>OW240912.1:180259732-180529278 GCA_933207985.1 Pelobates cultripes
CAAAGTTAGAAAAAGTATTTTTTTTTCTTTTTTTATAATATATTAAATGATATGATGCAAATAATGTTATCTTTCAAAAGACCATTTAATGGCGAGAAAAACGGTATACAATGTGTGGGTACAGAAAATGAGTAAGAGGAAAATTACAGCTAAACACAAACACCACGGTCCTCAACGGTAAGAAAATTGAAAAGCGGTCTGGTCACTAAGGGATTAGGCATTGAGGTATTCCTCTTTTAATGGTCTTACAAGCACAGCTGCATCACTTTAGAAAGCCACACGTTTATAGAGTAAAAAAATAAAGGTAAATCAAGAAAACAAAAAAAGTGTGTATGAGATTATACTCACTCTGTCTCTCCCAATTGGAAGTGGATGTGCAGTATACATATTCCTCTTGCCATCGTACCCTGGCTGACGATCTCCAAATATCTGCATCTTGAAATGACGAACCATTGTGTCCACCACTTCCCTAAATATATCCAAAAGAAAACATATTAGCACAAGTTACTGAGGTAGCCCTTGAGCATCAAAAGGTTAGGTTTGATATTTACTAGGCTTTGCACATGCAGTTTAAAAAAAACACAACAACAAACTGTTAATTCATTAAAGCCATTAACAAGTACTAAGCAACACCAATAGAGTAGTGATAAGATTTCCCACCGGTTGACTCTTCTGGGCCTCTTTTCAGGCTTGATGTCCACATCGTAGTGGTAGACATCAATCTTCGGGATCTGAACCTGAAAGTGGTTGGCTAAAAGCCGAATTGGCTTTCCAAGAGTTCCCAAGCCAGGACGCCGCGGAGGTTGGAAGAGATTGGTCGGTGGAGGGCCTAAATGCAAGGGGAGAAAAAGAAAATAATTCATAGTTACATATTCAATACAAATTGAATTCTATTTAGCGATTTTGATCCCACCCATTTTCTAAAGCATTTAGTACATTGTATGCATACTATAAGTTAAAGGAACTCTTTATGTACACCTTTTGCAGAATTTTTAAAATTAATTCTTCAACTATGAATGCCGCACACACACAAAAAAATACATCACTAAATATAGAACACATTTGATTATTAGCTGTATAAAGTGAATGTCACCAATTCCACATAAATACAGATAGAATCTATTTACACACATAGGCAAGAGAGATACAGTTGGTTTCACTGCAAGTGATGGCACAGCTACTGCTTCAGCCTTGTGTTAAAAGATCACTATAGGATCAGGAACACAAACATGTATTCCTGACCCTATAGTGTTAAAACCACCATCTAACCCCTTATGCCTCCATAAATATAGCAAAATCTTACTATATTCAAGCCTGAAGCTGTAGCTCTGCATGCTGTTTGCCTCAGAAAAACAAGCAGTTTGCTGACACCATCAGAAGTGTTAGCTTGATCCAATCACAATGCTTCCCCATAGGATTGGCTGAGACTGACAAAGATCAGGGGAAGAGCTAGCATGATTCAAACACAGCCCTGGCCAATCAGCATCTCCTCATAGAGATGAACTGAATCAATGAATCTCTATGAGGAACGTTCAGTATCTGCATGCAGTGGGTGGAGACACTGAATGTTTGTATACATTTTAGGCAGCTGTGACCCAGGAAGGATCTTTAACAGCCATCTAAGGAGTGTCCAGTGAAGTTATCACTGGGTTGTAATGTAAACACTGCATTTTCTCTGAAAAGACCGTGTTTACAGCAAAAAGCCTGAAGAGAATGATTCTACTCACCAGAACAAATGAAATAAGCTGTAGTTGTTCTGGTGACTATAGTGTCCCTTTAATATTTTACAAACAAAGAAAATTAAAAAAAAACAGAATTTTTTGATTTTTTAAGTGTGTGAGAGATATATATATATATATATATATATATATATATATATATATATATATATATATACACACACACACACACACACACACACACACACACACAATATAATAACACTGTGAAGATTAAATATTGACACGCTGACACTGCATGGCAAGTACACTAGAGTACAATCTAAAAATACTTTAGATACATTTGAACAGAACATGAATGAAGAACCAAAATATAATAATAATTAAAAAAAGAAATACACCACAAGACAGGCACGCTACTTTTTGCTGACATTATAATGAAGGCAACTTCATACTATTCTATTGTGTTTCTGTCAGAAACAGAGAGACCTTGAGATCTGATAAAGCAGGAAGTCAAACAATAGATTTATATCTGCTAAATTAGAGCAACTAAAAAAAAATTAAACATAAAAAAAAACGGAAAATGAAGTGCACAAAAGTATATGGCCATCAGATTAAAGTCATAATCAATGAATAATCTATATGAAAGGAGGGAAAATATTGCCTTGGATTCGTGTTACGGATTTTATCAGTATATAACATGGCACCCTACACAGATATCTATCAAACTTATATAAAACAAATTCTCCATATATATTTGGAAGGAATGTCAAGTCTTCAAGGGACACTAAAGTCACCCACGTCTGCTAAATGAAGTGCTCTGGGTGCAGTGGTTCTGTCCTTTTAACCTTACAATGTAAAACATTTTGCAGAGTTAAAGTAATACTATAGTGCTAGGAATACCAATCCTGTATTGCTAGCACTGAAGTTCCCCGGGTCACATGACACAGAAACTCATAGTAATGCACTATATTCAATGCTTTCCTATGAAAAAGCTTGGATGTGTGCATTAGGTCCTCAATGCATCGAATTGGACCATTGTCAGTTGAGACCATGCCCCCTCAATGACATTGCGCTGGAAAAAGGAAAGTAAACTTATTTATTCACACGTGGGTAAGGGATATCAAATATTGGAATATCAAATTCACTTAAAGGACCACTATAGGCACCCATACCACTTCAGCTCAATGAAGTGGTCTGGGTGCCAGGTCCAGCTAGGGTTAACTCTGCAGCTGTTAACAGCAGTTTCACAATAGGGTTAGTCCAACCTCTAGTGGCGGTCTCATTCAAAATCACAGTGAGAAGACGCTGACGTCCATAGGAAAGCATTGACAAATGCTTTCCTATGGACTGATTACATGCGCGAGCAGCTCTTGCCGTACATGCGCATTCAAAGTGGACGTCGGGAGAGGGAGGAGATTTCCCCAGCACCGATGGAGCCCGGCGCTGGAAAAAGGTAAGACCCCGAGTTTGTTTTCCTGGCACTATAGTGGTCCTTTTAGTAGTGTTGGTGCCCAGAGTGTGTGGGAATGTATGTTGGATGAGCCAAAGGGGACGTGACAAGATAATGCAAGTGTATTTTACCAATCTTTTACACACACACACAAACACAAAAAAACGAAAACGAAAAAAAAAAAAAACATACCCCTGCATTTAAAGGACCACTATAGTGCCAGGAAAACATACTCGTTTTCCTGGCACTATAGTGCCCTGAGGGTGCCCCCACCCTCAGGGACCCCCTCCCGCCCGGCTCTGGAAGGGGGAAAGGGGTAAAAACTTACCTTTTTCCACCGCTGGGCGGAGAGCTCTCCTCCTCCTCTCCGCCTCCGTTACGCCCCGCCGGCTGAATGCGCACGCTGCGTGCGCATTCAGCCGGTCACATAGGAAAGCATTTACAATGCTTTCCTATGGACGCTGGCGTGCTCTCACTGTGAAAATCACAGTGAGAAGCACGCAAGCGCCTCTAGTGGCTGTCAATGAGACAGCCACTAGAGGATTAGGGGAAAGGCTTAACCCATTCATAAACATAGCAGTTTCTCTGAAACTGCTATGTTTATGAAAAAATGGGTTAACCCTAGCTGGACCTGGCACCCAGACCACTTCATTAAGCTGAAGTGGTCTGGGTGCCTAGAGTGGTCCTTTAAGGAATGCTTGTTTTACGGATCTGAGTCTTTGCATGTGTTCACCACAAACTTACAATAACGCATGTATACTACAGAAACAATATGGAAAATATGTAAATACAATCAAGCACTGCTTGAAACCCATCAGTTCTTTGGTAATTCATCCAACAAAAATGAGAACTAAAGAACACACACTTAAAGACGCTGGCTAAAAGAAACGTATGTATGTTGACACAAACTGAAATTGGTGGTGGTGTTAGTAATAGGGCAGGGGATAAAAAAATAATTATATATACACATATACATACACACACACTTTAAACCGGGAACAGTTATGTTTAGGAAAATTACCTTTTGCCTAAATTAGTGTTCCTATTCTACATTATATATAAATACTTACTATGACACATGTATGTGTAAAAAGAGGAATTCCCACTTGCTAGCCAAACTATGAAACATTGTCATTGCGCAACCACAGGAACAAGGTGTGTGTAAGCAAGATACTAGCTAGAGGGAACCAGTCTAAGACGCCCACTGCACTCACTGCTTGTATCTCAGCGTAGGAAGCGGAAAGACAGTCAGGTTTACAGTTCTCATTAAAGCAATGCATCACTGCTCCCACAAGACAGACAATGAAACCTCACTGTGACCTTTAACGATTCCCGATGATCCAGACTACACATGAACTTCACGTGCAAGATATCTTTGTACGTTTGCTCTGTGTTTATAGAGGAATTCTTCCTCAATCTAGTTTCAAAATCGCACGTTGACAACGCTCTAGTCTATTTCCCCTCCACATGATTAACATTTCAAAACACCTGACGTATTCTAGTGTTGTGCTGGAGTGGTGAATGCACTGTGAAGCAGTCAGTTGCCATGCCTCTGGCACAGAATTCTATTGTAGAACGTTCAATGCAACATAGTATCAACAAGGCAGTCACTCAAACTACAATAGAAAGGCAGCCTTAAAAATATCCTCGCATTGTTTACTTAGAATCTGTATACCAACACACTAACACAGGCTACACCTCCACATTCTGATCTATCCAAGACATCTCCAGCCCCCTGCCCAGCTGATACCCTGCCATGCCAAGCTGGTATCACTCCTTCCAGTACCTGCTGCTGCTGCCATTCTGACCCATATGTACACAATCCAGTGTAAACAGCATGCAGCTCGCCTGCCAGCCCTCTCCCCGCACACAGTGATAGGACCCTTCACCCCCCACAAGGGTTAACCCAGGTGAGGCCTGACCTCCTTTCTCCACCATACCTAGCCCCAGGTGAGGCCTATACACCCCAACACTCACCGGGCCCCACCGCCTCCATCTCCGCTGCTGTCCGCTCCGGGAGTCTCTTTTTCTCCGGAATATTTGCTCCGGGAAGGGGCCCCTCTACGGACGGAATCGGTGCAGGGTTAAAGGGGGAGGGAAGAGAAGAAGGGGGCGCTTCACCGAGCCACGGGGCCCCCACCTAGTTCGGAAATAACTGGGGACGGTGTGGAACCGGGCTCGGCCTGCTACCGGGCACTGTGATGGTCGCACTGCACCGGAGGATGGCAAACTGAGGCCGGGCTGGCGGAGATCTGCCCTAAAGAAATACGGCGTCACCGGAGACAGCGAAAGAACACCGCCGGGGAGCGCGCACGAGGGAGGTGTGGGAGCGCGCCTCGTGAACGGCCATGAGGGAGCGCGCAATATTATAGGCGGGGGGTTGAGGGGGGATAGTGTGTGAAGGATTAAACCGAATGTTATCAGGGTATACTGCACAAATCCACATTATCTGGATTTAGGAACAAGTGTGAGAGAGAGAGAACACAATCTCTAGGATGGAAGAAGGGTGTCCCCCTCTCACATCCTTTTTAGTATGGCAGCCATTAAGCACGTTGTGGAGCGGAAATGTATATATCTATAGTAATATGTCAAACAGTGATCTAGGATTTACCCATGAAAGTGTGTCAGGTGTACTTCTATGTAACAAAAGAAGGCACTGTACGCTAGTTTTTAGGCAAAAGGAAAAAAATGGCAAGACAATGGGTGAGTAGACGGGAGAATTCTGAAAGAAATATGACACTTTAGGCCAAATCGTTGTATTGGAATATTTGTTCAGCTGCTTATCTATTTTGAGTTGAAATCTGCAAATTAATTGTGGATTACCAACAACTTCCAGTTATAGAAAAACAAAAGAAGAAAAGGTAGATCAAACACTAACCGGGATTTATACACAAGCATTAATTATTTTTATTCGTTTTCTGTTTGGCTATTTTTGCTTCAAATTTGTAACAAATAAAATTCCTGACATTCACATTTAAAGGACCACTATAGGCACCCAGACCAATACAGCTTAATGAAGTGGTCTGGGTGCCAGGTCCACCTAAGATTAACCCTTTCTGCACTGCTATGTTTACTTTAGGGTTAATCCAGCCTCTAGTGGCCGTCTCATTGACAGACGCTAGAGGCGCTTCCGCGCTTCTCACTGTGATTTTCACAGTGAGAAAATGCCAGCATCCATAGGAAAGGGTTCTTGCCGCGCATGCGCATTCAGCCGATGACGGGGAAAGGAGGAGGAGAGTCTCCAGCACCGAGGATAACCGGCGCTGGAGAAAGGTAAGTGTTTAACCCCTTCCCCTCCATCCAGCCCGGCGGGAATGGGACCCTGAGGGTGGGGGCACTTTTTTTGTTTTTGTTTTTTTATAAACCTAGCAGTTTCAGAGAAACTGCTATGTTTATGAATGGGTTAATCCAGCCTCTAGTGGCTGTCTCATTGACAGCCGCTAGAGGGCTTCCGCGCTTCTCACTGTGATTTTCACCGTGAGAAGACGCCAGCGTCCATAGGAAAGCATTGTGAATGCTTTCCTATGGACTGGCTGAATGCGCGCGCAGCTCTTGCCGCGCATGCGCATTCAGCTGAAGAGGCCGAGAGGAGGAGGAGAGCACCCTGCCCGGGCGCTGGAGAAAGAGGTAAGTTTAACCCCTTCCTCTCCCCAGAGCCCGGCAGGAGGGGGTCCCTGAGGGTGGGGGCACCCTCAGGGCACTATAGTGCCAGGAAAACGAGTGTTTTCCTAGCACTATAGTGGTCCTTTAAAGGCTGACTGGTCTTGGTGTGTTGTAGGGAAAGTACATAGCAGTCTTCATTTTTAGTGATTTGTGATATTTTAAGACATGGACCTAATTCAGAAGCGTTAATGGTGGTGAATTCCCTATGTCTAAGGAACCCATGAAAGGCTAAGTATATGGCAGCTTTGATTGGTCTCGAGTTTGAATGGTGAAGTGTCCAAGATTTCTGATAGTAACCTGAATAAACTCCAATTAATCTGTAATCTCTGAGGTGTTTGTTGTTTACTGCACCTCTGGATTCCCCTTAACATTGTTTTAATTTGATATGAAGATAAGAAAGTTTACATAGTTACATAGCTGAAAAGAGACTTGCGTCCATCAAGTTCAGCCTTCCTCACAATGTTGTTGCTGTTTGTTTGTTGGATATAGTGAAAGCATGTGATGTTGCAACCTGTAATATATATAATTAGAGAAAGAATTGATGAGTTGCTGCTAACCAAATTAAACTTCTAACGAATCTCATGATAACGAGAGAAGGCTAACGGCCTTATTAATGAAAGGACATGCTGCCTGATTGTCAGACAAAAAATTAATTTACAATTTGGCCAGACCAGGAGTGTCCCCAGACCGCTGCAACCACAATAGGATAGATATCAAATAATGCTGAAGTAAGATTAAAGGTTTCCAAGGCTTCGGTTTTGGGAGGCCAACAGCCCCACAGCCATTGGTTACCACAATTACTGCAAAGCCAGTGGAAGCAGCTGCATCCTACCAGAGCATTGGGGAACTGTCAGAAATAGGAGGGATGAACATAGATTTCCCATTCCACTGACGTAGGAATTTCTGCCACATCCGCAGATCAGCTGTGGCCTGGGCATCAAGAGAAACCCTATTCTCCTCCGAGGGAAGACATGGTAACAAGCAGGGAAGCTGTGAAATAAATGACCTGCCATAAGGGATGATTCTCATTGCAAAATTCAACAATCCGAGCAATGACTGTAATTCCTTAAGACTACAGGAGCCTGGATTCCATAGAAACTCAGTCAAGCTGAATGCCAAGAAAATTGACTATGGTGTCGGGACCTCCTGTTTTGAAAGGAGAAACCAGGACACCTAAACTCCCAAACAGTTGTATGGCGTCCTGTAGACTATGTGGCGGGTTAGCATTACACTCAATAACGAGAAAGTCATCAAAATAGTGAAGTACGGATGGATATCTTCATGAGTTAAGCAGTAAGCAGCATAAGGCATCGGCAAACGTATCAAAAAGTTTGGGACTACTACTCTATTGAAAAATAAATACTGGTCTACCCACTTAATCCCATGGCTATGCCATAGAGAAGGGTGAATTGGGAGAAATTTAAACGCATTAACAATGTCGGACTTGCTCAACCAGTCCCCAACACCGGCTGACATGATAGCTTGAACGGCATTGTCAATTGTGGCATATTGTAGAGAGAATTCTTCAGATGCAATTAAGAATGTAATCCGGGAATGGAGGAGGAGTGAGGGGCAGAAAGATCTATAATCAGCCTCTTTTTGATGGAGTGTTTTCCCACGGCTACCCCTATTGGGTTTGTCCAAGTAGAAAAGGGGGATGAGAGTAAAGGGCCTAAAATAAACCCTTGATCCAATTTGTGTTGTAAAAGTAAAAGTGTGTCTACTGAAGCTGGGTCATTTATAGCAGATTGCATTTTTTTACATTCCACAATACCAGTAGGTAAGGCCAGTGTGGAAACAGTCAGAGAACCCCGAAACCAAGAACTCCAATAATTGTGGAGACGGGTGTGAAGCTAAAAGTTGAGACAACTTAATAACATTAACAGATGTAAAATACGGTTTGGAATGCAGTTTATTAGGGCACATTGATTTAGAAGGTGCGCGGAACATTGTGTATAGATATGCAATAGTCTACAGGCACTGAACCCACAAGCAACCGTATTAAAATTGTTGTATATTAGAGATGTGCATGGGGAAAATTTTCGATTCAGCACTTCTCTTGCAGCTGCTTAGTAGATAACTCCCTAATTCCCACGGTATTAGGGAGCTATCTACCAAAAGGCTGAAAGACCTAAATTGGTCTATTAAACAGTGAGCAGCCTGTGGCTCACTTAAAAAAACTAAAACAGGGCCCCTCTCCCGAGCCGCGTGAGTGTGGGCTTTTAAACTAAAGGGGGGACCTATTTCTCCCTCCCCCCGAGCAGTGGGTGGGGACCCTAAATACCAATAAAGGGGGACCTATTGTCCTCCCCCCTGGCCGCCACCCCATAGCGGTGGGTGGGGGCCCTAAATACAAATATAGCCCCCCCCAGGTGACTAGGGGTCCCTAAACCCCTAGTCATCCCCTCCCAAAAAATTAATTAACCCCTACCTACACCCTCACCCTAAAAATAATGAGGGGGAACCATTAACTAGGTACCTGAAGAAACACCCCCCAAAAAAAATAAATAAATTTGGTGTCTTCTTTTTTCAGCCCCAAAAATAGGCCAAATAAAAATCCATAATACCCATCACACTTTGAAGAAAGAAAAAAAACGAGCATAAAATAAATAATCCATGTTCACCCATGGAGGGCTCCGCGCAGACTGAGTTCTTCAGGACGGGGGTAAGGCTTATAAAGCCTTGCCCCACCCTGCAATTAGGCTCAGAGCACTCTGGTTGGTTTAAGCCATCCAATCAGAGTGCTCTAACAGGTAAATTTAAAGACTGACAAGTAAGTCTCTACATGTACCGGTCACAGCACTCTGATTGGATGGCTTGAAATCCAGCCAGAGTGCTCTGTGTCATTTTGCACATCGTTGGAAAGTTCTTTGGAATTTTCCCACGCTGTGTAATTTGACTCATAACACTCTGATTGGTTACTTTCAATTAACCAATCAGAGAGTTATGAGTCAAATTACACAGTGTGGGAAAATTCCAAAGAACTTTCCTACAGGTTAGACGCCTGTGGCTGCTCACTGTTTACTAGACACAGTGGCGTACTAAGGAGGGGGCGGTCCGCCCCTGGTGCCACCAGGGTGGGGGGTGCCATGACCAGGAGCGCCGCCCCCCCCATACTGTAGTCGCCCGAGCGCTCTGTAGAGAGCCTCAGGCGGCTGCAGCTTTGCCCGGGCAGTGCGTCCATGAGGGCGCACCGCCCGGGCGCAGCATGAGGAGAGGGGCTGACAGGAGGGAAGAGCTCAGCACTCCCTCCTGTCACTCCCTCTGTTGTAGTGTGGCCGAGCGCTCTGGTGGCCCGCGGGTACAGGGAGCATCTGTCTCCTGTACCCGGCCGGACTAACAGGAAGTGCACACTGAGTGTGCACTTCCTGTTAGTCCGGCCGGGTACAGGAAATAAAAGCTCCCTGTACCCGCGAACCATAGTGCACTCGGCCACGCTACAACAGTGGGGGGATGGGGGAGAGAAAGAGAAATTGGGAGGAGGAGAAGGAAATTGGAGGGGGGGAGAGATTGACATTCATCACACACGCACACACATGCACCCCTTGCACACAGAAAAACACACAATGCATTACACACATACACAAGCAATGCAACCGTTACACACAATGCATCCCTTACACACACAGAAACACACAATGCATTCATTACACACACTCAATGCACCCCTTACACACATTCAATGCATCCCATACATACACAGAAACACACCTTGCAGCCCTTACACATACAAACACAATTTCACACAATGCATTCCTTACACACATATCAGGACATCCCCTACACACTCCACCCCCTGTGAACAAACTTATTGGTGGAACATGAAGGTGGACCCTGGGACCCAGACCTTGAGCTGTGTAAAGGACCCCCAAAAAATGGAGCTGCTTCCCGTTCTCCCAGAACATTGATTTTTGTGACCACAGTTACAAACCGCCTCCAGAGAGCCTGTTCTACACCAGACCATGGAGCCAGACTGCAGCTAGAGCCCATCATCATCCTCATCTGGTTGGAAGTAGGCAATCATTATATTATTCGTGCCACTAAGCTCTAATTTACCTCACATTAAAGAAACACTATAGTCCCCAGAACCACTGCAGCTTAATGTAGTGGTTCTGGTGTCTATAGCCTGTCCCTGCAGGACTTTTAATGTAAACACGGCGGCACTGCAGCACTGGCGTTAGTTAACATGGCAAATCATATGGGTGGGGCATTGTGATGTCACATGGGGGGGCGGCAAACTTTAGTTTTGCCTAGGGCGGCAAAAATCCTTGCACTGGCCCTGGGTGGAGGGGGCTGTGTGAGCTGTGGCCGCACAGTGCCCCATGGTAGTTAGGGTGCCGTGCGGCCAGTACAGCTCACACAAGCAAACAGCTGATAAACTGGCCGCACGGAGGAAAAGTGGGGCGGAGCTAAGCAAAATTGGGGCAGAGCCAAACTGGCACTGGGGGCGAGGCTTAATATGGCCCTTACCCACTGCTGTTAGGAAGTGCAGCAAGATGCAATCTCTGCTTCTCCACAGGCTTCAGAGAAGGACTTCGGGGAATCCAGTCCTCCTCCATCCCACTGTCTGTAAGTAAGAGTGTGTGTCTGTGTGTGTGTGAGACTGTTTGTGTGTAACTGTCTGCCTGTAACTGTGTGTGTGTCTGTGTGTAACTGTATGCCTGTAACAGTGTGTGACAGTCTGCCAGTAACTGAGTGTGTGACAGTCTGCCTGTAACGGAGTGTGTGACAGTCTGCCTGTAACGGAGTGTGTGACAGTCTGCCTGTAAATGTGTGTGTGGGGCTGCAGGGATTTTGTAGAAGGTGGCTGGGGTTTTGTATTGGGACAGGAATCTTTATAAGGGGTGATAAGCAGGGGATTTGTGGAAGGGGGTTGCGGGGGTTTTGTAGACGGGGCAGTACAGGATTTGTAGAAGGGGCAGGACAGAGGTTTTGTAGGAGGGGCGGGGCAGGACAAGGGTTTTGTAGGAGGGGCTGACAGTGGTTTTGCAAAGTTTGTATGGCTAGGTTTGTATACTTTTTATTTAAACTTGTATACAGTGTAACATTCTTCATTCTTCCACTGGGTAGGTATATAAGTACTTCGTTAATTTTGGGACTTCAGCTATTCGGACATTCAGGAGTATCCGAATGTCCGAATTGCCCGAAATTCGGAATGAAACGAATTGCACATGTCTATTGCATATTTGTGACTTCCCAAAAAACACAATAGGTCTGCCAAGCTTATCCTTCATAACTTTCTCAGATCTGGCTGGTAACCCAGAGGGTTGGTGTAACGGCTACCCTGATGTAGGGGGGTATCTGCCGTTGGAGACGTCTTTTTCTAGGCAAGCTGCTGTGCAGTAATGGAGTTCTTATTCCCATCCACGATATCCAAGTGTATAATCCGGCAGTGCTGTAAAATGAGGCAGAGTAACGGTACCCTAAATCCCCTCCAAGAACGAGACGAGGCTACGTTTTGAAGGGTCAAGTAGAACTAGTGTTTATTGACAGGGGTCTCCTTTTATGCAATAGTGCCCTCTGTAAGGCTACACCCACATAATTATCACAACAGCCAATTAGATACATGGTTCAACCCCCACGTCTCCTCCCCGTTCGGTAGTTCCAGCACGAACTTACGAGCTCCTGGAGGTCTCAGCAGTGTTCGCCTGTTTGCGTATCCGTTTTTAGTTCCATGCGTTCACAGGCAAACACCGCCGTTCGTGCGTAAGATGGCTGCGAACACGTGTAAAGTCCTGAAATGGCGGCCATCTAACTTGAGCACAAAGGAATTCGTATGAACCATGCGAACGGCTCCACAATCACTGGGAGGTAAAATATCAATTAACTGTTCCCCTGGGTGGTCTGATGTTCGGTATTTTGGGCTGTATGTTACAGTAGGAATATTTACACGAAAACTAGCCATTCAGTTTTTGTTTGACACATCCAGCAGCGTTGTTATTTAAGTCCAGGCAAAAGTATAGGCACAATCATAGTTCTGTTACAGTTGGTGACCCAAAACAGAGGCGTCATTAGGATAAAGGTTTGTCGCGTGAGACACAATGCACAGGCTTGTGTCCTGAGGCCAGAGAAATGCCTACAGAACAACTCTGTATCCAATTTACTCCAGTTAGTGACCGTATTAATCTGGGCCAAAGTTGCTGCTGCATTTGGCCAAAAATTACCTATGATAATCATGAAAGGTGTATCCTCCACATTTGTGCCCAAGGTCCACCAGTTTATGCATGTGTCGAATTCTTCTCTCCTATGCGGCAAGTTAGTACATACCTATAGATCCCAAAAGCTAATACAAACTCGGGAATGGGAAGTTTCTTACAGAGTCTGGAATCTCTGGCTTTCAGGACAACAGATAAGTCACCATAGTCACCATCGTCTTAATGTCCACGATATCCTGGGAAGCAATAAGAAGGGAAACAATATCATAAGGATAGAGACTGCAATATTACCCTGTAGAATAGCTCTAGCCGCAGCTAGAGATGTAGCGGCCGCCAAAGTCGGGTTTACTGCAATATGGCCAGACTCTGATCTCTCGATTAACAGGCGAAACGAGTCTGGAATACAGGAATGAACCCAGAAAACCCATCATAAAGAAAACTAGACATAGAATAGAAAACCAGAAAAAACAAGAAAAACTAAACAAGAATTGTAAAAAGAGTACTGGATACCAGAAGCCTTGGTCAGACATCAGAACAGAGCAGAGCAGTTCCTGACAATGTGCCAGACTTCGTCCCTAGTTCTGTGTCAAACCATTTGTAGTGTTTAAATTGAAGATTATGTTAGCTTCAGTGTACTAATCATCTTAATTTTAATTAATGACTGTAGGCGAGTATTTTGCATAATCTTTCTTTACTAACTCCATAGCAGCAAAGAAAAGTAATGAGAAAACCGAGAACCAATCACAAGCAAGCATAGGTTATAAGAGGCATGTCTCACTGCAGCGATTCCTCTTTAAAACTGCGACATCACAAGTCTATTAAACAACGAAACTGTAGAAGAACACGATGTTGTAAACTTTAAACACGAACAGGATGAAGAGGGTCCCATCAAAGAGATGTCTTGAGTTCAACTATAAGTTCCAATTAAAATGACAAGGAAGTGTTCCGCAATTTCTCATTTGGGACCCAAAAGAGAACAGGTCAATGATCAGAGCCACATGCTCAATTATACTAAACTCTTTACACATTTGGGACAAATCACATCAACAGTATAGATTGGCTTCAGACACGTCCCCCTTTATGCCATATCTATGTAATAGAGCTTTCCCTGGGATGACAACTAGAAACTTAGAGCAGAAATTTAGAAGGATAGGGCAGCGCATATGCCAGATAGTGTCGTTCGATACTCTACAACAAAGGGGACATCTCACACCAGCAGATTTCTTCAGATACCTTTAATTGAAAGACTTTGTGATACTCCCACGTTAGGTCGGCGGCCCAAAAACCCCTGACGTTCTATGAACGCATATGCTTACAGGAAACTATGCCTAAGGGTTCAACAACGGCCCTATATGCTCACCTCTGCTCAGAAACTAAGGAATGGGGAGGGCTAACCTACTTAGAACAGTGGGAGAGGGACCTCTGAGAGAAACTAGAAGGAATAGAGTGGCAGGAGATTTGGGAGGCCAATCATGTATCCTCAGTGTGCATAACATTACAGGAGTGTAACGGACCGTTTTGCACACAAGAGGTTAAAAACCGTTTAGGCGATATTCCCTAAAGACAGCTACTGCAATCACCAATCTCCCGAACTGCAAACACATGAATTCACCAATCTCCTGAACTGGAACCAGGGGAATGCTCCAAACTCCTGAACAGGAAACACACGAATGCTGTAAACAGCCGAACAGGAAAAACCATACGAACAGTTTACACTCCTGGCAGTCGCACTGTAATAAGCATACAATCCAATTCCCCCCAAGAACGAGACGACACTTCGTTTGAGGGTCAAGCAGAACTGATTTACTGAGGCTGTCTACCACCTGGTGGACACTCCCCTAGGGGACCAGATGGAAGACTTGGAAACATATTGAACATTGACCAATCACAAGCTTACAATCTCACAATGCATCACAATCCCTCCTCCCTGTCCTGGAGATAATTGGGAAGTAATCCAATTATCTCCAAGGACAGAGGCAAAACTCCATTAGCCACATGGCAGACAAAGGACAATAAAAGACATAAAATTAAATACTGTTACATTTATCACATAGAACATACACATTCTACCTAGTCCCATGTAGCTTAGATCTGAGCGCACATTATTACCGGATGGCGCTCAGATCACATACATACAGTTCAATCGCCATGGAGCCAAAGTCTTTCAGTATACGGCTGGGCTCCATGGCATAGCTATCTGGGGTAGCATGGCTTTAACAGTCCGCAGAAAGGCACGACCCAGCCTTTCTGCAGGGAAAAAGAACAGTGTTAAACATGGGGCCATAGTCCAGTGGCAGGAGGCGGGCGACCAGGCTCCTGCAGTGGCGAGGTTGGTTCCGCCACATTTCTCCCCTTTACCAGACTAACAGGGTATCTGACCTTCTGTCGGTCAGTGCCCTGGTTAGTCCAGCAACCCACCCACAACACATAATCAACAGAGTGGCCCACCCACAAAATTTGGTTACTGCACCTGGGGTAGTTGGTAGCTTGTCCATGTCCAGGGGCTCCACCACGGCTCTGGGGTTTACTAGCCCTCCGGATCAGGAGTAGCCTGGTTGGAGCCCAACTGAGGAGAGTATTAGGCTCCTCGCTCTGGACCTGGTGGTGCTGCTGGAGGGGAAGACAGGCTGTCTCCCCTTTGGATAAACAGCCCTGCTGCTGGGGGACAGGACCGACGGTCCCTATCCCCTGTGGTTTGGGGCTTATCATCTCCCCTTGGTGGGCTAGGCTGCCGCTGGGGAACGAGGCTCTCATCTCCCGGTAGAATACTCTGCCGCTGGGGAGCAGGACCGACTGTCCGTACTTCCTGTAGCTTGGGCGCAGAGACCACGGTACCATCTGCGCCGGTGGGGAGCTTAATGTCTCCCCTTGGTGGGCTATGCTGCCGCTGGAGAGAGGGGGTAACAAGCTCCTCTCCCTTACCCTTTCTCTGCTGGTGGAGAGGGGGACCGACTGTCTCCCCTTTCAATTTATTGTCCCGCTGCTGGGGAGCGAGACCAACTGTCTCTGCTCCCTGCCAGACACACTGCTGCTGGAGGAAGGACGACACCTTCGGCTCCCTGGGACTCACACTGCCGCTGGGGAGGAAGGACGGCACCTTCAGCTCCCTGGGACTCACTTGACTGCTGGGGAGAGGGACCACCTGTCTCCTCTCCTAAGAACACACACTGCTGCTGGGGAGGAAGGATGGCACCTTCATCTCCCTGGGATACATACTGCCGCTGGGGAGAAAGGACGACACGCATCTCTCCCTGTAACTTGCTCGGCCGCTGGGGTCTCTCCCAACCTGCCAACTCACGTGCCCACTCTGCTTTGACCTGCAGGTACTCTTCCTCACAAGCTGCACGGATCTCTCCAGGGGGTTGGGTCCATAGAAAGCCAGCCGCGATCTCAGCTCTCTGTCAAACTCCTCCTGAGTGTAGCTGTCGCACTGCCGCTGGGGAGGAAGGACGACACTCTTCTCTCCCTGTAACTTGCTCAGCCGCTGGGGTCTCTCCCAACCTGCCAGCGCATGTGCCCTCTCTGCTTTGACCTGCAGGTACTTTTCCACGTGTCTCCTCATGAGCTGCACAGATCTTTCCGGGGGGGTTGGGTCCGTAGAAAGCCAGCCGTGATGTAAACTCTCTGTCAAACTCCTCCTGAGTGTAGCTGGGTGCCATGCTTGCTCTGCTGAAGTTGCTTCTCTTGTAGATAGGGGCACTGTACGGGTACTAGCGTTGCGCTCAATCTGTGAATCCACAAACTGGTGTTGTCTTGTAGTTGTCCTTCTGGGCTGTGGGAATGATCCCGTCGCTTGCCACCAATTGTAACTGACCATTTTGCACACAAGAGGTTAAAAACCGTTTAGGCGATATTCCCCCTTTCAGATGCACCGACAGCTACTGCAATCACCAATCTCCCGAACTGCCAATCTTGCAAATCTTGCCAATCTTGCAAAAATTGCACAACAAATCAGATAATGAATAGTCATCACAAACACGGCCCACGCAAGAAAAGTAATGCTACACTCAGGTGCCCATAGTATGGGGGCGAGGGGGAATCGGGGGGCGGAGTGGGGAGGGAGAACAACAATAACTACGAGACGAATAGAATAACAGGTCATGACACTAAGTTTTAGAAGTTCGAGTTACCTTAGGAAACCACCAAATAGGGTGTTTCCAGGTTTTGAAGTTGATTGCCTTTACAAAAATGGAAAAACACTGATGGACTGCAGCTTCAGTCAACAACGAAGAAAGCAAGAGCTTCCGCACAACAAATGTATACCTAACCAAACGATAAGCTTTGTCCAGTATCACTGAAATGCCAATGTACCTCTTGCTGTTAGGCTTATGCACAAGCCCCAATAATGCTTACAAGCTGTAATGTCTGTCAAAACAAAAATAAAGAATTATAAAAAAAAAATAAAAAAAGAAATTGCACAACAATACCGATGTCCCAGAGTCTAGTATATTTGGGTTCCGGAGGCTGGCGAAGTTGCATGATCTGAAGGAGTCTGCAAATGAGGGGGTTTTGTCCAACTGGGATTCCTTGGAATGGAATGTGAGCCGATGAAATTGCTGACCATATCATGTTAATGGGCCGATACGATTTCCCAGTTGCAAATAGAGACAAGAAAATTTAGGATAGAGGGAACAGGCATAGTAAAGGGATCGAGGTCCCGTCCCAAACATCAATTGGCCCAAGATGCCCACGAGTCCCATAGGAGGTCATAAGCTTCCTGTGATAAGTCTCCGACTCCAGGAACCCCGGAAAGTGCCCAAGCCACAAGAACAAGGCGACCTTGCACGACTAGAGGATGGGGCTGCCCCATCGGGTTCCTGAGGATCCTTGGGTCGGATGGAGGGAGGAGGGGATTCCTGCATGATAGTTCTAAAAGGTCCAGATTTGGCTCTGCCATAACAGCGTTAGGAGCATTAGCGCCACTCTCTGCAATCGGATCCGGTGAAGGACTCTCGCAATCATTGCGAATGGTGGGAAGGTATAGGCTTCGCGCTGTGGCCACGGCTGCAGAAATGCATCCACTGCTAGGCTGTCCGGGTCTGGTAGCCAACTGAAGAAGTACTTTATCGGTTGTTGCGTGGTAGGCAGTAGTCGAAAATCTCTCGTGAGTTCTACCAGTGCCTGAGGGCGTGTGCCTCCAAGGTGGTTGATGTAACGCGCTGCCAAGATATTGTCCATCCAAAGCAGAATGCAACAATTGGATTTTCCTTTTGCCAGACTGCGGAGGGCAAATGACCCTGCTAGGAACTCCAAGCAGTTTATGTGCAGCGAAAGTTCTTCGAAGGTCCATACTCCACCCGTGGACGTGTCACCGTCCATCGCTCCCCAACCTGATTGGCTGGCATCTGATTCCAGCACAAAGTCTGGTTGGTTTCCGAATATTGCTCGGCCATTCCAGGCCTGCATACAGTTCAACTACCAGTGTAGTTCTGCCCAGACGGTTGAACGTACGTTGGGTTTTGACATACGAATCTGGTCTTGAGGCGTTGCATGGCCCTGTAGTGTAGGGGTCCCAGGAATATAGCGTGTATGGATGAAGACAGAAGACCTACTATCCGTGCCAGTAGGTGCAGAGGTATGGACGTCATGCTAAGAACCTTCCGGATCTCCCTGCAGCCGGAAGACGAAGGGTGCAAGATCTGGAGTTTATTTCGAAGCCTAGAAATTGGGCCGATTGTGCTGGATCCATTGCTGATTTGGCATGATTGATCACAAAGCCTAGTGATTCTAGCAGGTGTACTGTATAATCAGTGTGGGTCCGGTGAGTTTGTGCGTCTCCAGGTAGTCGTTGAGATAAATGATACATCTTATGCCGCGGGCCGAAGGTGCACCACCACAGGCTTCAGCATTAAGGGCCCGAGCTGAGGCCAAAGGGGGAGGCAAGTGAACTGCCAAACTGTTCCGTGCCAGTGGAAACGAAGGAAGGAGCGACTCTGTTAGTGGACCGGAATAGTCAGGTAGGGATAGGAAAGACCTCAGAAAGGAAACGGTTTCTGGTGTACAGTGTGTCATTTTTGTTAAATCTTTAAAACTACTGATTGAAATTAAAACACTTTAAAAATTAATGCCATTACACTTGAGGTACAAAAAAGTATAGAGATCTAGATGGGAGAACCAGTCATCTGGAAGCAGATCCCGGAGGAGGTGGATACCCTCCATTTTGAAGCGTCTGTATACCACGTGGGTGTTCAGAACCCTGTGATTGATAACTGGGCAAAATTCTCCAGTCTTCTTCCTGACCAGGAAAATCTTGCTGAAGCATCCAGTCAAATCCGGGGCTGATTGAATAGCACCCTTGTGGCACGCAGTTCCTGTAATTCGGAATCTATCAGGCGAGCGTCCGCTTGCGTTGCATGGAGCGGGCGCGGTGGAACCCATTGGACCGGGATTATCTCGAATTCTATGTGGTAGCCTTGCATGGTTTGTAGGATCCATGAGTCCATGGAGAGGTCTGCCCAGTTCTGAAAAAAAGCAATACGACCTGCGATCTGGAAGGTAGTTAGTGGAAGGGTAAAATGGTGACTTACCATTAGAGAATCTTGTTCAGGAGTGTCCTTCGGCCTCCTCGACCACGTTCTGATCCCCTGGAGTAGTGGAATCCGGGTAGAAAGCCTGTGTGGTGCGGGGGCCCAATGGCCAGAAGCAGCTGGTGGCATGGCACGGCACAGCGTTAGAGCCGCGTAAGACTTTCCGCATTTATGGATGAGGGATATAAATACGTTTACACTCTTGTTGAGCTCTTTGAGAAAGGCCTCTCCAAATAATTTACCCTGTAAATGCTTGGCTTCTCTCGGAAGAGAGAGACATTAGTATTCCCGATGAAGCAGAAGCACCTTTGTGCCCACTCACGCACCGTATCTGGGGTAAAGCGGTCTGCTCGCTCACAGGCATTGTCTGCCAGGTCCATAACCCTCGCTAGAGGTCTAAATGAGTCAAGCTGTTTATCCTGAGCCCCTTGAATCCGCGCTCCACCCCTTTGCATGGGTCCCGACCCCCACAGGAAATGAAAGTCAGCATGAGCTGATCAAAGTCGGGTGTATGAGCCACCTCATCTGGTAGAATCTGGTAGTATGGTGTTCAGGCGGGGTCCATTCTTCAGAGCGGGGATGGCATATTTTCCTGGGGTCGAACATCCGGAGGCCATAGGCGTCCAGGAAGACCTCAGATTCCTCTTGTGGAGCATCCATGGCTGTGGCCATTGAACACTGGGGCTCACCCAGGTATGAATCCCTTATAAGAAATGGGTCAGCGTTGGGAGCATAGTCCCAGTCACTCTCCTCTGGTTCGGAGGCCTCCTCCTGTCATTCATCTAGCACCGAAAGTGCTGGTACTGCATTCTCCTCCTCTGAGGACATCTGTGCAGGCCTGTGGGTCCTTTTGCGTTTGGCAGTTGCCTTGCCTTTGGATTTCCTGGGCTTGGTGTTTTCGGCCTTCCAGTGGCGTTTTGGAGGTCGTGACAGTTCCCTGGAGGAGTCAGACTCCTCCGAATCTGCCACGTAATGGGCCTATTTGGAAATGGGCTTAGCAGTGTAGTGTTCCATTTGGAACAAGCATTCTTTATAGAGGCAGCAACCATTGCTATGATCATGGCCTGCAAAACTGTGTCTCATCCATGGTGACTTGGTACAATTACTTGGGACTCACCCGGTGGTAGGGCAGTAGTGTAGTGGCACGGAGGGTAGGAGAGGCCTGGGAACCAGGAGGTATGGAAACCGGTATTGGATGACCTGTACTAATTGTGGCCGGTAAGCAGACGGAGAAGGTATGCAATTACTGAGGTTCACCCTGGAGTTTGGAATCCTGCATGAACAGGTCCGTTCAGCAGCACATAAATGTAAGGGATAAACCCAACTGGCTTGAACCAGCCCCTAGTGCAGAGCACTAACCTGGACCTGGTCCCATTGATATCCCTGAGAGGGAGTGCAGAAACAGGCTCTGAGCAGTAATGCTTGACAGGACACAGCTGTATGAAGCATTTGCACGCGAACAAAACAGCCGACTGTGAGCGCCTAGAACCCGGCGTTCGCGGCTAACATGTCGAATGAATGGGGCGTTCATCTAACATACACGCCTCTCACGTACGAACACAGGCTTTCGTAAGAGAAAGTAAAAGACCCGTGCAAGGCAGGGGAAAGGGGGTCCCACAGCACGAGGGCACAAAACTGGGCAGGCAAAAGGGTCAACAGGAGAGCCCTGAGGACCCCAAGAATAGAAAGGGAGATACCTGAGGTGAAACAGGTAGGGATAGGAAAGACCTCAGAAAGGAAACGGTTTCTGGTGTACAGTGTGTCATTTTTGTTGAATTTTTAAAAGTACTGACTGAAATTAAAACACTTTAAAAATTAATGCCATTACACTTGAGGCACAAAAAGTATAGAGATTAAAGTAAAGTAATAATAATTTTTTTTTTTTTTTTAAAAAGGGCATATATAGCTATAAATTTTAAGAATTAAAAGATCACAATAATAGGAAATGGGTTTAAAGGTAGCAAAGATAACAATTGATGAGGTTTTATTAAAAGAAACTCATATAAAATAGACTATCACATGTTTTTTTTCTCTTTTCTTTTTTTTTCTACCTTCCCGTAAAAAATTAAGAGGAGTTTTCATAAAAAAGTAGCATATAAAAATGATGCACTACCATGTAGGAGAAGCTAAGTCTCGCAACACAATTTGCCTCTCCGTGTGTCAATTGTAAGACACAAATACCAAGGAGTGGATGGAGTTCCATCCACACCACGTATGATTGACTCACTCTTGGAGTGTGGGGAGAGTGATAAATAAAAACGGCGACAGTGGATTCCCAGTAACTATGGGACATAAAGAACCCCTCATATGTCTGAGAGTGAGGTCAATCCGGGTCTGTCTGACTGAGCTGTCCAGAAGACCAAGATACAAACCCAAGTTTTATGTTATATATTTGTTATGTCACTATATTTATACACACCTTTGGGGCAGAGGAGGATTTATCTCACATGTGGAAATGGTTAAAATGATGTAAGTTAATGTTCAGGCCTTAAACGCTCCAAATAAGAAATCCTTAATATACAATTATATGTTTAAAAATAAAGTGGAGGGGAGTTTCCTTCAAGAAACACATTGGAGGGAAGTGGATAGTGTTAGATGGGGAGGTACTAAATTTCCCACCAAAAAAAAACAAAAAACGAGGGGTAGCAATTATTTAGTTTGATATACTGCATCAAACTAAAGACCCAGAGGGCAGATTTATAATTCTCAACTGTAAAATAAACGAGGTAACATCATATATCTCCCAAATGAGTCTCCAATTTTAAACTTTGAATAAAATTCTGGCACAGGTAGAAACACTGAAAACAGGAATATGCTTGATAGCAGGAGACTGTGTGTTGAATTCAAAAATCGATAAAAAAATATTCTAAGATAGAACCGGTAAATTGCAGACTTGCCAAGATGGCTAAAACATTGATGAGCAATATGAACAAGTATGACTATTTTGATCTATGGAGAACTTTACATCCTGGGATTTCTGACTTTATATTTTTCTCTACAGGTCATCTGTCGAATTCTCGAATCGATATGATTTGGGGCAATCTTGCCTCTTTGGAAAATGTTGTAGATATTAAGATCTTAGATAACTCTTGGTCTGACCACAGTATTAATATGTGGACAATGAAAAGCCCATGGGATCAAATTAACAGAGATACCTGGCGGATAAATGGTTATTTGTTATGGAATAAGAGCTAGCTCAAAATATTTAAGTATCAAATTAGAGACTTTTTCTTAAAAAACGATCCTAAAGACACCTCATATACAAATAATTGATGTGCTTTTAAATCCAGTATGAGAGGGAATTTAATTAGCCTTCAGGCAAAGTTTAATTCAGAAAATGAGGTAACAATGGCAACCCTACAGTCAGAATTAGTAAAATCTTCTAATAATAATAAACAAACTATTTCTAGAGAAAATGTAGATAATTTGCAAAATATACAATATAAAATTAATCTAAAACTCTTAGAAAAAAAAACACAAACATTTTGAACAAATTTAAATGTAAATTTTATAGCAAAGGAAATCAAGCTGACAGATTATTGATTAAAAAACTAAGAGATAAGATGGCGTGAAGCAGAATTGTGAGGCTGGCAGAAGAAGAAGGGGAATACGTAAAGCCTAAAGAGAGAACGTTTCAACTCATATTACGGGAATCTATATAATCTTCCAACCTCCAATCATAATGTTGAGGAGTATTTGGTAAAGAATAAAACCCCCAAGCTATCAACTAATCAAAGTAATGATTTAAATGGTCCTATAACTTTACAAGAGGTAGAGAAGGAAATCCTCAAACTTAAATCCGGGAAAACCCCAGTGCCAGACGGATTTCAAATTTGTTTTATAAATCCTTTTCAGATTTGATTAGTATGCATATGGCCAATATGTTTAATTATATTGTTTCCATAGGTAGTTTTCCAAG
Organism: Pelobates cultripes; assembly: GCA_933207985.1. NCBI lineage: Eukaryota > Metazoa > Chordata > Amphibia > Anura > Pelobatidae > Pelobates > Pelobates cultripes. Next base: position 180,283,129 of record OW240912.1, read on the forward strand.
AGAAATGCTTAGAGCTAACATGCTCCCAATCCCAAACCAAGATAAAGATCCAACAAAAGTGGAAAGTTACAGACCAATATCCCTGATAAATACTGATGTAAAAATGTCCTCGGCAATTTTAGCAAACAGACTTAAAGAGGTTCTAAATAACATCATACATACCAAATAGGTTTTGTCCCTGGATCAGCAGCAGTTGATAATACAAGGTGCCTAATTCTTGAGAAACACGTTGGACAAATTTGGTATTCAGGGCTGGATGTACCGGGCAATCCTAACGCTATATGACGGACCTACGGCAAGAACGGTGGGTCCAAACATCTGTACGAACTGGTTCACATTACACAGTGGGACCAGGCAAGGTTGCCCGCTATCTCCAATCCTGTACATTATGACAATGGAAATGTTTGCAAATACCATCAGAAACAATCCATTAATAAAAGGATTTTGTTTTAAATCTAAAGAATATAAGCATAATTTGTACACAGATGACTTGATTTAGACCCTAACTGACCCTGTCGAATCATTGGAAGCACTTTTGAAAGAGGTGGAAGAATATAGTTTTGTCTCAAATTAAAAAATTAATTTACATAAATCAACTGCCATGGCCATCAATATAGATAGCAGCAGCAGATCCCATTTAGAGGAATGTTATCAATTTAACTGGACTAAGAAGACCCTACCATATTATTGATATTTAGGTATTACAATAATGAAAAATACAACAGATATAATGCAAACAAACATTTTTTCAATACGTTTAGAGTTACTCATGACTCCTTGAAGAAATGGAAACATGTTGAATTAACATGGTGGGGGAGAATTAATCTGATTAATGCCTACTTGCTGCCTAAATGGTCTTATCTATTCTGCATGATCCCTCTAAAAATGCCCCAACCATGGCTGGATATGATACAAAGAGACATGGTGAACTTTATATGCAAAGGGAAAAGACCTAGAATAAACAGAAAACGGATACAGAAAAATTGAGAAGGGGAATAAATTCCCCTAATGTGAATCACACATATCTCTCGAATTTGTTTTTTCATTTGTATAAAACACAATTAATTAGTTCTAAAGAACAGAAATGTGCGAGATAGAAGACCTGAGCCAGTTGGTGTGGTTCTGTAAAGGAGAGGAGCGTGTTAAAAAAGCGAGTGCCTCAAATGTGTGTCAGGATTCAATATGGTTTGAATGGGATAGGTTGAAACGAAGGAGTAGCTTGGGAAATAAAGTTCTGAGTAATCTCAAATTATCTAACATTATGCCACGGATGATAGATCTGGATATTGAAGAGTGGTCACGAAAGGGCCTAAAATATATAAACCAAATATTGTTAAACGACAAAATTTAAGTCATTCGAGTCAATAACCCAGGAATTTCAATTACCACTAAAAGAGTGGTTTAATTATTTGAGGATAACATTTTTTTATCAAAACAATCTCTCTATAACCCTGCAGAAGGTATAAAAACGTTAAGTGTATTACTAAACAAAGAAACGGTAGGACAAGTTGCATCAAAAACTAGGAGCGGGTTGTTAAAAATAGAAGCTCCTATTAAAAATATAACTATTCAAAAATGGGAGAAAGACCTAAAAGTTAAAATCTTAAAAGTAGAGTGGTGCCAGGTGTTATAACAGACAAGTACAATTATTCACTGCCTAAATATTTTAGAAGTAGTATTTAAGGTACTGTATCGATGGTACTTGGTTCCATCGAAAATGTCAAAAATGTACAATTCTAGCTCTCAGATATGCTGGAGATGCAATAAAGAAGAGGGATCTTTTCTGCACATATGGTGGGATTGTGAGGAAGTGAGAGTGTTTTGGCTACTGGTTTTTAGTGGAATGGAGAGAATAATGGGAAAAAAATCCCCAGAGGCCCACAAAATGTATTATTACAACTTAATATACAAACGTTGCAATTTAAGGAGGGGATAATATACTTACATTTTGTGGCAGCTGCTAAATTAATTATTGCACGAAAATGGAAGTGCTCAGAGAAACTTGAATACGAACATCTAAAAATGCAAGTCCTTATATCAATTAAGGATGGAAGCTTTAATATTTATGCCAAAACATAAAAATCTGGAGCTAGGGAAATACTGGTTGGAGAAAATGGAGAGAGAGGGTAGCATTACCTGAACAAAAGATTTATAGTAAAATCAATTTTACCGTCATATTTTATTGATAGTTTATAAGAAAGGTCACACAAAAGCCCCAAAGGTGTTGGCTTTATCTTTAAGCTGGTTATAAGTAGGGCTGTGACCCTCAACACAGTTGTCTTATCTTTGTATGAAAAAGAATAAAGAAAGTTAAAAAAAATTATGTCATCACATCTCCCATGCTTCGCTTCATTTTTTCAGACTCGGGTTTTAAATTTGTTGCACATTTTAACAACTACTTTTACTCTTACCATGTTTTGATCTGCACTCCACACAGTGCTTTCCTACCCCTTTCCCTTTTATTACAAACACCCAAAATAACGCTGGGTTAGCTGCCAATTTTTATTATGTTTCACCATAAAAAGAAATTCCCATTTTCTTTTGCTATTTTTCCTGCCTTCTTTACCTTCCTTATATTAAATCAATATATCAGGGGTCTCTTTTTCCTTTACTTTTTATGCTCTCCTTCTCCTTCCTTTACTTATTTTCCTTCCTTCTTTCATTTTATAAGCTAACAAAACTTAACTTGCCAAAACATGAGCCACTCTAAACACTGCTTTCTCTCCTCCATTATTTTATCCCCTTTAGATCTTCTCCTTTTTATCTCCCTTTTTTATGCTTTTCTTTTACCTTCCTTATGGCAATGTCCAAAAGTAAGGCTGAGCTAGTTAGCCAACAACAATTTTCTCCTTCTCCTATTTTACAAGTGCTCTGCTCGGCTTCTGCCTGTCCCTGCTATCGTGCATCAGCTCCCACTCCTCCCCTTCCTCTTCCCACGTGTTACACTCGCTCATGTTGGCCCGCACGCGCATGCAAGCGTTCTCTTATTCTCACGAGTTTGCGCGCTTATGTATGCATTCATGTACTCACGCCCGCCCGATGGAAGGAAGATTCAGCTTGTGCCGCCGAACCCACTTACTGCCCACCTGGAATCCTGAAACGCCCACTAGTGGGCGGTAGGGACCAGGTTGACGACCCATGCACTAGACCATCTGTTACTTACGTTAGCTCTGTTAGCAGAAGCATACCCATTTCTACCCCCAAATATAAAAGTGCATATATTTCTATTGAAATCAGCACTTTTATATACTGCCTCAAATATGACAGCCTCCGGCTACATAAAGCATTTCAGCTAGCTGTGTGTGAAGTGTTACTTAATGCGAATTGACTCTGTATGTGGTCATACTGCCTACAGCCAAATTACATAAAATAAAATCGGTAATCTATCCAAAGTTCTGGAAAGTTATTAAAAACCATTTGCATCTGCCCAAAGCATCTCTCATCATGGAAATAAGACAAAATGATCTCTCCCTGCTCTCCCATTAGGTTTCAAAGGCATCATTGTTAGATTTTTGCCTGTAGTGTCTCTAACATGTATTTTATGGAATCTTTTTAAAATAGAAATACATTAACAGGAAGTAGTAGAACAGGAGCTCAAGATGAAGAGGTTTTCTGGCACAGAATAAGATTTTCCATTGTAGCAGATATGGAGAACATCAATAAGTCATCAGAAAGTATGATTTCCCATGACACTTCACTTGGCAGAGTTTCTATGTTATTTTTTACTTTTGGATTACAAATTATGGTAATGTTTTCTAGTTCTGTATATTATACATGAAAAATATACACATACATTTTACAGTAAAGTTTAAGTAACCTGTGTAGATAATATCTGTTCACCACAAATGTGTCTGTTTAAAGCAGTGGTAGTCAAACTTTTAATACCTACCGCCCATTTTTGTAACTTTGTCGATGGTAAAATTTCCTTACCACCCACTGGTGCCGCAGTAACTCGATTTTTTTTAGCGCAAGTGTAAAAAATTTTTTAGAATGTAGGTTTTTAAAAAAAAATATATATAGTTACACTTTTGTTTCCTACTTTATGCATGTTTAAAATGTTAACTTTATAAAGTTAAATGTGAAAACAATAAAGTAAATTGAAATTACCTTTAACTGATGATTAATGAGATCCTTGAGGCTGCTGATGCGAGACTAAATATTTGATATCTGGTTTGATTTTAATAAGGAAGAAACAAAGGTCTCTCCTTTTCTATTCCCCCCCCCTTTTTTTTTATTCCCCCCCCCCTTTTTTTCCTAAGTGTGAGGAGGGGGAGGAGTTGCTGTGTGTGTAAGGGTTGCAGTGTGTGAGAGGTGCTGTATTTGTGATAAATGCAGTGTTTGTATGTATGGGGCATTGTGTGTGATGGGTGCATGTTGTGTGGGTGGGCAAGATGTAAGAAAATGTATCTTAAGGTCTTTCCCTCCCTTCTTCTTACCATTGGCCATAGAGGGGGGACATTACGCTGCAAACCCTGCGGGTCCAGTGGTGGCATGATCACTTTAGCCTGCAGCTCCTCTGACTGCAGGATGCCTCTCCTTTCTTCTCACAAGCACAGCACTGTATCAGAGCATTGCCATGGTCATGCACGGCAACGCTCTGACCAGCCTGCTCAGGGAAGAAACACACTGCCTCCCAGGTCCTTCCTTCTCTCTGCTGGAACTAAGTGCCGGATAGCAATTGAAGGAGATCTTCAATATCCTCACTGGCCTGAGAGGGCCACAGCAAGGCTGGCTCTAAAGAAAGGATGTCAGCCTTGGCACACGGCCATTGCGGCCCACTTGGCATTTGCATGGTTTGCCAGATGGCTAGTCCCGGGCCTGTGCTGCAAATCCCACCTCCGCCCAACATGAAAGCCTGAATCGCCCACTAGAGGGCGGAAGGACCAGGTTTATGACCCCTAGTTTAAAGCATCTAAAGTGGTACCATAAAGTGTCTTTTTTTTTTTCTTTCAAACATTATCGTGAATGTTAAATACAACACATATGTCAAGCACAGTCTCAGCGACAGGAAATTTGTCATGGAACAGATACAGCGTCAAGAGTGTACACGAAGCATTCACTTTTTTTGCATTTAAATACAACATATGTAAAACAAAACAAACATTTCTCAAATGACTTTTCAAAGGTAATGTCTAACCAAGAGCCAGTGTTTTCATTAAACACTGACTTTGGTTAGAGTTATCCTTTCTGTGTTGGACTGCCCACCCCTAACAAAAAACAAAACAAACAAAAAAGTCAGTGGCAGGGTCCCACAGCTCCAATTTCTCACTGTCCCCTAGTCCAGGTGGGTTCCCATTTAAAAAGTATAATTTTGTTGCCATGACTATCGACTGTTCCACTTGTCATGTTCCCCTTTTGTCTAAATGTCAGAGAGATCTATTCCCGTGTACCCCAACCCCTTCCCCCAAATACTACTCACACACCAATTGTGATTTTTGTTAGGGCAATGCCCACAGATATATTTAAACCTTCAAGCCAGCTTAAAGGACCACTATAGGCACCCAGACCACTCCAGCTCAATGAAGTGGTCTGGGTGCCAGGTCCCTCTAATGTTAACCCTGCAGCTGTAAACACAGCAGTTTCATAGAACGCATTGAGAAATGCTTTCCAAGGGCGGTTTTAATGCGCGCGCAGCTCTTGCCGCATTTTTGCATTCGGCTCTGACATCAGCAGGTGGAGGAGGAGAGTTCCCCAGCGCAAAGGGAACCCGGGGCTGGAGAAAGGTAAGTGTTTAAACCCCTTTGTGAAGAAACCCCCTGTTTCCTATGTTATTTACCCATTGCATTCCCTTTTTATTTCCCTTTCTGCCTATTGCATTCGGTAGATGGAACTACCGAACAAAGACCACCCCTCTGGCTCATTAAACATCAAAGTTTGGGTGAAATTGCTACCTCTGTATGTGTGGCCAGCGTTCGTCAGTCGAACGCCACGTGGCAGAGAAAACCGCGGCCATCTTTGTTCATGCGAACAAAGGCAGCGGGACCTGGTCGTCGAGTGCATGGAACTAAAAACGGACACTCGACTTCCCGAACACCAGTCCCAAACAGACGAACGATGGAACTCCATTTACCGATTAGCTAGAAGAGCGCTATTCGGTACTTTGGTGTATTCGACAGAGGGGCATGAACGCTGCTACGAGCCGGAGAGATCCATTCGGTATTTTTATTCGTTTTCAGGCTTTTTCGAAAGTGACCGGCAAAACCCACCAAATTCATGGAACTGTTTTGGGCATGCAGCCCAGGGTGAGCCGGTCACATGGGACTTCCATAGATTTTGCTAACCCCTGAACCGATCTGGGTTCAAATAACCCCTGAACCGATCAGGGCTATCAGGGGACATATAATTTATGGGGATACCCCCAGTATAAAGGGGTGTTCTGAATGTTGGGGAAAAAAGTGATTTTTCAGCCTGGAGATAATTAAGTTACTATTTTATCAGACTGAATTATCTCCTGGGCTAGGGGAGGGAATTGTAGGTGTGTGTTAAAGTTTTACTGTATGTGATTGGTTAAGGTTTGTCCCTCCCTGAGGGCTGTCCCCTTGCATGGGGACTTGCATAAAAGCTGTGTGCACCCATTAAAGGACAATTCATTTTGTACCCTTCTTCTTGACTTCGGCTGATGTTTGGGGATTCGGGTGCTTCACCAAGGGAATTATCTTGTGAAGCTATTGGAATTACTATAGGATTCGTCTACCCTATCTGCCGAACGGAGGGCTATAATCACTAAGGCTCTGGCGGTTCGGGAGGAAACTACCGAATGAGGTTTGAATATACTTGGTTTCCTTACACCCTTCAACCCCTTCAGCCCAGCGGGAGTGGGACCCTGAGGGTGGGGGGGGGGGGACCTAGAAACCCTATAGTGCCAGGAAAACAAGCTTGTTTTCCTGGCACTATAGTGGTCCTTTAACATTAAACCACTGCCATTTATGAACCAACAGGTAGCGCTAACCAATATGGGTCCTCTCCAACCTCCATGCTGTCCTACATCGAGAACAGATTGTGATTTAAGACTGGTGGGCAAAGCCTGGTAACTCCAAGCTGTCAAGCATCCACCACACTGCCGACTACTCACAGCCATGAGGGAGCAGTGATGTGTCCCCCACCCTGCAAAGCTAGTGCTAATTCCAGGACCGACTATAATCCTATATTAAAATAGATCCAGTCCTTCATCAGGTCCTTGATGATCCCTTGTTCCTATTCCATGTGCCTAATAATTACTCCCCATCCAGCAAAACATATCGCAAACATGGGCAAATTCAACTTGTATCAGCACCGCTCCTTGGCATTGGGTAGGGATTGCAAAATTAGGGCAAGTAATTGCCTCAGGCCAATTAAGCACCAATTTCCTAAGAGGGCAAAACACCAAGCCATATCATGTTTACATGCAATAACAGACATCCACTGTGCAATCCAATCCAATGTCTTTCATGCCTGCATGGAGAAGCAAAATCACTGGATCCAGGGCCGGATTAACATAGGGGCTGATGGAGCTGAAGCTCCAGGCCCAGGCCCATGGAATAGGCCCATTGATTTTAAAAAAATAAAATTAAAAAAAATAAAAATGTTTTGTTTTTTTTTTACATTTTTTTTTTTTCACACACTACTCTTAGGTATTCCACCTGGCTTTTATTTTATTGGCACAGCCAGTATTTGAGGCTGCCTGGCTGGTGCCAATATTGCAGTGATACTGGCAATACAAATGCTGGTATTTTTATCAGTATAAACAAGAGATTACTATGCAATACCAGCACTGTGTGGAGACAGGCAGGGATAGGAAGTTCCAGCATATCCCTCCCTGTCTATCTATACTCACTGATCTGCAGGGGTGCAGCTACAGAGAGTCCAGACAGCAACTCCCACCCTGCAGAGACAGTCTACAGCTCAGGGAAGTAAGAAATGGAGGGAAGGCTGCAAGGAGACATATACTGAGACACTAAGGGACATTGGGAGATATGATGACACAGACACATGGGGACACAGTGTCCCCATGTCTCCCAGCCAGTGTCCCTGGTGTCTCAGTGCCCCCTAGTCTCCCAGTCTCTCACTGTCCCCATGTCTCCTAGTGCCTCCGTGTCTCTCATTGCCTCAAATGTCTCAATGTCCCCATGTCCCCCAGCCAGTGTCTCTAGTGTCTGTGTCCCTGGTGTCTGTGTCCCCATGTCTTCAAGTGTCCCCTATTTTCCCATTGTCCCCATGTGTCCCAGCCAGAGTCCCCTAGTCTCCCAGTGTCACTTGTGTCTCCTTGTCCCTAGGTCTCCCCGTGTACCGAGGTCTCCCCGTCTTCCTAGTGACATGGGGACCCTGGGATACATGGGGACACAGGGAGACATGGGGCATTGAGACACTGTGATACATAGGATCACTGGGAGACCTGGGGACACGACACTGGGAGACATGGGCACTGAGACCTGGAATAATCGACACATGGGGGCACTGAGTCATGAGGACACTGGGAGACATGGGAGTACTGTGAGGAATCCATCTATACAGCAGAATCAAACTAAGTAGTTTTTTGGTGATTTTACAGCATTTTCTCTTATGTCACTCCTTTTTTCCCAAGAAAGGTGGCAAACCTAACTACTTTTCACATACTCTTACTTAAGTATGGAAACTTAAGTGGGATGTATGGGAACAAAACTTGTGTGGACTGGCTGACAATGAATATAGTTAAAGGGACACTATAGTCACCAGAACAACTACAGCTTATTGAATTTGTTCTGGTGAGTAGAATCATTACCGTCAGGCTTTTTGCTGTAAACACAGAGAAAATGCAGTCTTTACATTACATCCTAGTGATAACTTCACTGGCCACTCCTTAGATGACTGTTAGAGATCCTTCCTGGGTCATGGCTGCCTAAAATGCATCCAAACATTCAGTGTCTCCTCCCTCTGCATGCAGAAACTGAACTTTCCTCATAGAGATTAATTAATTAAATTCATCTATATAAGGAGATGCTGATTGGCCAGGGCTGCGTTTGAATCATACTGGCTCTGACCCTGATCTGCCTCTTTGTCAGTCTCAGCCAATCCTATGGGGAAGCACCGTGATTGGATCAGGCCACCACTTCTAATGATGTCAGCAGACTGCTTGTTTTTATGAGTCTAACAGCATGCAGAGTTACAGCTTCGGGCTTGAATATAGTAAGATTTTGCTATATTTATGGAGGCATGAGGGGCCCAGGGGGCTAGATGGTGGTGTTAACACTATAGGGTCATGAATTCATGTTTGTGTTCCTGACCCTATAGTGATCCTTTAAGGTAATGCTGACTTTGGTCTCTCTAACACTGTGACATGTTCCCTTTCTTCTACACTCACTACATACAGCTTTTCTCTGTCCCAGACCATATACCAGGAGCTTCTGCCTGCTAGTAAGAAGGTAAGGAGACAAGTGGACCAGCGAGTGCTAGGGGACAGTCCTTAGAAAGCGTTGAGTGAGCGCATCATTAGATGCATTTATGCCAAGCTCAGGGTGCTGTCTGCATAGTATGCCCTTAGTTGGCCAGCTGCATGATTGGCAGGCAGCCTGACATGCATTCATGCCAGGCTGGCCTTCTAATTCTTTGAGCAGACATGTCCTCTTTTTGGGCATGTTCGCCCCTTTTGGCAGGTTACGTGATTTGTGTCAGTGGCACACCCTTTTACCATGCCCATTGACTTCCTGCCTGACTGGACACTGCTGTTAGGGGTTATGGATTTACTTGAAAGATGAAAACATAAATTAGAGAGAGATTAGCCTTTTCTTATAGCTGCTGTTTTCTTTCTCTCCAGCACCATCTCCATCAGATACATGATGCTTGGGAGTGTTTTACTGTTTTTGGTCGATATGATTCTGTAATTAGGCCCGTCATAATTGTCAGCACCAGGCCCACTGGGCTCTTAATCTGGCCCTGACTGGATCCGAAAGCATATTGGGTTTCATCCATATACTCCAGATAGATCTGAGACCATCTTAGCCCTCTCATACCCCTCCATCGAAATCTGAGCTGGTCGAAGGGAAGACCGAGATTTTGTGAAATAAATAGCTTCAAAAGTACAGAAATTTATTGGAGAAGCTCTACGTTATCATAGAATGTTAAAAAGTAAAACTTTAAACACCATAACAGCAGGCATCCAGACAGTCCTGTTTTCAGGGTCCTGTCCCACCATTCCCAGGCAGCACAGTGGGAATACATCATTAGATGCGCCCCTAATGTGCAGCGGGCACTAGGACCATATAAGGAACACTTTAGCGGCGCTCCCTGCCTGGTTCTGAAGGTTGGGGGTCAGACAGACAGTCAGTCCTCAAACCCGCCACTTTTCTGGATGTATCTGCCCCTTATGGGCATCGCTAGTGTGCAGGTTGCATCACTGGTGATGTGCTCTCAGAGCTCTGACCACCCCTTCACAATTGTTGGAAGGTATGTAACAGCCCACTGTAGTCATTACACCCTGTTCCAAATTATTATGCAAATTATATTTAAGTGTCACAAAGATTAAATATTTTGGTTTTCAGTTTAACTCATGGATGGCATTGTGTCTCAGGGCTCTTTTGATCACTGAAAATAATCTCAGACACCTGTGATAATTAGATTGCCAGGTGAGCCCAATTTAAGGAAAAACTACTAAAGGAGGGTGTTCCACATTATTAGGCAAAGCACCATTTTCATGCAATATGGGGAAGAAAAAGGATCTCTCTGCTGCCGAGAAGAGTGAAATAGTTCAATGCCTTGGCTGAGGTATGAAAACATTAGATATTTCACGAAAACTTAAGCGTTAACATCGCACTATTAAAGGACCACTATAGTGCCAGGAAAACATTTGTTTTCCTGGCACTATAGTGCCCTGAGGGTGCCCCCACCCTCAGGGTCCCCCTCCCGCCGGGCTGGATGGAGAGGAAGGGGTTAAACTTACCTCTTTTTCCAGCGCCGGGCGGGGAGCTCTAATCCTCCTCTCCTCCTTCTTCTCCTCCTCTTCGGCTGAATGCGCATGCGCGGGAGGAGCTGCGCGCGCATTCAGCCTGTCCATAGGAAAGCATTCTCAATGCTTTCCTATGGACGCTGGCGTCTTCTCACTGATTTTCACAGTGAGATGCACGCAAGCGCCTCTAGCGGCTGTCAAGAGACAGCCACTGGAGGCTGGATTAACCCTTACATAAACATAGCAGTTTCTCTGAAACTGCTATGTTTATAAAAAAAAGGGTTAACCCTAGCTGGACCTGGCACCCAGGTGCCTATAGTGGTCCTTTAAGAGATTTGTGACTGATTCAGAGCACAGACGGATTCGTGCAGATAAAGGGACATTGAGGAATAGTGATGTTGCGAACCGTCCGCGAACTTACCGCGAACGGTTCGCCACGGTTCGCCGCGAACCATTAGAACGCAGACGGTTCGCGACATCACTATTGAGGAAGATGTCTGCCAGATCCATGCGTCGGATCAAGAAAGCAGCTGCTAAAATACCATTACATAGCAGCAAACAGATATTTGAGGCTGCTGGTGCTTCTGGAGTCCCACGGACATCAAGGTGTAGAGTCCTCCAGAGTCTTGCAACTGTGCATAAACCTTCTATTCGGTCACCACTAACCAATGCTCACAAGCAGAAATGGCTGCATTGGGCAGAAAAATTCATGAAGACTAATTTTCAAACAGTACAAAAAGAATAATGAGTGTAACCTCAGTAGGAACTGGAGTACACTCACAGCGGTCAGTACGGTGGTGCCAGATCCACTAAATAGGGCTTGGACCCAAATACTATAAGTATAAAAGTAGAATCAAAGAAAGAATGTTCCCCCACAACACAAAAAGGGAAGAGGGGGAACACACTATACTGATTTTATGAAATAAATTAGGGGTAATGCAAAAGGAAAAGAATGCAACCTGATAAAATATGCTTAGATCCTAGAGGAGTAGGAAAAGGGTAAACTGCTCCTGGATAAAAAGTCTCCCATAATATCACCTCTGAAACTACTTTAATTACCAACATAAAAGAGATATATCAGGAGGCAACACCAGGGCAGGACCCTAACATATCAACAAGTATCAGCCCAGCTAGTTGGATCATAAGATGAAACCACTTCAGAGCAACACATAAATTGTCAGTAGGGGCTGCAGATATATCTCCAAACAAACAGACTTAATAGCTCTATTGGATCTATCACCTAAACGGTTTACTGAGCTGATGCCATGGCTTGGGATTGTAGGTCTGCAGCGAATAGAATTCCAGTCTTACGGGCCAAGGGGTGATTACAAAAGTAATTAGTCAGGTAGCATCAGTCGTGAAGCCTAGGGGCAGCGCCCTCCATAAAGTGAGTTTTCTATAATAGCGCCACTGACACGCAGGCTTTCTTCAAAACGCTCTTCCAGTGTGACCTGCATTCAGGAATATTCAGGCCCCAGCAGTTATAGTAAAGATAGACAGGGGAGCAGGGAGAAAAGCCATGATCATACGCAGTTTGGGTCCAAAAGCACACAGAACACCACGCAAAGTCACTCTCCAACACTCACTTAGTCGTGGGACCCATGGAAGCCCCCCCCCCCACCCCTCCTCAGATGAAACCAGCAGAAGGAGAAAGATGAGGGTAGAAGGGGTCACTTGATCATATCCAACCCCCAAGAGGGAAATTAGGGGGGACTCGTGTGATGGTGAAAGACGTTGGGGCACCATCCCAGTAACTAGACCTGGAAACGGCAACCCCAAACACCCCACAAAGTAAAAGTACACACGAGCTTGGTTGAGGGAAGTGGTTCAGACTCCACCCCGCTACTATACAGTAACTACACACAATGTCAAGCCCGCCCTGATTATACACATAATATGAAACTAGAATTGCCACAGTTGAAAACAGTGACAAAAACACATAATAATCAAATTAACATAAAAGCATCAGTGTTAGGATCCACTCCTCCCAATGATCTCCACCCCCCTGCACCCAAGGATCCCAAAACCTGTGGCCAGTCAGACCCCACCAGCCCCCCACCCGCCCATCCCATAACCCATGTTCTCCACACATGGAGGCAGTGTGAGAGCAAAAAAGAATAAAATAAGAATAACAATAGAGGGGAATAGAACGAGAGGAATTGCACAATACCATTACACAATAGACATTGTTCACCACTCTTGTGTTCCCCCTTTCCCTCCCACCTCCCACTAATCATATTTAACCTCTAGAGGAACATATTCCAGGATGTGTGTAAAGTATAGGGCGGGAGTCGGAATAGTAATACTCACCACTATGCATCAAAAGGCACCCCTATAGGTTAGCGGATAGATATCTAAAAGCATTACCAACTAAGAAAATAGTACATGAAATTAGTTATAGGAAAATTGTGGCAGAGGTACCATAGTTACAAATTGCATATGGGTTCGTAGATGGACATGGGTTCAACGGAGCTTTCCCTATTATTTTTTCATTTCCTTTTTTCACTTCTCCCCCCCCCCACCCCCCCACACAATTTGTTCTTTTTTTTCCTCCTCCCTTCCTTTTTGTAAAATTTTTTATTGTTGTTTTCTCATTTTCTTTCCTTCTAACATCTAATTGCAATACGCGGTCCCCAGTTCCATGATCCCTCTACCCCTCCCCCCCCCCGGTTACCTGTTAGTAAATGCGATTCCCGCTCCATTTCCCCCTCATGTTTTATCACACCTTCTACAATTCAATGAGAGGAACTCTGGTCACACCCTCCCAAATAGCTCCCCCACACCCCTTATGGGAGAGCTTGCTTGAGGAGCCTGCATCCACACCTGCCAACTGCAATCTTAACGGGGCGGATCCTCCCCCGCCACCCAGGAAGGTGCAAGCGTACAGCCCCCTCGCCGCTCCCTTAAGATAATATGCAATATACTTCAGTGTAGTCGATAAGTATATGACACATGGATCCATCAAGGGTTCTTACATTTTTTGTACATCTGAGCACAAGCAAGAGAAAAAACAAATATGATAACAAATTAAGAAAAAGTGGACATATTCATTACACATGCCTACAAATAGAGGTAGAAGATAAAGGTCATAATCCGACTCAATGTGAAACTCCATGTTCCAAAAATCCCACCCAAAAAGAGTATATGAGAAGAAAAAAAAACAAAAAACACCCTCTACCATGGTAGGCTTCCCCAGATACAATAAAGTAAGGCTTGGAGATAACGCTGATGGCAGTTCCAGTCGTCAGGAGTGCAGCAAAGACCCAACCCAAAGATGAAGTATGGAGAGTCCCCAAACTCCCGCCACCAAACAAATCAAAAATGCAGGATATTTCCCATTAATTGTAGGTCCACAAAAGTTACTTTGCCAGATGCCTCCATATGTAAAAATATAGAAAAATAAATATCAGTGGAGTGGAGGGATAAAGAATGTACCTCAGGACTGGTGTAGACACCATGGATGCGCAAGTGAAATCAAGTAGGGAGTGTCCACTCTGGAATCCTATTCCTCTGGTGCAGCAGGGTCTGGGCGCTGTTGTGGGGAGGGCCCGGTGGAGATCCACTTCCACGACGTCTGGGAGCTCTGCGTGGCCGAGGCCTCTGCTTCAAGGGCCCCAGCACCCAATTGATGACATTGGTGGGAGGCAGCCTCATGTCCTCCAGGAACTGGGGTACCTCCTCTGGTCATCTTACGGAGGCCCAGCCGTGTGAATAGCTTGCCAGGAGTGCGAACGGAAAGCCCCACTTGTAACAGATATTGTGGTCTCGCAGCGCAGTAGTCACAGGCCTCAAGGCTCGCCTCTCTTCCAGCGTAAGGGGAGAAAGGTTGTTGTACAGGAACACCTGGGCTCTGCGGTACTCCCATGAAGGTCTATCACGGGCCTTCATCATTATGGCATTCTTGACTGGAAAGGAGTGCATGCAGCATATGAGATCTCAAGAAAGGTTATCATCTGTTCGCGGCCTTGCCACTCTATGGGCCTTTTCAAATTTAAACTGTGCTGGTGCAGTGTTTTCTACTAGCACCCCAAACAGACCGGAGCGTGTCTCCTCAACATTTTCCTCCCCTTCTGGCACCCCCGTACCCTAATATTACATCGCCGGCCTCGGTTGTCCAAATCGTCTCATGGCTAGCAGCATCACACCTTGACGCGCCACCGCCATGTCAGAGGTCGCAACGCGGGCAGATGGGCATCAGCCAAGTGCTCCAGTGTTTGAATGTGGCCTTCCTGTGCAGTGACTTCGGTCCACAGTCCAGCCACCTCCGCTCGCACCACTTCCTGAAGTGAGGCCGTGAGTAGCTGCAGATCAGGCTTGGTGGCCATAGTAGCAGCCATTGTTAATTACTCCCCAATCCTGTTGAGTGCTTTGTGTTCGGAGCCCGCTGGGGAGGCCGGGGAGACCGATGGCATCTTGGGACTCTCACCTCCTTCCACACGTGCCAAACAGTGTGTTGAGGAATCCGTCCATAGGCCCAGTGTGAGGTCCAGGCTGGGAACCCCATCGGGGTCTGCGGAGGCTCCGAGTGACGAGTGCGTCCCATTTTATGCTCTGTGGCTATATATCCTTATACACTTCAGAATTCACCTGGCTGCTCCTGTCTTCTGTCACATCATCAATAAACACTAGTGACCCAGTGCCATTGGAAGCCATGTATGCTAATGCCATCACAACGCTCCACCATGTTTTACAGCTGACGTGGCATGTTTTGGATCATGACTTTTCCAAGCCTTCTCCATACTTTTTTCTTTCCATCATAATGATGTGTAACTTATAGCACCTTGGAATATGTTGGCAGTTAAGAATGAAATTAAATTCTGATATCAAATCACTTCCAATGTAAATGAGAAAACATTGTATAAGAAGAAAAGAAAAACAAATGCATTTAAAAAGAACTATATTAGAAACATAGCACCAACAGGTTAGTATTATTTGGTGAGGTACTGAATTTGGGCTTACGTACTAAACAGAGAATTGTGATATCCAAATGGCAAAATTAATGCTAAAATAATAGCCAAACTGTAAATAATGCAGAGTTGAATAATTTTTCAAGATCAGCTAATTTTGACTTTAGTTTGCCATTAAGAGTTTAATCATGGATCACCTAAAATTTAGTGAACAAACTCCTATGATATAATAAACACATCTCATTAAAAATCAAGTTGCCATAACCAAAACCAATTTAAATACAAATATGGCTGTAATCTCACCTTGGCATGTTTCCTACCAATTTGCAATGAATTCCAAAAATGCTATAAAGCAGAGAAAAATCAGCCAGTCTTTGCAAACATTTCAATGTGATCTCTCAACACTTTATGCACTCCACCCAAAAGGCTGTTTGCGAACCTCACATCTCATACGATTTCCTCTCACCTCAACGCACATGTTAACCCATTCATGGCAGATGACATGCCAGGATTGCCTTGACAATGCATTTTGTCCTGCCTCTTAATATTGTTAATGTAATACATTTCCAATATAATGGAATCCCTATACAGATCATTTTATGTTAAATTAACACTATAGTCACCTAAATAGAGCAGTTTTAGTGTATAGATCATTCCCCTGCAATTTCACTGCTCATTTCACTGTCATTTAGGAGTTAAATCACTTTGTTTCGGTTTATGCAGCCCAAGCCACACCTCCCCTGGCTATGATTGACAGAGCCTGCATGAAAAAAAAACTGGTTTCACTTTCAAACAGATGTAATTTATCTCAATCTCTAAATTGAACTTTAATCACATACAGGAGGCTCTTGCAGGGTCTAGCAAGCTATTAACATAGCAGGGGATAAGAAAATCTTAATTAAACAAATTGCAAGAAAGAAAGCCTAAATAGGGCTCTCTTTACAGGAAGTGTTTATGGAAGGCTGTGCAAGTCACATGCAGGGAGGTGTGACTAGGGGTCATAAACAAGGGGATTTAACTCCTAAATGGCAGAGGATTGAGCAGTGAGGCTGCAGGGGCATGTTCTATACACCAAAACTGCTTCATTAAGCTAAAGTTGTTCAGGTGACTATAGTGTCTCTTTAATTTATTTACATCATTTGAAATCATAAATGGGCAAAGTGTTTCTCTGAGGTTTTTGTATTATAGGTATCTTTGATGAGCTTTCCAAGGGGCATTCAACAATGATGCAAATTGCTGCACTGAAATGGGCAGGCCTGCCTAGAAAGTAGGCAGGTCCACTCACTGAAGGGGCACGTGAACCTCCTGAGTAGCCTCTTGCACTGATGCCCATTTAGAGAGAGTGCTACTAATGCACTCCCTGCATAGTCCTAGTGTGCCCGCTGCACAGCGCGGGGATGTTAATATGCGCTTGTGCTGTGCTGTCTGGGGACAGCTCCCTAGTGTACCCAGATGCGGGACATTAGAGACAGGGTGGGAATGGACCCCAAAACTGCGATGGTCCTACCAAAAGTGGGACAACTGGAAGGCATGCACTAGTGTTGTAGAATTATTAGGCCTCTATAAATCTGTAAGGCCCCTTTAAATCCTCTTGCTATACCTCTAGGAGGCCCCCATAGTTTTACAAGAAAGCTTTGTCTATAGAACATAGAATTTACATGTCAGCAAGAAATAGCTTTGATAAAATGTGTATTTACTAAAAGCCTTGAAACCTAACCTTGAGAAACTAACCGTGCCAGCTACACTCTAAATGGATAGCTGCCTAAAGGCCCCTCCCGTCGAGTGAGCTCCTCATGTTAGCAAAATGACGCTAAAACCTGGAGGAGATGATCATGACGAGGATAGTGACTTAAGATGGTACACCCCATAGGGAGGGCATTTTACTAACATCTTAGCACCTAAGCCAATTAACAATGTCTATTTGTCTATATCTTGATTTTCTTCAATGATGTAATAATGCCTTTAAAAGGGCCTGCGAGCCTGCTTTTTAATCAGAAGCCATTAAACTTCTCCGAAGTTCTTTCATTAACCTGAACTCTTGTGTCTCAGTGTGAATTTACTTCTGCGTGCACGCAACTTTATTATCATTAATTTGGACAGGAACAGATAGTCATTCAAACTAATTGGTTTGCAGTAAATTATCTACAACACTAGTACTTTAAAGGACACTCCATTGTACAAACACAAAATAATCACTGTTTAGTACATATGACTCCAATGAAGACATGCATGCAATTAATTATGCATTTTTTTCATTGGGAGTAGATCTAAAAATAGTTTGCGAAGGCTGCAAGCTCTCCTCTTTTTTCTGTGGCTGTCAAATCACAGACTTCCCAATGCAGCTTAATGAGAAGTCTTTGCAAGGCATGTGCTCTGAGCAATTGCTGCCTCTTGTGATTACCTCCGTTGAGCTAACCAAACCAGGAAGTAACAGGACCACCTGTCTTAACAGCCAGGTGGGTGTAACAAAATAAGTTTCTATTGGAATCTGCACTTTGTGAAATTGAAAGAGAAAAAAAAAAAAGCAAAACAAAAAAACAAAAGCACACTCTTCATACACAGTACTTCAGCAATCTAAAGTGCTTTTATGTGTTTGGAGTGTTCCTGTAACAGTTTCAAAAGGCACCAGTCATGAGTTACTGGTCCCTCTGCTCCCTCACCGCATTGTCTTTACAGAGGTGGATGTTACACTTCTGTAATACCCACACCGCTCTGCCCTTGCTCCTCCGGCTCCCTTTGTTTATTTGCCCTGCCTGGAGACACATCCTCAAGCTGGGCAAACCTGTTTCGTAACGCAGATACACTGGCTTCTGAAGTGGAAATCAACTTAAATCGATTGATTATTCTTTGTGTATCTGCCCCTGACCAAATTAATGAAACAATGCGTGCACGCTCCCTGAAGTAATTCACACCAGACACAAGTTTCAGGTAGTTGAATAACTTGAGGAATGTTTATTCAGAGGGGACGGCAAGTCCCTTTTAAAGCAAAATTACATCATAAGCATTGTCAGAGATAACATGGAATAATACGGTATCAATTGGTTAGGTGTTAAGTAGTTATCTTAGTGCTCTGCCTACTAGAGGTGATGTCACTGAGACCATGAGGGTCTCCCCCAGATCTCAGCGCCATCTTGTTACACGAGGTAGTTAGTCGAGGTTATAAGGAGGGAGGGGTTAGAAACTTCTAGCAGCCATTTTGTCTAAATATGCGTGAATAGCTTATCTACTGATTTCAGTGCAACGGGTAAATAGACATTTTACTAACTACAAAGTTATATGTGTATATATTCATATTTTATTTCCACAACAGTCCCCCCTTAAAATGGCTATTTACCATAACAACTGCAGCTGTCCCTTACTCATCCCTAGCTGCCTGCAGCTCATCTGTCTTAACGAGCATCGAACTCTTCACTCCGTGGGTAACCCGCAGCGGCTAGTCCACCACATCTCCACACGTGAGACTTGCCCGTAGAGACAGACGCTTTCCCTATGCTATCCCTACAGGAGTGCAGTTGCCTGTTTGAATTGGTGAGGTTGAAGGGGTGTGTGTGGTGCGTCATAGTCTAGTTCCGTAACATCCTGATGTAGGAAGGTAGGAGTTGCGTCATCTATAGTCTTACCCACTGCTTTCTGTAGGTACCTTTGTATGCAAGGGAACACACAACAGATTAAGAACAGGAAGAAAATAAGTACTATAAGGACTGCAGTTCCAACCTGAAATAGAGTTCTCTGCCAACCATTCATCCATCCAAACCACCTGTCCCAAGTATCCATGACTCCTGAATTCTTCTTTAATTCATCTGAGAGACTATCCAGTTTCTCTATAGCCATAGTTACCTTACCATTGGGCCCAGTATTGTCTGGAATGAATGTGCAACATGTCATGGTTTCGGGGAGAATTTTGCAAACACCCCCCTTTTCTGCTAATATCATGTCCAGGGCCATTCTATTTTGGAATGTCATTTGTGTGGTGGCTTGCAATTGCTCTGCCAGGCCCTGTAGGGCATCCCTGGTGTAATTAACAAATCGCTGTTGATTGTAATAGATATAGTTAATCCAACTGACATTCTTGTTGGCCGTGATCATTGGAATTAAGGACTCAAACCCAGCTGTTACTTCATCTCTTGCTTTAAATTCATTAGGCACCCCCCTTGGCACACCTATGGCATCTATGTAAACATGTGGGTCGAAACTACCACGGATTGAGGCCTCCCTTTTAGTTCTATGGCTGGTATGTGTATGGTCTGACTCATCATGATGGCCATCAGGGATAATGTGAATGGGCATTATGGCTTTTGTTAGTGTACATTCGCCCCACCATAGTCCCACTAGCTGGGATCTTAATTGCTTATCGCCACACAGCCAGTATATGTCTCCAACTGTCTTTACATGGTTCATTAATAATGCTACAGGTGGGGTGTGATAGGTGGAGCAATAACTCGATGGAAATTTTCCCATATACGACCCTGTGTTCTTAGATATTGAATAACAAGTGTAATTACCTGGATACACGGTGACCCCATCAGGTGGCTTAACATGTCCTTGAATAACAGGATAGACCTTTTTCCATGACTCACACATGGAAGAGTTCGTAGTGGATTGTGCATAGAGACTCAAAACACATGTCTCAACTTCGGGAGGTAAATTTAAAGGTACTGTGCCTAGGTGAGGCCTAGCTCCCCCGCACACATAGCAGTTAGTCTTATTGTGTGAATTAGCATTGTATCTCATCCATTCCAACCATAAATTAGTATCTGAAAACCCTGTCTCGACTGCCATGGTGTCCTCAAAGGTAGGGTTAGCGATAGCAACCATATCATGTAAAGTTTTAATGTGGGGTTTGAGTGGATTGATAGTCATATGTGTGGTGCCTACCCAGTCAGATGAGTTAAACATATCTTGTAAGTAGAATGTCCCCAGCTTGTTGTGTGTGCCTCCCCCTCTCCAATACATGCCCATCCCCAGGGCAATACACCTGCATCCCCAGGGCTGGGATGCTCTATGTTTAGTGTGAGTTTGATGGGGGTTGACCCAGTAGGTTTGGTTAAAGTCATTCTAGAAAGTAAGGGTTTCCCGTCTTGGTCAAGTCTGTCAAGGGCACTCTGTGTTCTATATCCCCATGGTCTGCCCGTGTTCCACCCGGCTGCTTTCCATGAACCACAATGATGTCCCCAAGATCCCCCCGTCACACAAATATATGGATCCTTTTTACTGGGTATGTCCTTGTATATGGATGCATACTGTGTTTGGGGGAAGGTGCAAGTAACAATATCACAATAATCGAAGGTGAATGTGGCTACATCTGTACATGAAGAATTGTACCAGAAAGTGTAAACATTGTTATCTTTGGTTATGGCCACCTGTTGGGCCCATGCAAGTTTTAGCAGCATAAAGAAACACAAGAGACACAACAAATTCATGGTTCAGAGAGGGTAGTTTCTCCTGGGGCAGGCACTTTCTTGCAGTGTGAGGCGTGTATCCAGGAACTCTTCCCAGCCAATTTGACAGAGGTAGCTGTAATTAAAAGCACTTGGTAGGGACCATCAAATCTCGGCTCAAGAGTGTGCTTTCTGAGAAATTTCTTGACCATATTCACACTGAATAGTGCTAACGGGAGACTCTCGGGCCAGGGCATGTTAGTTTCCTGAGACATCTTGAGCATTCTGGCCTTTAATGTGCCATTCATGCGTTCTACCTTACCACTACTCTGTGGATGATATGGTGTGTGGAAGGCAAGGGTCACCCCCAGTGCTGTCCAGACTTCCCGAGTTAATGAGGCAGTAAAAGAGGTTCCTTGATCGCTTTCAATTACTTTTGGAACGCCGTATCTGCAGACAATCTCTGTTAGAAGATGTTTGGCTGTTGTCTTGACGGTAAGATTAGCCACTGGAAAAGCCTCCGGCCATCCTGAAAACATGTCCACAATAACTAGTGCATATTCGTAGCGCCCACTCTTTGGCATCTGGATGTGGTCAATCTGTATTCTCTGGAAGGGATATTGTGGTTTGGCCAAGTGGTTGGGTGCAGTCTTGACAATCTTTCCAGGATTGCATTTGGCACAGATTGCACAGGATTTACAATAATTCTGTGTCAAGGTAGTGATACCTGGTGCTTCAAAATATTTATCAATCAGAGAGTTCATCAGGTGCTTTGACAGGTGAGCTGGTCCATGAGCCCATTGGACAACCGCTGGGTACATGTTTGTGGGTAGACAAAATTTAAGATTAAGGGTGTAAACATCATCCTAAAGGATGGCTCCCCTGCTCTTCCAACTCTGCTTTTCCTGGGGAGTTGCAGCGGCTTGCTGTTCCTTCAGAAGGTTGAGATCTGTAGGCAATGTCTGCATAGTATAGACAGGTATTGCTTCAGTAGCCACTCTTCTGCCCACTTCCCACCCTTGTCATGCTGCATCCTTGGCAGCTTGGTTTGCTAGATGATTGCCTCGTGCTTCTTCTGAGTTCAGTCTTTCAGTATCAAGGCGTCCATTAGTTCTTTGATGGCTAGGCCAAGTTTCACTGGGGTTCCAGCACCTGTGAGGAATCCTCGGGTTTTCCAAATTAGGCCAAAGTCATGTGCTACTCCCAAAGCATATCTTGAATCCGTATAGATATTAACACGGAGGCCCTCGAATAATTTGCAGGCCACTGTGAGAGCTATCAATTCAGCTTCTTGTGCTGACTTGGTTAATGGAAGTGCGGCTGCTTGCAATATTTGGCATTCTGTGGTAACTGCATATCCAGTGTGATACTGCCTTTGTTAATCAGCAAATCTAGAACCGTCTACAAACAATGTCTGGTCTGGATTTGGTAGGGCTACTTCATGTACGGTTGGTAAGTGGGTAGTTTCCATCTTCATTTGTTCAAAGCAATCATGAGGGGCCTCTGGATCCTGTTCCATAGGCGGGAGGTCTTTTCACAGATTTCTGTGTGATGTCGAGGAAACCCTGTTGTATTACAATTGATGATTCTTTTAGTGATTCCTGATGAATCAAGTTGTTCTTGAGTCATAGTGCTCCAGGATTTGGCCATTGGGCCAAGATTTTGCCATAGGTTGTCAGGGGACTTGGTGAGAGAAATATGGGGAACAGCTGTTTCCCAATGGCGGTAGAGATGAGACATTCTTGCTGGAAGATGTACCAATAAGAGCATGTTGCATCTGGAGTCCCACAACAGTTCTGTCAATGTGATGTGAATTTCAATCTGTTGGAATAGTTCTTCTTCATAATCCACATCGGGGCCTGGAGTGTCTTTAAACCATAAGGTGCAATGTGACATATTTTCTGATTGTTGATCATGAGGAATTGTAAAAGTGGGTAGCTGGAACTCCATTCGAGCATCTGGGTTGATGTCCAAGCTGTACCAGTGTTGTGCCACTCCCCCCTTGGGAAGTGGCAGAAGAGTGGCAGGGTTCAGCGAATAGCAGCGTTGTAGAGTAACATTGTCAGGTAGCAACAACGAGGTTTGCAGTCTCAAATGACGTTGAGAGGAAAGATGTCGAGGTTGTGTTTGTTGGAGAATTGCAGAGATATCATGTGGAGCCAGTACGGTGAGAGAATGCCCAAGAACAAAGGCATTAGTCTTGTCCAGGAGTGCACTGGCGGCAAATACTGCTCGGAGACAAGAAGGGCTGCCTCTAGCAACATGATCAAGCATGCAGGAAAAGTAGCCAATAGGTCTTTGTCTGGAGCCATGTGGCTGAGTGAGAACCCCGGAAGCGTGGCCCAGTCTTTCAGACACAAACAGTTTAAAGGGAAACTGGTAGTTTGGCAGACCCAGGGCAGGGGCGGAGGCAATAGCCTTCTTCAGGGAAGTGAAACAGTCAAGTGCATGTGGTGATAGTGAGAAAGGATCATGTTTCAAGACATCATACAGTGGCTGCATGAGCTGAGAGGCGTCAGGAATCCAGGATCTACAATAAGTAATCAGGCCCAAAAAAGCATGAAGAGCTTGGTGTGTAGAAGGGATAGGTAAGTTCAGGATAGCCAGGATCCTATCCTTTGTAAGGTGACGGGTGCCATGGGAGAGGCAATGTCCCAAGAAGACCACTGAGGGCCAGCACCATTGGAGTTTAGATTTCGAGGCCTTGCAGCCTGCCTCAGCGAGGAAACAGAGGAGATCTTCTGAGACTCGTTCAGCAGTTTGGAGATCATCAGCACAGAGGAGGAGGTCATCAACATATTGGAGCAACACCACATCAGTGTGTGTCTTTTGCCAGGGTTCCAGGACTAGTGACATAGCATGGGCAAACTGGGTAGGTGAATTCTGAGCACCTTGGGGCATAACAGTCCAAGTATATTGTTGGCCCTCATGTGTGAAAGCAAAAAGATATTGGCAAGCTGGGTCCAGAGGAACACTGAAAAAGGCATTAGCAAGGTCCACAACTGTGAAAACTGTGGAACCTGTGACAGTAATGTGTGGGGGTTTGGAACAACAGCTGAATCTTTGACAGTAACATCATTAACAGCACGTAGGTCTTGAACCATTCGGTACTGGTCAGGCTGACCCTTTTCAGTCTTTTTCTTGACAGGAAACAAAGGGGTATTGCATGGTGATGTACATTTGACAAGGGCCCCTTTGGCTAGGAGGCTTTCCACTTGTTTGGAGATGGCGGAGGCTTGAGCAGGTTTCAGGGGGTACTGGGGCCTTCTGGGAGGGGTAACTCCGGGCAAGAGTGAGACCTCAACAGGAGGAACTTTGAGGCGGCCAATATCATCATGGCCAGTAGACCAGAGCTTGATGGGGATCCTGTCCAGAGCACTGGGGGCATGAGGGACCCTTGTTTCCCCTGCAGGAGATTCTAAGTGTAACAGTAACGGGAGGGAGCAAAGCGCTGAAGTATCCTTTCGTGATAAAGGTGTGTTTAATTGAACTTGGCCATCTGCAGTAAAGGTAATAGATGCTTGGAGACGAGACAGGACATCAGCACCCAAGAGGTTAATGGGGCAGGTAGAGGAAACAACAAATCGGGACAGAATGTCAGAACCCACACGGAGGAGCTTAGTGAGGGGGTTACTGCGAGGAGTACCATCAACACCAACGCAAGAGACATCGATGTCAGACAAAAAGGAGGGATCAGGCAGGTCTTTTTCTCTGAGAACACTACGGGCTGCACCTGTGTCAACTAAGAAAGTAGTGGGGTGACCCTCAACAGGAAGAACTACCGTAGCTAGGGGCCCTCCCTCATCCCCTGAAGACACTGCCATAACAGGGACGTCTGACACAGGCTTGCCGATTACCTATTGCAACAAGTCTAAATGGGACTGATCTGGGCCGGTATAACGGCGTGCAGAGGTTGATGGAGGCGTGGGCCTAACAGGGGTTGATCTCTGGTGGGTCTCCTCCACATCGGGGGCTGGAACATGGGGGCTGGTCTCAGCGGGTAGTGGGGGAACTCGGGAATACTTAAGAGGAGGGAAATAGGGGGTTGGAGGAGGTGAGGGGAACCTAGAGTAACAAGGTATGGGGTAACCATGGGCAGCAGGGGGAGGACCGGGGTATCGAGGAGGCGATGGTCTACTTTATCTAGGGAGCGGGCAATCCCTGCGGAAATGGCCAGGTTGGTGACAATTGTAACAAGTTCTGGCAGTAGGGAATTGAGCACGGCTAAGGGTAGGCGCAGTTGGGAATGTATGGAAACCGGAGACTGCTGGCACTGACCCTGAGGCTACAGTGGGAGCATTAAACATCACTGGGTTAGACCTTCTCTGTGTAGGTTTCACCACTGACTCTAACCCTTTAGCAACTAGTAGAAGAGTGTCTAGAGGAATGATACGATACTCAGGGCGGGAAAGGATTAAACCCTTACGAATGGATTCCCTCAAACCAGATACAAAAGCAGCAGACAACATCTGAGTATGAGCTTTATTGTAAGTACTGAACCCTAAGTCAGAGAAGGTTTGTGTAAGGCGTGAGTGAAATTTCTCCACTGACTCAAGCTTTTCTTGAACAATGTCTGTAATACAAGTAGCCTGGTCTGCTAGTTTATCCTGTGCCCAAGCGCAGAGCTGTTCACAAAACGTAATACCAGACTGGAAATCTGTATCTGTGGTAAGTGAAGCATCGGTAAAACTTCTCTCCATAATAGGCCAATAGGCATCACCTGCTTTGATTTCACATAAACTATAAAGATCCCGCCAAGCTGCGGAGTATGTTTTACAAATTTGAGCCATTCTGCGGTAAAAGGGCATGGGTTGTTTCTCAGGATCAGGAAGAGAAGTGACAAGGGTGGCGGCCTGTGAGGGGTTAAAAGTGACATACATGGGAGGGGCCCCAGTAGCGGGAGCGGGGACATGGAGGTGCATCTGTGTTGCAGGTTGTGTCAGGGACCTGTTACCCAGGGGTGGGGATAGGCCATTTCCATCAGGGGCATCGTCACATGGAGCGACATGGTCGTCCTGGTGTGAGGCAGCGCCCAGGGAAATCGGACCGGGAACAGCCAGGGTGATGGGAGTCTGAGGAGCAAGCGACACGTTGTGGGAACTGCCCAGCTGTGACGTTGTGGGGTGGTAACCTGAGGCCGCGGGAGAAACGCCCACGGCATGGGGTTTGGCTGACGTAGCAGGTTCCTCAGAACCAACCACCATGAGGGGAAAGGCGGGGCTTGGGTTAGGAGCTATCTGGGTGGGTGTAGGGGCCGGGTCAGAGGGGGTGACGTGAGACTGGGCGGGTGATTGGATCAACGTAGAGAGGGCAGAGAGGAGGGGAGACAGCTCAGTACGGAGAGAAGTCGGAAGAGAAGGTGGATCCACAATAGGGGAGGATTCAGGAAGTGAGGGAGGGGGAGGAGGCTCAAGGGCAGCGGAAAGGGCTGTGAGGAGGGAAGACACTAGCTTATTAGGGGAACCGGAAGCATTAGTAACAGGGTTAGGGAGGGAAGCGGAAGGGGTTACTGTAGGGGCCAGGTCCAGGGGAGTGTCGGAAGTGACGGGGGTCGGGAGCTGTGGGGCGGGATCGTGGTCTGACGTGGGAAAGACAGAAGGTGGGACAACAGGAGTGGGAGGTGTCTGGGGGCGGGGTTGTGAACAGGGAGGTAACGAGGGAGGTAACAGAGACTGGGATTGGGTTTGGTAACCAGGCTGGGGCGGGACTGACATTAGGCTCTGGGGAGGGGTCGGATCTGGGGAAGAGAACGGCCGTGCCAAAGGGGCATGGGGAAAAGGATGCGATGGCAATGGGTAGTAATAGGTACCATCAGCTCCAAGCACGGGACACAAAGGGGTGGGACCATGTGTGACGCCACCAGGAGGTGACGTCTGTGCATGGATTGGGGAAGATGGGCGGGTGCTGCTCGGCATGGTCTGGGCGCCATCATAGGGCGGTGGCCGGGGATGGTCAGGAGAAACATTAGAATCACAAACATTTCGATGATACACATACAGCGTTTGTCCCTCAAACTCAAGCTCTTCCTCCGTCCAACCCTCCCGCTTTAATCCCCTAGCTACTCGATACCAAGCCTCCACTGCTTTGGTTAACCCATTATCAGACAATAACCCCTCCTTATCCACAAGCAACTTCCTCCAAAACTCAGGCTGCAATCTACCACCAGGTGGCAACTGGAAACCACAAACCTTAGAAATTTTCTTGATCTTTAACACTGCATCCTCCCCTGCTCTCTCTTTCACAATATCACAAGCTAGCAGTCCCTTAGCTGGTCTAGCATGTTCCTGCCCCATCTTGACCAAGCGTGGTCTACCAAGTAGAGGGGAGCGAGTGAGAGGGAAGAAAAAGTAAGAAAGTCTACAGTGCTCGACTGCCACGGAGGACCCGTGCGTCTTCCCAAAACGTAGACTAGTCACGATGGTCTGTACACCCGGAGGTGGTGGCCACAGACCGGAGGGTGCGAGTGTGGGTGACTAACACAGCTCTGGGCAACAAAGACAGGACAGATACAGAATGAGGGAGAAGGTGAAGGTAGCAACACTAAGTACTAGACATTTGCAAAAATCACAAATATAAAAATGAGTGTACACTCCGGAGTCAAGAACAAACCATACAACACACACACAAACACCAAGGGTACCCACACTGTAGCAACAATTGAACAAAATTCACAAAATAACAGAGAGCAATATGGCCATGTACATAATCAAACAATGCAATATAAATCAAATAACATTCCCAGCCCCTTATTCCAGGCTGTCAAAAAATTCCCCAACCCGATTTCACGGGTGGTTCCCAGCGCTGTCACAATTCCCCAACCCTCTACAAGGGTGGTCCCCAGCCCTTTACCGGCTGTCGCGTTCCCTGCCCGCTAGGCAGTCAAGCTAAAGATTTTTAAAAGAAACACACACACCGGCCGTCACTCACACACACATGAGCACTCAGGAGGCAGATAGACAATCGACAGGTCCGTTAAAAAGAGCACCGGATAAGATATTACCTGTCTAGTAGCCTTCTGGATGCCGGAAGGACGCGGAGACAGACCGACACAAAACAGGAGTATACAGACAACGGCTGTATGGTGGAGGTGATCAGGCTCCGGGTGTCCCACTTTCCGGAGGTCTGCTCCGGTCCGTTGCTTTCCGGCCCTCCGAGCCGGCAAATCCGGTGCCCCACGTTGGGCGCCAATTGAAGTGGAAATCAACTCAAATCGATTGATTATTCTTTGTGTATCTGCCCCTGACCAAATTAATGAAACAGTGCGTGCACGCTCCCTGAAGTAATTCACACCAGACACAAGTTTCAGGTAGTTGAATAACTTGAGGAATGTTTATTCAGAGGGGACGGCAAGTCCCTTTTAAAGCAAAATTACATCATAAGCATTGTCAGAGATAACATGGAATAATACGGTATCAATTGGTTAGGTGTTAAGTAGTTATCTTAGTGCTCTGCCTACTAGAGGTGATGTCACTGAGACCATGAGGGTCTCCCCCAGATCTCAGCGCCATCTTGTTACACGAGGTAGTTAGTCGAGGTTATAAGGAGGGAGGGGTTAGAAACTTCTAGCAGCCATTTTGTCTAAATATGCGTGAATAGCTTAACATGGCAAATCATATGGGTGGGGCATTGTGAGGTCACATGGGGGGCGGCAAACTTTACTTTTGCCTAGGGCGGCAAAAATCCTTGCACCAGCCCTGACAGCTCACACAAGCAAACAGCTGATAAACTGGCCGCACGGAGGAAATGTGTATGTGTGACTGTCTGCCTGTGACTGTGTGTGACTGTCTGCCTGTAACTGAGTGTGTGACTGTCTGCCCTGTAAATGTGTGTGTGTGTGGGGCTGCAGGAGTTTTTGTAGAGGGGGCTGAGGGGGTTTTGTATTGGGACAGGAGGAGTCTTTATAAGGGGGGATAGGCAGGGGGGATTTGTGGAAGGGGGTTGCTTGAGGGGGTTTTGTGAGCGGAGGGGCAGTACAGAGGATTTGTAGAGGGGCAGGACAGAGGTTTTGTAGGTGGGGAGACAAGGAGTTTTGTAGGAGAGGCTGACAGCCCCGGTTTTGCAAAAGTTTACAAATTGTAAAAAAAAAGAAAGAAAACCTTTAACACATTTTACAGGGTTTTTGGTTTTTTTTTTTTTGGGTGGGGGGTGCAAAGCACAGGATCCGCCCCGGGTGCCAAATGCTCTAGGTACGCCCCTGATGGGATGATAATGACAGAAAAGAGAGCAAAGCCAAGGTCAATTATTTAGTCTTGAAATTTCATTTTGGTCTTTCCACACTGCTTGTACACACATTTGTTGTCAGGAATGCACCATGTGATGAACCGTAACATCATCAGTGGCTACTTGCACTGTAAGTATCTTAGACTGTCATGTAACCCTGTAAGACAGCATGCGAGATGTGTGATCAAATAACTTACTCCCTAGTAACAAATATAGGTACTTGCTAATTATACTCAGTAGACCAAGAAAGCACTTTAAAATTACCATGTTCTAAAAGACAAACCAGCTGATAGTATAGCATGGGAATAAAAGGAGTATAATTAATCAGTACACAGCTATAAATATATTTAGGTTATAAAGCATCTTGTGATGTTCTACTTTACCAGAAATTTTTTTCGAAACATTATACCAAACATTAAGAGCCTGCAGTGCTAGCAGAGCTTAGCTCATTGGCTGAGAACACTTAGCTAATTCTCTCAGGCTCAACCAATTCACTGTCATTTAGGAGTTAAATCACTTTATTTCTGTTTATGCAGCTAAAGTTGTTCAGGTGACTAAAGTGTCCCTTTAACTCAGTGGAACTATTGGAGCTCCTTGCAGGAGCTTCTGACTACACAGGAGGTTGTCACTGGTGGCAATTGTTTTCAGACCTTCAATTAACAGGTTAATTTCCCCCCCTATGGACAAAGATTGTGTACCTTGCTACATGGAAATGCTCACAACTTGTAACCTGGAAGGACAAGTACAAACAAATGCTGACCATTTTTTTGTTGTTGATTTTACTGTACCGAAAATAAAACTAGTAAAATAGGATATTTTAGATTTAAAAGGAGCATGACTATGTTGGAATAGCAAGTTGATCCAATACTTACCACTAGATGTCATTATTACACATTTTATTCTTAAAACACCAATATATGCCAGCTAGAATGTTGTAAACTGGGTAAGCAAAACATACAATGATACATGATACATTTTGTCATATAGCAAGATACTATGTCCAAGGGCATACTTGAAAACGAGAAATCTCAATGTACCCTTCCTGGTAAAAAAAAAAAAATATGTATGTAAATAAAAAGTAAATAAATATGTATCCTGAGGAGAAGAAAGATTGTCAGGCATAAATATAGATCCAACTATATTGCTTATAAAAATTATGTTATATAGACATATCAAGTTACATGTTGGCACCATGTGACACCCAATTTCACCTCAGTCCTCCCAATCACCTGACACACAGGATCCACACCCATTAACATAAGGATAGACGTAACTTTCACTATGTTTGTAATGCCAATTCAGGACATTTAGTCCCATACATTGGCAGTTTATCATGTTGGCTTGCATGTGCACCAGGATAACCAGGATAACCAGGATTTCCTTTTATTACAGAAGTTTGGTCCTTAAGGGGTTAAGGACAGGCACAATAAAGTCACAGATATAACCATGCACTGGCAATTCCTACTCAACCTATTCCATCTAAATGTGGGCAGTTTATGAAAAGCATATACAGCCAAGTTATAAGGATTTAAACAGACAACTGACCAATAGCAAAATAGAAATAAAGATTCTGATGAGAATTTTTTTTTTTTTTTACAAATTTGTATTTAAAACAAAACAAAACAGCTGAATGTGTTACATTTGGTGGAATCAGCTGCATTGTTTCAACTAAATATCACTCTGCTATTTCAGCATTTGCAGTTCATCCACTACATTACAGGGTTGTTTAAGTCCCAACAATTCACTCTTTGCAATGTTATTCACTAAACTGTGGATTGTGGGGAATTCAAAGCTTGCAGCAATTGGAGGCTCTGTTCTTTGAATGGGGGCAGGTGTTTTTTGTGTATGTGGAGAAGGCTAAGCTGGGGGGAGGGAGTGTGGTGGCTGAATTGTGTGTGTGGAGTGAGCCTAGTGTTGCGTGTGGATTGAGTGGTAGTCTGAAGGTGGCTGTTCCCCCCCCCCGATAGGGCGCGCCAATGAACAAACCCAAACCTGCCAGAAAAGGGACATTTGAGAGATATATTCAAAATATAAGGACATAATAATCAAACTGGAGACAAAATCTTCAAATTAGCCACATTTTCAGCTGCACTTTTTCCCCCTGAAATGTATTTTGGCCAGTAACCCTGCTTGTATCACTCTAACCAAACATAACTACCACCCATAGCACCGTGTGATCCCTGATTCTACCATTATCACCACATGGCAAATGTTATGTTCTCATCTTGGTGCGACTGACTGCAACAATACCACCCCCCTCCTTTCAGGCTAAACATCTGTTTCCTGTGCTTTAAAGTCTTCCCTTCCCATCAGCCCTCACGAGATTTGACACGCAAACTTCCCTAACGTTCCATCCAGAGGCGCGTGTTGAATACGAGGGCTGGAGCGCACTTTCAGACTCCAGCACGTAGACGAGCACGACGATTCTGATTGGTCGATGCTGCTTGGGCACCTCCCCTCCAGCAGGGCGGGAATTCTGAGAGTGCAGCTGGGTGGATTGGCGGGAGCTGTCATCTGGACCGAGTGCAATGGCTGCGGGCTCGGAGGTTCAGGTGAGGTCAGTGTGCCGCTCGGCATATTATTAACGGCGGCTGGGGCTCCCTCTCTCCCAGCGTTACTAGTGGGTGATCCAGGGGGTCGGTTACAGGTTGAGGAGAGATTATTTAGTTCTAAAGCGGGATTCCATAGAGCGTTTTTGAAAACACAGTGTTCCAATGTAGGTTCTGGCCTCTGAGCTCGCATGGATACACATTGTGTGTAATGCTTTTGTCCGACTGCATTTTAACCAGCTATTCATAAATACGGACATCATTCCGATCTTTCAATTACTTTAAACTTGAATAGTGCAAATGACTGATAACTGAATTAATTTGGTGTTCTGTCCATTAAAGGGTAAATATATTGCTGTATATCCTAAACCTGTGTCATTCGTTGACCCAGTCATGCTGTAAGTTAACATATTTATTATTTTTTTAAATTTTTTAATATTTTGGTTTTCAGCATGCTTTCTCATTGTGTACTCGAACAAAAGCTCCCCGTTTCTCCAGTCTGGTAAATCACCCTGTGATTGCAGTACATTCCAATTTAAAGACGCTTTACTTCTTGAACAAAAACATATTTTTTTTTTTCCAATTTACAAATTATATTCATGTGTCTTTCTTATTTCTAATTTTTATTTACTTTCAGAATTATTTGGGGTTGGAGCTTAATTCTGATGCCAAGGGTTTAGAAAGTGATTCAGACAGTGGTCAAGGTAGTTGTGAAATGGCCTCTCCTGAGGAGCTGAGTAACAGAATGGAGTGTCTGGAAGAAGGTATGTCACTTTTGTTTGCTGTCTTGATTTTGAAATTCTTAACTTTTTTGTTGGAGAGTCTGTTACCAATGGTGTTGCCCCACTTGCGTGACAGGATTGGAAGGTTCGCCACACTGGTTTTCACAAAGTCAATCCGTCTCTTTGGTTGAGAACATTAGTACAGATGATCTCAGCCAATGCAATCTTTCACCAAAGGGAAACAGGTTAATGCGCATGTACAGCAAAACTATGAGACCATCTGATTAAAATAGTCAAGTTTAACGTGGCTATTGCTGCTCAAGTGCCTCTAGTGGCTGTATGGGGGACAACCACTAGAAGCATGTTAACCTCACAAATTTTCAGTAGCAGAGTTAAAACTATAGGGACATGACACTAACAACTTTATTGAGATGAAGTGAATGTTTGCCATTTAGAAGTTAAATCAAAATTGTTTCTATTTTGGCAGCCCTAGTCACTTACCAGGTTCTCTCATACAGCTTCCATGTATAAAAAAAATTCCAATCAGATTTTAGAGTACAGTGTGAGTTTAGACTGTATTTCCTACTTTTATTTAACTTTTATCAGCGCATTATGCTCATTCAGGGTCTAGCAGGTTAACAGAACAGGAGATAAGAGGTTCTAAATTAAACTGTGTGCAATAAAGGAAGTTTAAACTTTAGATCTCTTTCAAGGAATGTATAGGAAGGCTGTGTAAGTCACAAGTGGAGAGGTATGGTAAGGACTGCATAAGCAAAGTGATTTCTTTCCTAAATGGCAGAGAATTGAGCAGTGAGATTGCAGGGGCATGATCTATACACCATCATTAAAGTACCATTCCACACTCTAAAAGTACAATAATTTGATGAAATGCTTTATGGGCGAGGAGAATCCGAATGCAAAAGACACTTAATAAAACTATAGAATTCTGAGGGGCAACCCACCCATTACGGTGTAACCAATTATTGCCTCACAAGAGTAAGTTTTGCTTAGGGTGGAAGGGGGTTTCGGGTACACTTATTGCTAAAATGAGGTTTACTAAACTGTTATGCCCTTATTCTTTCAATGCATTGTAATATGTAGTATTATTATTGGCCACCCCTTCATGTAGCCTCAAATGAAAACTGTCAACTTCGAGGTGGTAAAAATGCTGTTGTGAAACCTCTACTTGCACACATGTATTATACAACTTCTTTATTACATTGCTTTAAAAAAATGTTTGTTTGGGCTGTCAGGGAGTAATAGGAGTTTCAATGCTCACTTGGTAGGACTGTCGTTTGGAAATTTGTCCACGGGGTTATGATTGACATGTTCAGCATGGATACTCTGTTGCAGCCAACTGCTGCATTTTACAAAGTTCCAATTCTTTGGCCAAGCTTTTTTTTAACACTGCAAAGTCCTTAATTCCTGCTCTGTGGAAAGTCAGTTGCCCGTACCCTATAACAGTGGTTAGCTACGGTAGAGAAAATTTATACTATAGAAGCATTCAGTATCTCTTTATGAAAACTCACTTTGACGTGTTTCCCTGTCCAGGGAAAACGAGCATTGTTCTCTTTGGCTCATGGTCCCCCTCCCAAATAGTTATTTTCACTTGCTTTGTTCATCCTTGTTTATGTGGTCAGGAATTGATTGATTTAATTAGGTTTAGATACTTCATGATGTGTGCAGAGCATACAGTTGCTGTTGAGGAACATTTTGTATTCTTGCTTGTTACACTCCTTAGCCAAAAGAGATCCTGTCCACCTTCATCGCATTTGTACATACCAGGCCTGCCTGTTTCCACTCTTGATATCCATTGTATCTTATCCAGTGCTTATCTTTGTAGAAATTGCTCAGTTACCCTTATCACAAGTGGAAATGCTCAGTGATACACGTAATACTTTTGTAAACTTTGACTTGACTGGTTTGGGGGGCATGTTAGGACATTTGTGGCAGGATATTCAATGCATCATAACCTGTATGTGCTACATAAACCGTAAATCAGCTAAATTTTTTACTATACTTTCTTGATCCTTTTTCAAAGGACGCTACTACTAACATAAATTTGAAGTGGTTATATCCTAGAACTCTGTTCCTGAAAACTAAATTAAATCTTTGATTTGAGATTCTCAGTCCCTGTATTAATTTCCGCACTCTTTTCTAGTTTAGCTACTCTGTTGCTTTGTCACTTGCAGGAACTGTGCAGTAATTGCCCACACATAGCAGAGTTATTTGTCAATCTTGGTGCACAGGTAGCAAATTAGTGAGGATTCATTTCAGGGACCACCTCCTAATACAATAACAACCACAACTAGTTGTACACTAGTATCTCTAAGACTATTTTTTCCCCCTGCCTTTAGTTTAAGGTCATATCTACCCTGCCGTCCCAAATAATAAAACATTTTTTACTCCGTCCCTGCAGCCGTCTGATCCAATGCTCCTTATAGACAAGCATTGGGGATTAAAAACACATGCATGGCCCACAGCTGCAGTCATCCAATTAAATGGTGAAGGTTATCTATGAGAACTGTTTGACTTCTGTTTGCATGCAGTTTGTGAATATTGTGTAACTTTTGTCTGTGGCTGTTTGTCCTAGTGTTTTGGTTTCCAGTCACATAATAGCACTAATACTTCAGTGATGCTGGTTATCGATTTCTAAATAGTCCTAATCAAATTACTTATCTGTACTGTTTGGATTCTGAGCATTGCATTTACTTGTCACATTTTCATATACATAAAGATTATCTTATTTGTAAACAGATTCTGATGATGAAATTGTGGTTTCCAAGAAATCAAAAAACAAGAAAATACTTGTGGAAAGTGACAGTGAGGGAGAGGAAGTTACAGCAACTACAGTCAATGAACCAAATGAAGAAAGTGAGGAAGAAAACAAGGAGAACTCATCAGGCCTTAAAGGGAAGAGTGGGCGGATTCGCTTAGTGCTATTGAACAGTGATGATAGTGAAAGTGAAGATGAGACTGAAAGTGGCAAAACATCGTTTCAGCATACCCCATCAGAGGTGCATGCCTCCACTTTGAAGGAGAATAAAAGTCGCAAGTTATCTAAAAAACAAGGTGGTCAAAAGGAAGATGAGGGAAAGGTAAAATCAAAGCGCAGAATGGAAAAGGCAGAGAAAAGAATGGCATCTATAGGAAAGCTGAAAAAAGATAAAAAGAAAAAATCACAGGTATTTCTAGATAAAACATGTCCCACCAAACGAATAACATATTTAACATCACTCTATATCAAACCTGTTCAAATATGCTCGTAATCCCACAAAAAAGTGTGTGTGTGTGTGTATGATAAGAACTAACTTGAGCTGGTAAATGGTTTTTATCACCAATGGTAAACTTTTTTTATATCCTGAAAAATAACTGCAATATTCATTTAGAGTGGTACAGACGGTGACATTCTATTTGCACATGTATACTTGAAATCTTCAAGTAACCATGTTTAAAAGAGAAAAAATTACAAAGCTTGCGTTTTTTTTGGCACTCAGGATTGTCACTTTGAGCAGCTTCTTACTTTGTAATTATTTTGCAAAGGTTCTCAGATGTCTGAGTTTGTGCTTGTGCTTCCTCTGGGATGGGGTAAAAGTCTAAAGTCTGAGTTTAAAGGGACACTATAGTCACCAGTGCAATTACATGTATTCCTGACCCCATAGTGTTAAAGGACCACTATAGTGCCAGGAAAACATACTCATTTTCCTGGCACTATAGTGCCCTAAGGGATGAAGGGGCTCTCCTCCGCCTCCTCGGCTGAATGCTCAAAGCATTCACAATGCTTTCCTATGGACGCTGGCGTCTTCTCACTGTGATTTTCACAGTGGTAAGCGCAGAAGCCTTCTAGCGGCTGTCAATGAGACAGCCACTAGAGGCTGGATTAACCGTAATATAAACATAGCAGTTTCTCTGAAACTGCTGTTTATAGAAAAAAGGGTTAAACCTAGCTGGACCTGGCACTCAGACCACTTCATTAAGCTGAAGTGGTCTGGGTGCCTATAGTGGTCCTTTAACACGACCATCTAGCCCCCCTCGGCCCCTCATGCCTCCATAAATATAGTAAAAATCTTACTGTATTCAAGCCAGAAGCTGTAAATCTGCATGCTGTTAGACTCAGGAAAAACAAGCAGTCTGCTGACATGTGATAGTCTGATCCAATCACAGTGCTTCCCCATAGGATTGGCTGAGACTGACAAGGAGGCAGATCAGGGGCAGAGCCAGCATGATTCTAACACAGCCCTGTCCAATCAGCATCTCCTCATAGAGATTAATTGAATAAATGAATCTCTATGATGAAAGTTCAGTGTCTGCATGCAGTGGGAGGAGATACTGAATCACAGGATGCTTGTGCACAGCAGATCTGAGTGGATGGAGGCATATTATGCCTCCATCAACTCCGAAGTCCCTCTGGTTCACTGTGAGTGACTGCAACTGGGGGTGTTCCTAGCTTTCAATGTAAACACTGTATTTTCTCAGGCTGCAGGAAACTATAGTTCCCACCTGAACAACCTCATTAAGCTGAAGTTGTTCAGATGACTATAGTGTCCCTTTAATGAAATTGTGTGTAGATTTAGGGAAAGTCTGTAGGTGACTATTTAATTCCACAGTTGACAATAACACTTTAATTACTGTCACATACTAGATACAACTTGAAGAGGAAGTGATTCCACTTAATGATAGTGGCTGCTTGCTAGCAAATGGAGATTTGTTTGAAAATGATGTTGAAGATGTGAGCGATCCTGCAGAAGAAGAATCCTTAGATGCAATCAGAGCTACTGTTATAGACAAACTAAAGGGTTGGTCGGTAGGTATCCTCAATAATGGCTTGATTTTTATTTCTAATTTTATAAACAGAAAAAGGAACATACAGCAGTATATTAAAACGTGCGTGGAATGGAAGTAGATAAACAATATTATTTAAGAAAAAAAACTAAACTGTATGAGTATAAATAGGGCAGGGAGTAATGAAGTAATGGGAAGCATCCAAACCATATTCACAAAGTAGTGTCCTGCTTTTTTCTTTCTTTGTCTCCAGCTCTAAAATAAGCTAGACTAATGATTTAAAAAAGAAAAGGGGAATGTTTATAATAACTTTAATTGCAGTCTACCTTCAGCTGTGACATGAGTGGAGCTACTGAAAATCTTCATAAGATATATGCCCCAACACATGCATTTATTTTTTTAGTGATCTTTTAAACTCTCCATAAAAAAAATAAAAAAAAACACATGACTATCACACACTTCAATACATGATGCGTACCTAGTCAGTCACACACATAATCCCTTTGCCAAGTGTCTGTATTGAGATATAGGATGACTGCATGTTTATTGGGTACTCATAAACTTACTAAAGTTAGATTTGTTGGGAATTCAAATTGGCTATTTTGGGTTTAGATTTAAAGTGAAAGATTAGTTGACTTGGTTATAAAAAGTTTACTTTGCATTCTTAACAATTCTCACTAACTTTAGTGAATGCCCCTGCTAGAATCTTTAATCCCATCTGGGGTAGCAGTGCATTATTTTTATTGGTTGCCATAACTTCAACCAGTAATTTCCAACATTCTCTTGACCACTTAACTGTCCTGGAAAATATGGGACATATTGTGATTTTATGTGCCCATTTCTATGACTGTACAATTACGGTTTCTCTCCTAATCTTAATGTTTAATTATAAATCATGAGTTTTATCAGTTTAGCATGGGTTGAAACAGAGTCTGGGAAATTGATCCATTTATAGAATTGGGTACAAAGTAAACCTTTGGCTTTGTTATATTTGAAAATACAATCTTGTCTTAATGGATATATTTACCCAGAAACTCCATCTTACAAGAGCTCATGGATGGTGGGGCAATAGATAATGGCTTAGGAGATATGGGATTCTTCCATGTACTGTGATACAAATAATGAAAGCTTCATGCAACTAGAACTAGCCTTAAACGACATGAATCTGGTGATTTAGATGTTTGGCTATGTCATGCTACTTTTCTGCATTTTTCTTTTTAGTGTATCATTTATTTATTTAACTTGTTTAAAAAGGTTTTTTTTTTGTTTTTGTTTTTTGTTTTTTGTGGAAATGCATGTAATTTCAGTTTTCCTGTGCTACTAGCCAAGCCTTAAAATGTACTAACCTGATGTTACTCACTAGGGATACATTTTAATCATTAATGGCGAGGACACTTCTTGATCCCTATTTGTGTTATTAAAAAAACAAAACAAAACTTATATTTATACATTTTCTCATGTGCCTACTCAGTCTGCTGATTATGAAGACTCTGACCCTGAAGAGGCGTTTAGTGACAGACCAGATCATGGAGATAAAAGAAAGGTATGCCCACAATTTGGAATCGACCAATATTGATTTTTATTTTTTTTACTTTAAATTTTTTTTTTTTTGGCCCCCCCCCTGCTTGTTACCTGGCCAGGGACGGGGGGATATAGCATTCCTTGGTGGTCCAGTGGCATGGACTGTGCAGTGGGAGCCCAGCAAGCTCTTACTTACCTTCCCTTCAGCTCCCCATGTGTAAATCTAACGGCCTGTGTGCTGCGCAGAGCGTTGCCATGGTAACCCGTTGCAACGCTCTGACTGCCGCAGGACTCACAAGATTTACACAGGGGAGCTGCTGGGAAGGTAAGAGCTTGCTAGGCCCCCCAGGACCGGTGGGCCTGGTATGTATAATCTGCAATATCTGTATATTTATTGGCCGATACTGATATTGCCGATAATATCGGCCAGACCGATAATCTGTCAATCCCTACATACAATATACTTCTATCCTCCTTTATTCAGCTGTAGGGTGTTTTTTGATTATTATGCTGACTTATTGGCCTTCATGTACATGTTTAGGTGGGAGGCAGCATCTAGGATGGGAAGCACAGTTAATGCTACTGAATGATTTTTCTTCCTAGTGCACTGTGAATGTATTGTTTCTCCTGCTTTTATGTTAAAGGAGAGAAAAGCTGCACGAATGAGCAAAGAGGCAATTAAACAACTGCACAGTGAGACCCAGAGACTTATAAGAGGTAAACCTATTAAGTCCCCCCTTTCCTTTCCTTCATGTGCTAGATGTACTGGTCTCAAGACTGTCAATAGTTACTTTGCTTACAATTGTTTTCTTTCCTAGAGTCTTCAGTGTCTCTGCCTTACCATTTACCTGAACCCAAAACTATCCACGACTTTTTTAAACGTCGTGCAAGGCCAACATGCCAAGGCAGTGCAATGCAACTTATTAAGTAAGATATACATATGTTTCATAATGGTGTACTTATGCAATGCACATCTAAAGCCCTGCAAGGAGTGATTGAAAATAAACTTGCTTTTCAGATAAAAATCTTCTGGCATTCTGATCTGACTTAACATTCTACATTAATAAAAGTATGTGAATAAGGGGCACATCTGTTAATGTTCTTTATTTTAAGTGCTGTGACAGGTGCACCACAGCTTTCTAGTTAAGACTACTAAATTCTCCCATACTACTTCTCAATTAAGTGGTCTTGGTCCAGTGGCCCTGTAGGTTTAACACTACAAGGTGAAAAATAGTTCTTGTGTGGGTGCTAAAAGCCAAACTCTTGAAGGGTTAAACATGCCTCTAGTGGCTGCCATATTGAGAGCCACTAGAAACTCTTCTGCTGTAATTGCAGTAAAACCCGGTCAAGCCAAATTGCAGCTAATAGGAAAGCATTGCATTTCGATGCATGTTCTTGCTACGCATGTGCGTCAGGTCCCTAATCATTCTCTATGAGAAGCATTGTATTCAACCAGTGATGAAAAATCATTGCTGCCACAATGTCGCTGGAGTGGTAGACTGCCTCGACACTGGAAACGGTTAAGGAAAAATCTTTCCATCATTTTTATTATTGCACATGGTGTGGGGAGCACTACTACTATGCATTACAAACACTTTAGTGTTCTTTTAACAGTTTATACATATTGTGACTTTTTTTCTTTTTTCATCTAAATTTAAAAGTACATGAAAAAACCTCTACCTACTTAGTTTTGCACACAAAATGGGTGATGTAACATTTTAAAAATTCATTACTGCTAAATTTTGTTCGTCTTATAGCTTCATGTTTGGTTTGTTATTGATGGAACATATGTGGGTCTAGAACAGAAAAAATGGAACACCTGAATTGGTAACAAGTTTTAAGAGATTTTCTAGAAGAAGCTCTGATGTCAAATACTAATTTTTCCACAGATCAACAAAGTATCAACCATGCAATGTTAAAGAAACAACTGTTCACTTGGTGACTCATGGATCAGAGATCCAAAAAAATGATTTTGCTGATAAAGTACATAAAATTGGGTCAGAATGCCCACTTCAAGAGCCCAATGACATGGAAACAGCTGATCAGGAAGCCGAAAAGAAAATTATTGCTGAGGTGCCGTGTGAACCAACAGTTACTAATGACCTAGAAATTTCTACAAAAACATTACCCTGTGAAGACCCATTGGATCACACGGAGTCCGTCCAAAGAGCCGTAGAGCAGGATGAAAATGAGATTGCTGAAATCCCCTTGGAAACCCATGATCCACAGAATGAAAATACAGTTCATCAAATGGCTCAAGACAATGAAAGCACTTCCCTAACCACAACAATACAAGCCATACCCAAGCTATCAAAGTTGGAAAAGTTGCGTGCTCTTGGAGTGGACCTATCATTAAAACCTCGCCTCTGCCCCGACAATGGCTCTTTTGTAAATTTAGATGAGCCGCAAGTAAATAAAGGTACTTAATTTATCACTGCACTTTTACATATACTTGTATAAACATTGCCCGCTATCATATACATATTGTAGGACTATAAATTGGCATATATGTCTTAAAGTATGTGCCAATTTATAGTCAATAAAGTTGTATTTGACAAACTGTTTAGTTTTTTGATGTATTGCCTCCTTCAGCTCCCAATGTGTAAATCTTTCCTCCCCAAACGAAAGAACAAAACCATTGTAGTGCCCTTATAACAGATTGTTACTCACAGGGTTATTCACTAAAGTAAGAATTCAAAGCGAATTTCAAATTTTAAGGTTTGCCGAACTGAAACCTAGCTATATTGACCTTAAATGTGAAATTTGCTTTGGATTCTCACTTTAGTAATTAACACTAGTATTGAGTGTATTCTAGTTCTTGGATAAACTTGCATTGACTGAACTCCATTCCTATGTTTTAGGAATAATTTGATGCAATGTTAAAAAAAAAATTAAAAAAAAATTATTTATTTGTCTTACTGTCTTAATTTGGTGTGCCTCAGCTCTTGAAGCTCTGAAAGAACGTTTCCTGAAGCACACCCTTCATAAGCCCAAACCTGTTGCTGAGAGAAAGGTAAACCTCACTATTGTCCGCAAAGAGGCCACTGCTAATGGGAAGGAGGAGCTAAAAGCAGATGTTGTACCAGTCACCATGCAGGGAGAAATCCTAGAGGAGCAAATTCATGGGAAACCAGGTATTTACTATGGATATTTATTACATCTTTAATAGTCCAAGATAACTACTACAGCATGCTGTAGTGGTAATGGTGCCAGGAGTTTTCTAATGAACCCTCCCATTCTCTCACACCCCTTAATGGTTTGTTGTCTTAACTAGGATGCACCAGTCACTAACGTTGGTTTGCAATGAGCCCTGAAAGAGTCAGCAGATTGCTTTTAACTAATGAGCTTAGCCCTGCTCAACTAGGCTTCTCAGAGCTGAACGCATCTGGCTATTACAGAGCCAGGACTCTACTGGCACCATAACCACTATAAGTGCTTTGTGTGTACCTGCGACATTAGGTATATCTCATAGTTCTCTGCTTTTGCACCCATCCAGGAGAGAAGCTGCAGGTGCTGAAAGCAAAACTGCAAGAAGCCATGAAATTACGTCGCAATGAAGAACGTCAGAAGCGTCAGGCTCTCTTTAACTTGGATAATGAAGATGGCTTCTATGATGAAGAGGAGGAGGCAGAAATGACTGAGTCTGAAGAGGAGGAAGACGGAAACGCAGAGGTAAGCAACCTTTCTGTCTAACTTCAGAGACAAAACCTAATAATATTCTATCTGTTCAAGAATTTTTCCGTAAATTGTTATACGGACCATTTGGGCTTTCTTTTTAATATTTACACATGCACACATCAAGTATCGGTAACATGTTAGAGAAACAGGGTGAGAAAGAAAAAAAAAAAACAGGGTGCCTGGTCCCTCTCTTTGGATCCAGACCTGAACCTAAACCACCCTGTAAATTATGGCTACTCGCCTAGCAACCTGAGCGGCTACAGTGTTCTCTCAACCAAACACTGGTTTAAGTGATTAATAGCTCTTCTGACCTATACCCAAACACTAGACCAGACTGTGTGCAAGGACAAGACAAATCTGGTTTATTGAACAACCGTACAAGCACTAGTTGTTACATAAATATGTGAACTTATAAATCGTTGGGAGACTGCAGTGATCCATTCGGAACACACACTCCTGGTGCCAATATGTCTGGGCTGAGCTAAGTGTTAAGGGGGAAAAGGGAACCAGCCGCTGTGTATACTATGAACAAAAATGGAAAAGGGGAGGTCTCTGGAGAGAAGCTCAATCAATCTAAGGGCACCACTGGATAGGGTATACCCTCAGCTACCTATATTGTAAAGTTAAAGTGTTCTGGTTACCAGGGGTCAGTGAGTGATCAAATTCATTACTCCTTTGTTAAGAACCAATCTCACACAATATTAACACATTGTCAGTAGAGGTTAACACTATAGTCCCCATGTCTAGTGTCTGGTTTTTAATGTTCCTTGGTGATTGACCTGTTAATTACACACTTTTAGATGTTCAATTTGGGACTCTCTCATATGGACATCTTTTTTAAAAAATTTATTAACTCTTTTCTGTTTGTTTCTCACATGCATCTCATTTTCATGGGGAATTTCACAGACCACATGTGTCCCAAAACTGTTAACTGTAAACTCAATCTTTGTATTCTGCTACTCCCCTGGAGTACAATAACTCAAATGTATATCTTGCCACCTGTTAAAGGATTTCTTGTGTAAAATAATTTTGCCCTAATTTTGACATGTCACTTTACTTACCTCCCAGAGTTGCTGTTTGGCGAGGTGACATGATCTGTGTTACTGTATTGACCAGCATCACACTTGGACACTATTTCTAACCCTAGCCCTAATATAGATGAATTGGGGATTTACTCTGCTTACACAGTACAACATGCTTGTACGGTG
Organism: Pelobates cultripes; assembly: GCA_933207985.1. Taxonomy (NCBI): domain Eukaryota; kingdom Metazoa; phylum Chordata; class Amphibia; order Anura; family Pelobatidae; genus Pelobates; species Pelobates cultripes. The sequence goes on from OW240912.1 coordinate 180,326,991, forward strand.
TAATTACAGCATGGGAGGGAGTCAGCTTTATACCATCCATGGTGGTGCTGGCTGAGCACTGATCGCTGTCTTCAGGTAGACATGCAGGAGAGACCTGAAAGTTTGGTTTTTTTTTCAGTTTTCATTGGTCTACCTGTTTCAGAGTATTAACAGTGGTTTAACATGGTCATTCAGCCTCAGTGATTCTTTTTAAAATGACTTCTGCACACATCTCATTGGTCAGTGTGGGGTCACTAAATATGCCAGGTGGTGTCAAAAGGGAGTCCCAGGTTTTAAACAATACCTGGACCCCCCAGTCCGTCCCTGTATTTGTCTCTTTGTAACAAAACTACAGAATGTTCCACACTCTCCTAAGGGACTGTGAAGAACACCCAGAGTATGCTAAGGGTTAATCATAAAATTAAATCTGTAAACAAATAGTGCAGGAAACTTACTAATTTTTAGTTGCTATCCAGGCCTTAAAGCTTGCTTGCTACCACAAAAGCTTGCCACCGCTTTTTCATTCATTAACTTATGTGATCATGGTGTTGTAAGTGCATTAATGCAGCTATATATTTTGTGTTTAGTGACATTAACAGTGAATGCGATAAGGTGTGTATTGTACAAGTGCAGGGATACGTTTCTGTAAGGCACCAGTGTTTCAAGTAAGGGGTGATTTTGTGAGCATGTTTGCACCCAATTCAGCACTTCATGACACTAGCCAAAACCCTACTTTGTCATCTCCAAATTTCCCAGCCTGTGTGTATTCTGGTCTTACCAATCCTTATGGCTCTTTCAGCCATCAATTTGTTTAAAAAAAATGTTTTCTCCCTCGTCCTGTGCCCTTTACAGTGAGGTAGCTTCATGGAGCTTTGCCTAATTGAATCCAGATCACTACTGCTTGCTAGAGGGATGTGATCTTGGATGTCTGTAAAGATAGTTGCTGGTAATTGATCATTGATTAGGCTGGCTCCCTGCTGCTTTGCTTGTTACCACCAAAAACGGTTTCTGGAGTTCTGCTTCTCTCTGTATTTGCAATACAGTGATAAATATGCAAATGAGCTTAAACTACTTTATCACGGTTCTAAGTCTTCACCCTGCTTCTATAGTTCTGAAAGTTCAAATGTGGTGTGTGCAAACACAGAATGGCACTGTAATTGAAAATGTAATTCCTTGATTCAGTGCTACTCTCCTTGCATATGGATATCTGGACTCTGCCAATGAAACATGCTTAAAGTGAAATGGAAATTACTTTTGTTTGCTTTGTATCTTGTTATTCTATAGACTGCTGAGTATCTTCTAGGAGAGGGGGGTGGAGATGAGGATGAAAATGAAGATTCTTCAAAGCCTGAAGTTTTAGAGAAAGATCTAACTGAAGTGTCTATACCTGAGAGAAGACCACGAGCTACAGAAGCTACCTTGATGTTGTTTAAAGATCATTCCACAAAACATGGGTATGTCTAATTGCATTTTTTTTTTTTTTTTTTTAATGTATTTGTAAGTAGGAACATAAGTGGCAGTACAATATACAACACTTGCACACGAGGCAGGTAACTACATTTTTTACAAATGAATTATTAAATATTGAATATTTTTGACATCAGAAGTGTAAGTACAAGCTATAATTTCTTTTCAGGCATTTATTGTTGTAATTGCATATTTTCTAATAGTTATACTTGAACTTTGGGATATGTGTGGAGACAAAAAATGTGCAATCATAGTGAGCAAGCGCATACATTTGCATAAAAATAGCACAATCTTTAACTGGTTCTAAATCAACCACCATTCCTTATTTGATGCCAAGGGTCAAATATTTATTTTTGTGCGTAGTAGTAGCCACTTTCAGACTGTGATATTGGGTACAGTAGACGGCTTAAGGTCCGTGAGGAACGGAAGGGAACAGAAACCCTATTCTACCATTGAACCAAATGAGTGGCAGAAAAGAGCAACATTTAACATTGGATGACAATTAGCCAAAATGTCCAGTAACTTAATTTTTTCATGCATCAACTATCAAATGTGTGCTAAGAGAGAGACCCACTTTTTGTTAGTGCTGTATCTAATCCCTGAGCTCTGCTTTTGTATTTTAACACTAATTTTCACACATTGAAGCTTTTCTTTGTGCTATGAAACATTAGCAGAATTACTTTGTGTCAACCAAAGTTTAATGCACTATTGTGTTTATTTCTTGCAGAGATTCCCTTCCTGGTAAAATGGATCATGGTGATAGTGTATGCAAAGGAAATGGCAAGATGGGTAAATAATGCTTTTACTGTTCACAAAAGCTGTCACATCAGTTACAGTGGTTACTTAAGCAGATTAATGGGGCCGTTGTCAACATTAACTAGAAGGCTAAATGTATGGAAACAAAAACAATCAAGTTTCTTTATATGTGAATAGTGGCACCTGAGGCTGTATTTCATAGATGGCTCATTTTGTTTACTTGGTGTGTAGCACTACACATGTGTAATCATTCATCTGGATATTTATTTATATATAAATCTTTTATAAAGTTGATCTGCACCTGGTAAATTGTGTACCAAGACAACTTTTCAGGATTTCGTTCTCAAATCCATCCTCATGCAAATGTTTTGTAAATTATACATTTCCCTAATAAATGGTAGGCTAATCCAGTGTTCCCCAACCCAATCCTCATGGACCACCAACAGTCCAGGATTTAGGTATTTCCCTTTTTTATTCTAATGGAGATACTGACAAAACCTTGACTGTTGGTGGTCCATGGGGACTGGGTTGGGGTCAAATCCTCCTTAGGGTGCACCTCTAATTCTTTGCATAGCTCCAAGCTGGATCATATTGGGATGATCTTGAGAAAGCTACAACTGAGAGGTTTGCTGACTTTCCACATTAAGTGGCAATCTTCTTAATGCAAACCCTACACATTGCTGTAATGATTAGAGCAGTGTTTCCCAACCCAGTCCTCAAGGCACACCTACCAGTCCAGGATTTAGGGATTACCCAGTTGTGTCTAAGGTGTGTTTTTTTTTTTTTTTTAATTCTTTGTAAAAACACCTTAGACACACCCTGTAATCCCTAAATCCTGGACTGGTAGGTGTGCCTTGAGGACTGGGTTGGGAAACACTGCATTAGAACACAACCTTGGCTGACCTTTTGACTTACTTGCTTTTAGAATGCTCCCCATGCTAACCTACTTAGAAGCATGCTATGTCTTTTTGATAGCCCAATATTATAAAAAATTGTGTGCACTGCAGAGGAAGTTTAAAACAAAAATAGTGCCTAAAGCCAAATATGATTATGGTCCATTTTACAGATGTTTACATTTTTAAAACTTATTTCATAATTGCACAATATAGTGTTCTACATTGGGATAATGCCTGGCCTCCATATTTGTAGGCTATTGGCTTATGGCATAGCCACCTCAGTGAAGCATATCTCCACGGAACATGTGATCAATATTTTTTTTTTTTTTTTTTTTTAGAATTAAACCATAAAGCATGAATAACGTTTAAAAATGTTTTATATCACTTCCCACTTTATGGTTTACGCTTCCATAACACATTAGGCATAGATTTTGTAAGGTGCAAAATACATCTTTTTTAACAGAATTTTTATTTTTTTTAAAAGCTGACAATATATACATTTGCTAGTTGTATGACTGAGTTCCATTTAATCCTTTCTTCTGTTTTATAGGCAGAGAGATTAAACTGCAGCGATATATTTGGCCAGATATTTTAGTAGGCAAACTACATTTAAAATGCACTCTGGTGCTTTAATGTCACATGTTTTCTATACCCTGCTTATTATTCAAATTAAATGTGTGCTACACGTTAGATATAGGACAAACTATGTAATCCGAGGTCTTACTCAAACGTATAACATACAGAATTTGAGTAGTTTGCAAGCCATTCTATTTAAAAAAAAAAATAAAATTCTTATTTTCCAACTTTCAGTTGTTTGCATGCCTACAGTAAAACAAAAATCTAAATCTTACAATACATACTTATTCTCGAAGTACAAACATGGTACACAGTAACTTATTTTTTATTATTTTGATCTTAAGTTTCAGAGGAAGAAGATTCTCTTCTCAATAAGGAAAACAGCCACAATAGCAGTTTTGAACTTATTGGCTCAATGATTCCTTCATACCAACCATTCAATAAGAATGCACGAGGTTCCCTTCACTCTACAATAGGTGGATTCCGCTCCCCATCTCCAATGCACTTTAAAACCAGTTTCCTCAGCTCTGCATCAAAGGTTGGCACTTTTTTTTAAATTTTATTTTTTATTTTATGTATTTCTACAATTTAACATGCTTCTCAATAAATCTATATGCTGTAATTGTTTTGTTAGCTTTCCCTCTAATGCAGTGGTTCCCAACCCAGTCCTCAAGTACCCCCTAACAGTCCAGGATTTAGGGATTATCCTGTTGTGTCTAAAGTGTTTTTAGAAAGAAGGGGGGAAAAAAATAAAACACTTTAGACACAACAGGATAATCCCTAAATCCTGGGTTGGGAACACCTGCTCGAATGTATGTTAACAGAAATTGCATTACCAAAAAAATTGAAAGTTAATTTTAGAGTAAATGGTAAATTCCAGGCCTGACAAATGTTAATGCACATGTAACTTTAAATCTGAAAGAAGTAACTGCTGATTCATAACCATTCTTTTGTTTTTTTTGTTTTTTGCATATTTGTATAGTTAACCCCGATTAACTTCTAATGATTGCTTATAAAGTGCAATTTGTGTATACTTTCGATTTAATGTATCAAGAGTATCTCACTGAAAAACTGACTATCTTTTTGTTCTCAGAGTTCTGGTAAGATGTCAGAACCATCTCTTCCTGTGGAAGATTCACAAGATCTGTACAATGCCTCACCTGAGCCCAAAGCTTCATACCTCTGTGCTGGTGGAGACTCGCAATTTCAATTCTCTTTGGAAGATGACACTCAGAGCCAGCTGCTTGATGCTGATGGGTAATGCATGAGTTATCTGATGTGCTTTGTCTTTTTATGTAGCTACAGAATTCTCTTGTCACACTGCAGTGCAGGAGTAGGCAATCTTGTGTACTCGAGATGCTTTGCCACCATTATGGGAGCTGTAGTCTACACCATCTGGATTGCTGAATGTTGCCTACTCCTGCTGTAGTGCATCAGTCAAACACTAATGCACAGTCTTTCAAGATGTTGGACAGACTTAGAATGGTGTGTAACACTTTTATTTTGCAAGAGCTCACAAAAGTATTTGGTTTTTGTTTTTAATTTTTTCTGCTTACACCCAGATTTGTTTGCCACAAATGAATTAACTTAAAATATTTCATGTCATTGCACCTCATTATGTAAAATTCTTCATATATTACAAAGGACAGGGCTATACATTTTTTTTAATGTATTTTTTTGTTCCCGAAAGGTTTCTAAATGTTGGCCATCACAGGAGCAAATATAGCTCTGCCAAGCACCGGTTAACCCTGGATACTATGGATGAGAATGCCATGGACGCCAACATGGGCGAGTTGCTGGATTTATGTTCAGGGCAGTTCAATGATGCCTCTCAGGCACTTGGTAAAGAGAACAAAGAAGATGCAATGGAAGAATTACTGGGGCTTTGTTCTGGCAAGTTTGCATCACAAAGTAAGAGCTTATAGTAGTTCATATTAGAAACCTACATTCATTATCAATTAGTGTTTCTACTTTTCCAATTCACATATTACCGATGCAAACAATATCAAATTATTTTTAAGGTCGTTGTGATTTTGTCTAAGTCCCTCCATGTGAGAAAATGATACAAGTGAGAAAATCAATATAATATGTATGTAGACTTTCACCTGCTTTAAGCCAGTTACTATTGGGGAACGACTCATGGGGGAGGGGGGGGTAGGGAGGCAGAATGGCCCGCCCCAGTTGTCACATTGTAAAAAGGGGTGGCTGGGACCCATCACACACAGTTCTATTTTTCTCTCTTCAACTCTCACTAGCCCCTGGCCATCTGTGCAGCATACTAGGCTTGTGAGAGTTGGAGAGAGGACCTGCCGGAAACAGACGATAGCATGTGCTGGGTGCCATCTTCCCCTTTACAATGTGAAACTCCCTGGCAGTCCCACAAAAGCCACCGGACCACCAGGGAGTGTAATGCCCACTCCATGGCCACAGGTGAAAGACTGGTATGGGGAATAAAATGTAATAACTTTTATTTTATTTATTAAATATACACACACACTGCATCCACCGTGCACACAAATATTCTTAAACTATCTTTTTAAATCTGTTTGGCATGTGTATTTTCTTCATTTACCTCTCAAGAGATACAAGAAAAATTCTACACATAGCTGCCATTAACTAATCAAGTTTATTTAAAAAAAATATATAAAAAAAATTATATAATTTTTTTATTTTATTAATTTTTTTTAATTATTATTTTTTTTTAAATAAACTTGATTAGTTAATGGCAGCTATGTGTAGAATTTTTTTTTTTCATTTAGAATTAAAGAGAATATCGATACAGCTGTCCACGCAAAAGGCCACCAATAATCTGTATCGACCATTAAAAACAAATGTAGTGCGATCCCTAGTTAATATAGATTATTGCTATAATGCATTTATTTCCTCCTTATAGGATTTGACATTTCATGTGTTTGTATATATTTGTAATTGTTTTTTTAATCTTGTTTGTTTTTGAAGCTGACACTTCAACTCAGAATTGTTCTCCTTCAAAGTCAGGCAAAGAACCTCGGGATAAAGATCTTGTGTCTGATGCAGCAGCATTGTGTTCTGGCTCCTTCCCGTTGGAAAGGTATCTCACAAAAGATGTGGATGCTTACATACATGTTTATAATGAACCTGTTATCCACATTTCAATTTGAAATTTGTTTAATTTTATTTTTTGATGTTCTAAACGGCTTATTGGCTGTAATAAAGCAAACAAGTGATTTCGTGGGGCTACACCATAATTTTACTATTCTTGAATATCCCACTCATTTACTTTATTCTGATGTTGATTGTGTTTTTTGAGACACATAGGTAGCCGTAGCATGAAGCAGGAGCTTAATCAAAATTAAAGGGACACTATAGGCACCCAGACCACTTCAGCTAATTGAAGTGTTGAAAATGTTTGCATTGCAGTACTAAGTCTGCCTCCAGCCACTGAGGGTGCTTCCTGCATCAAAACTGACCTTTTGTCTGGTAAATAACGCTGGACGTCCTCTTTGCATGAGGATATCCTGTGTCAGATTTTTTTTACCCCCATAGGAAAGCATTGATTCAATGCTTTCCTATGTGGAGGTCAAATGTGCACACGGCTCGTCATGGTGCGTCTGCGCTGGAACAGGTAAGTAAAGGGTTTTTAACACTTTAATGCAGAAAGGGGGAGGCAGAGGGAGTGATAGTGCCAGGAATACAGCTTTGTATTCCTGGCACTGTAGTATTCCTTGAAGTACTTCAGATTATCCTTCAGTGAGACAGTTTGTTTTTTTGTTTTTTATTTTTTATATATGTTATCTAAATATATTGGCTTTTGAGATGTTGTCAATTGGTCTTGCTTTTTTTTTTTTTAAACTATGTAGACTCTTCAAAACTTTATACTACCTAGCAGAATTGATGTAGAATTGATGTCACTATAGCCACAGTAACATAAACATTTCACTCATACGGTTATCCTGTCTCTCCACAGAGAGGAAGAGGAGGAGGAGGAGTTTGGCGATTTTCAGCTCTTACCATGTGAAGACTCAGACAGTGAAAAGGTAACTTGGAGCAAATTACTTATGGTTAACATCAATGTGAGATGCATAATCTGAAAAAAATAATTTTTTTTAAATGTACTGCTAAGTATGTATTATCCTCACATTATGCTGCCGACTTCTTTACATACATATAAAATCAACCACTAAATGGTAATGATTTTACTCTCAATCTTGTCAATCTTTATTGTAAGATTGTACATTGAACAAAAAGTAGGGCCCACCTTCTTCCTCATGTAATTTTTCAATTAAAAACAGCACTTGTCATAAAAATGAAAACAGAATGCATGTTTTACAGCAAACTGAAGAGCTTTAGTGATCTGGAGTGTCCCTTTAAGTTACAAAAGATACTCAGTGTTCTATAATTTTGTTTGTGCGTGTATGAATAATTTTTTTAAATACATGTGTGTGTATTTATAACATTGTTCCTGGTGACTTTAGATTACTGGGCCCACCACTTTACAAATTAAAATAAAGAAAAATTAACTTCTCATCTAGTAGTATTATGGTGGACAAACTTGCATTCAAGCAAGGTGTGTAAACAAAACTGTATGCTGATGTAGACTGTAACAATAGTATACATTATAATTCCATGCCTCAAGACGTTGCATATCTCAAATGTTTATGAAATCTATCTATATGCCGTTATGACTTTATCACATTAGGACCCATCCTGTTTGATTGTCTAGCAGTATATTTCTGAGTTCTAAGTATTTAGAATAATGTGAGCAATATACTGACTTGAATGGGTTTTATTCCAGGAGGATGAAAGTAATGATGAGGAAAATAATGAAGGCAGTGATAATGAAGAAAAAGAAGCTTCTGATGAGGAAAAAGATTCTGATGAAGAGGAACTCTTAAGACAACACCAGAAGAAGAAAAAGCTGTAAGTTATGTCTGCAGACACAAATAGTATAATGTAAACATGATAAAGGGTACACTCCAAGAGCAGCGCTCTGTAGTGGTTATAATGTTAAGGGTTACCTATTAGCCCCACCCTTTATGTAATAGTGAAACTGTTTTAGAATGGACTGACTTCATACTTGGGGTCCACCCTACCTCTCAGAGAGCCATATGCTGATGTGGTTATGGTGCTTGGATTGTTTTTTAAATGTATCTGTATATTTAAAAAAGTGTTTATTTAATCCATATCTGGTTCCACTGCTGACTAAATGGCAGCCTAATGGAAGTTCACTGCATGCCTGGCATCTTCCTATAATCTACTTCAGTTTTGTTTTAGGGAACAGGTTATATGGGTTGAGTACTTTGTCAGATATTTACTAGTTTGTGCATTTACTAGTCATTCTGGAAGCATAATGTACACAAATGTATTGACAATTACAATGGAATGACTTCACTATTAAAATGATCCTTCACGTGTTTGGTTATTAAATTTACATCAGCAACATTTACAATCATGTATTTTATTTTAATTGTAGAAGGCTGAAGGACTTCATGGAAAATGAGGCTGAGCTGTCTGGAAGTGACATAGACAGTGGAGATGAGGAAGAGGGGGACGAGGATGATGAATACGAGGAAGAAGCTATTGATGAAGACCTCCCTTCAGATGAAGAGTTGCAAGACCAAGTCAACAAGATCCACATGTTAGTATACCTCTTGCACAGCAACATCTGATTTACCCCATTCTACAATGTAATATTGACTTTGCAGGATATTTGCAATGAGTGGTGAAAGACTGTGATGCCATCAATGGAATGTATGATTCCATGCACACTTACCTTTGGCCCGCTTTATCTTACTTCATTGAAAGTTAATGTCTTGGCAGTGTCAGATTAGGATTGAAAACCATTTCCATTTAGGACATAGAAACATTATACATTGTGTATCACAAAGTCTAAAAGAATAAACAAGTGTTTTTGAGAAAATGGTTATCAGCTATTGATCCTAAATTCTCCAAAATAAATTATTTGGGGGGAAAAAAATCGACTTTCAACAAGACTAATGTTAATTGGCCTATTTCCGCACTATAAAATTTATAGAATATACATATTCTACTTTTCTGTGACACAAATGACCAATATAACTTATGGAGCAAGGAATATCAATGTTGATCTTTTGCTGCGACAAACCTCTATATTTTAGAGCAAGAAAATAATTTTTTAACCTTTTTGTATTTGTATTACTCAACACTAAAAAATGCCCCATTCTTAAATACGCTTTAAGAGTATTTTTTTTTAATCCCTGATTTTTCATTTGCAGGAAAGTGACCATGGATGAAGACCAGCGTAAACTTCGCCTCTATCAGGAGCGCTATTTAGCTGATGGTGACCTCCACAGTGATGGTCCTGGAAGGATGAGAAAATACAGATGGAAAATGTTTGGTAAATTAATTTAATTACAGCTTCATCTTGAACATGTTTATGTAGCCTTTGAGCCACACAAGAGTAGTTTTTGTTTCAGGACAGGTTTTAGATGAAGGGAAATCCTGTTTTTAACCTTGGTTTATATAATTAACTTTTAATGTGCTAAGCCACATAGGTGATAACAGCAGGGGCAGTTTGTAGAGGGCAATGGGCTCTAAAGTGGGACATTTTTCTTAAAGGACCACTATAGTGCCAGGAAAACATACTCGTTTTCCTGGCACTATAGTGCCCTGAGGGTGCCCCCACCCTCAGGGACCCCCTCCCGCCTGGCTCTGGAAGGGGGAAAGGGGTAATAACTTACCTTTTTCCAGCGCTGGGCGGAGAGCTCTCCGCCTCCGATCCTCCCCGCCGGCTGAATGCGCACGCGCGGCAAGAGCTGCGCGCGCATTCAGCCCGTCGCATAGGAAAGCATTTACAATGCTTTCCTATGGACGCTTGCGTGCTCTCACTGTGAAAATCACAGTGAGAAGCACGCAAGCGCCTCTAGTGGCTGTCAATGAGACAGCCACTAGAGGATTAGGGGGAAGGCTTAACCCATTCATAATAGCAGTTTCTCTGAAACTGCTATGTTTATAAAAAAATAGGTTAACCCTAGCTGGACCTGGCACCCAGACCACTTCATTAAGCTGAAGTGGTCTGGGTGCCTAGAGTGGTCCTTTAATTTTCAGAACTGATCTTTAGAAACATTAATTGTACTTGTTCAGCTTCAGATTTTTCTCTCCGACAAATAAGAGAATGTTGAAGTCTACAGCAAATATTGGTTAAGGGTGCCAGACTGGATCACACTCCTTGAGCCCTGTGCTCTTTCTGGGAGTGTGTGTAATGGGTGAGTGTGGTCTGTGTGTGTGCATTTATGTGACTGTCTGGTTTTTCTGGCATCGTGTGCCGGTGTGTGTGAATGTGCAAGTATTTGTGTGTTCAGGAGCATGTATGGTAGTAGCTTGCAATGTGTGGAAGAGGAGGGTGATTTGTGTATGTTGTGTTTATGGTCTGGCTGTGTTTCATGTGTCTGATATAATTGTATGTCAAGAGGGGGCCGAGTTAAAGTCTCTCCACACTCTAATGCCTTTTAGAGTGGTCCGATGAGCTCATGTTGCAGCTGCAGTTCTTTCAGTCAGACATCAGTGAACAGTGACTTTTAATCTGGAGCTCCTGGGTCCTGTGTGTTTATCTATTTTCTGCGAATGTACAGTCTAACCTTATTCTGTCTTACCTAGATGATGCCTCTCAGCTGGACATGTTCCGCAGGGATTCTGAGCTGGAAGATCAGGAGCTTGATAATGAAGAGCTTGATGAAGCAGATGCGAAATGGAGGAAAGAAAGATTTGAGCGTGAACAATGGCTCCGTGAGCAGGTATACCTTGCCACAATCCTCTAAATGTTATTTGTGGGAATAATTTTTATTATTAAATTAGTAGTTGCATAACAGTTTTTCGGCGGCAATGTCCGTTATCTTAATGCAGTATTTGCTGACTGATTTGCCTATTTATTGCAGTCTTGTGTATTAGTTTCCCAAGATTGCTGCATTAGTCATACATCTGAAATCTGATTCAGACATACATCATAGAGAGAAACTTCTTTTGTAGGCTTTGAACTCTTAAAAATGTTTTTTTAATTGTTTAAATGATGAACTATTGGCAGGTGTTGCTAAAGTTGTTCACCCAAGTTTTTTACTCCTGGGAGTCTTTTGAGTTTTAGAAGTTTGCTGCAAGTGAGCCTTGATACCTTTTTACTTATTTTTTTTATTTATTTTTTCCATTATCTAGTCAAGTGGTCATGCTGCTCATGAAGAAGAGGAAGAAATTGGAGAGAGCAGCCAGTTCATGAAACTTGCAAAAAAAGTTACTGCTAAGGTCCTTCAGAGAAGAGGTAAAATAAACTTTGCCTCATTTACTGGATAACTGCATTTTGCACCCAAAGTTGTTTCAGATTTTTATTTTTTATTACAGCATTTACTTTGTCCAGTATGGCAATTCTTGATTAGTAACACCTTTTTTATGCTTTTCAGCTACCACAGAAACAAGTGAAGTAAAAAAACCTGTCTCAAGAAATCCATTTGAAGTCATCAGGCCTTTCAGCAACCCTAATGTGAGTAGCTAATAATCTTCTACTTCTTCTCTATTTCCACAGTCAGAATTTTCCTTTAAAGCAACTTTTCCACTTCTCAGAATTGCATGCAGATTGTTGAAAAAATTGTTGAAATCTGAAATCCCGAGGCTTGACTACATTGGAATTTCATTGAAATGCCACTACTAATTTCTGGAATAGTTTCCTCCCCACTGAGCTCTACAAGGATTTGTACAGCATCAGCATGCACTGCCTGGACGCTGCAGCAGTGCTGTAGAGTGTGCACAAAAGTGTTTTTTGTTTTTTTGGTTTTTTTGGTGTGTATTGGAACTATATTATGCATATTCAGGTACACTCTGAAGGGAAGTTCTAAAGCTCTGCATTCTCATCAGGTGAAGCTGTGGTTTGCATTCTATACTTTTGGAATATTATTAAAAATATTGCAATTAGAAACATATCCTTCATTGCCAATTAACATTTTTTTTTTTTTTTTGCAATCAGTAATTTAACAGGTCAATGTCATGGTTCACTTTGTAGCTGGCGCCAATTGGCTTCTCAACTATACTAAGCCCCTACTTTGTGTATGTAGTGAAATTTTGGGCACCCACTTTTAAAGAATCGTATTATGATGCTGGAGAATGAACTAGAAAATATTTGAATGTTTTAATTAAGGCTAGAAAACGTGAACTTGTTTACATTAGAGCAAACTAATCGGAGAGAACCTTCAGACATGTACAGGACCAGTAAAAACAGCTCTTTTGTAACCTATTCATTAAGCTGTTCAAAGGATAAGATGTCGCCTGTTTATATTTAGAGTAAAAGGATTCTTTACATTAATCGTAAAGTTGTGAAATGATTTTTTTTTTTTTTTTAGATGAAGACAGGCTCCCTTTTAAACAAACCAAAAGAAGTCCTGCAGAAACTTGCAGCAATGTCAGATCTGAATCCCAATGCTCCACGAAACTCCAGAAACTTTGTCTTTCAAACTTTGTCACCAGCAAAAAAAGAGGAATCCGTAGACAGACCAAAAGCAAAGGTAATTATTAAATTTTCTTTGATCAGAGATATTGTATATCTGTTTCCTAAAAGCATAGATGATGGTATCTACAGTTGTAAAAGCAACTATTAATTCCAGTCCATGAAGACACAGAATATTACAAACTGCAGTATAATTTCAGTCTTATTGTTTAGAGTGAAAAATGTATTTGATCGTTATTGATGATAGACTTTACAAATTTCTATTTTTCGTGACAATTGATGACTTTTCCACAAATTCCCTGTAAAGTATTTTACCATGTAACTTGAAAGTTTAAGCCAAGAAAGGGATACATATGATGTTCTTTGGACCTGGATATCTTAGGTGTGAATTGTAGAAACTGGCTATATAAGAGGGTTATGCCCTTCTATCAGGGGGTGTCTTCTGTAGTTTTCTCCCCTGGTTTCACTCTGAGGGTTATGCATGACTAGGGGCACTTCTTATATTGTAGAAACTGACTAATTGTATCATCATCCATCATTGCCTTTAGGATAAGAATGTAGGTTGGTTTCTCCTTTACAATAATTTTAATATCTACCGACCCAGAGGTGGATACCATCCACCTCTTTGTTTAACCTTATGTGTTTTCAGGCTATATGAAGTTATTTTTCTTTTTTGTCTAGTAGTTATGTATTCGATGCTAATAAAAGTTAAGGTTTTTGTTTTGCCACTATTTTATTAGACTGCTCTTTCCATTTACTCTCCCTATTGCTATTAATTCACATGCGTGATCTGTTCATTAATTTTGCCTTTTCATATTTATGGCGCTCCTCATAGTAGCATTAAAGAGGTGTGTTTTTATTTTTTTATTTTTTTTTTATTCCAACCACCATGACCACTTCTGCTTTTAGAAGTGGTCGTGGTAGTAGGAGTCTGGATATTCTTTTTCATATTGTAACACTGCACATCTAGAGATATTTTTAATTGTGTTGCTGGAGGTAAGTTGTACCCCCTGCGTGAGTTATTTGGGCAGCACACTACTGTCTAAATTTACTGTGCATAACTTTAATTCTGTTGTCCACGCCCTCCAGCCAACCTATTTAGTCTGTAATTTTTGTAATTGTCTGTCCTCCCTCCTCGATTCTTTCCTCCCTTCCATCTTAATCATTAAGCATGCACTAGCAACCAGTATTTTTTGCAATATTGGTAAATTGTCATACATAATGTGTTTAGAAGTTGTAAATTCCTCCTGTGTTATCAAAAATCTCTTGTAACAAGTTGTCTTTAGGTGCTTCTTAAAGGGTATAAAGATCAAAAAGGTGTTGTGCTGCAAGCAGCATGAGTATTTGCACAATTATTGTGTGGTTTGTTAATCATTAGTGCTGATATTTGGACTTATAATACTATTGTGTGTGTGGAAGCAATGTATTACTGAAGCCTTCCACCATGAGATTCATTAAACTGTGTTTTTATAGTCTAAACAACAATGGTACTCTTCCTAGAATCTCTTGCTTTTCTACAGAATATGCTCCCTGGACATATGTTCTTGAAATTGTATTCTATAGCCCACATTTTGTTTGTTCACCTTGTTTTCCATCTCCTTTCAGGTACGAAAGAACATTGCCTTTGCCACACCGTCTCCCAAGCGATTAAAGTTGGACAAGCTCCACACAGTCAAGAGCAATAGTCGGAGCATCTTTCCTTTCTTGGAGAATTAATCTGCTCCACCCCAATCCACATTTGAGCTTCACATATTGTTTACTAATTGTGCATTGACAGATGGCCTGATTTAGGTGTTGCATTATCTACAGCTTCTGAAATTACTCCTTGTGATCAATATTCTTTGTCCCTTCAGCAGTGAAGCTTGTTTTCTATGGCCTTGAGCCCAAAGGAGGCAATACAAAGATGCCATTCTCTTTGGCATCAGTGTTTGCTTAAACCTTATTCTAATGTATCTTCTTCTATATGGGATCATCCTTTGTGTATATAGTTTTATTTTTTTATGTTGTACATGTTTTATGTAATGTAACTTATTGTTGCATTTGTTTTATGTAATATAGCCTTTCTCCAGCAGGTGTCTTTAGTCTGAGGTTACCTATTACTTGAATTCACAATTTGCAAACTGCAGTTTGTGCCATAAGCGTATTCCTAAATCAGTGCATTGCAAAACATCTGCAGTTTTACTGTTACTTATGTCTGATATGCTATGGAATCCTTTAAATACTATAAATGTTGCCAAGTAAAATGCCATGTCTGAAGCTGATACTTTTGCAAATCAAGTTGCACTGAATCTTCTACCTCACCATTTCAGCAGTTAATTTTACACACATTGTAAGCTCCTTTTAGTAAAAAGGCCATTAAGGTACCTATTAAGGCATCTATAACCTGATCAGCCATCACTTATTTATGGGTTTTTGAGTCTTAAGCTTTACATTTAAAAAAAGTTTTTATTGCTTTCAACATTTTTTATGCTTTTAAAGAATGTTGTTAATGTTTTTTTTTTTTTTTTAACAAGACATCTCTGAAATTGATTGTATACCTGTTAGAATGCTAATGTAAATTGGGAGTCTAAGTGTATGTATGTATGTATATATTCCAATTCATTGTCATCTGCAAATAATCTCCGCTGGTGCTGTCTAGTACAGTGGTTCCTAAGGCATGACCGTTCCAGGTTTTAGGAATTTGATTTGGACCATTTGTTTGCCTTGAACTGGGTTTAGAATCACTGGTCTAAAAAGGCAAGCAGTGCATCTTTGTCATTATTTGACGTAGAACAAAACTATCATTTTTATTAAATGTTCTATAGTTAACATTCAATGAATACTTCTTGTGCATAATTATAGTCTGATAAAAAACACTAGCACTGAAGAAGGGCAGCATTCTAATTATCCAACGTGTAAATTTGATGCTAAATTGCTTCTTCTGTGACCTTAATATAAATTCTCCAAAATTTGATACAAAACATTATCAGCACTTAAGTAAACCGTTAAAATGTAATGGCGTGGCTGCAACTATTCAACATTATATTTTGCAATGAAATGAATGAAAGGCTTTTGTAAAACAATTTGTAATATTGCTTCCTCTTGTAATATATTTTATTGTAAATGGTTATAGATTGCTTTTGAAGTGAGATTTTATAAATAAATGTTTTCATTGATCTCTTTATCTTTCCTTCAATATTGCAAGTAATGGTTTTAAGGAGTCATCCAAAGTAGAGATGTATGCTCTCCAAGTCAACGGAAATTTTTGGCAAGGAGTTCTTTATTGGTTCAAGTTGTTAACCAATCCATTTAAAATAGAAACTGAAATTTAGATAAGAATAACTGCAAGGTGGGAGCACCTGGCTGGTTTTAGATCTGGAGGATAATTTTGCTACAATAAGAAGGAATAGCTTGTTCAGAGGTTTTGGCACCGGTCCCAATAGCAGAAAGTCGGGGGAGAGTGGGAAAGAGGGCATGTTCCAGTTGACAAGGTATCTTTTTACATCAGTACAAAATGTTTGAGTGCACACTCCCACAGACTGTGATACAGGTCTGCTTTTGCGTGTGTGCATTTGAAACAGGTTGCAGAGTCTTTTCTAGCCATGAGGTGTAATCTATGGAGGGGGAATGGTAAGCGTAATGTAAAGTCTTAAGTAACACATCCCTATACGAGACCATGGGTATAAACTGACTGAATTTGTGCTAGAAGAATGGCTGCAGGATTTATATTTGGAAAGTGAGATTTGTCCTGTCTGGAGATTAGTTCAGTCTGGAATGTATCGCAGAAGCATGTAGAGTTTCGAGATTGAGTAGGCGGCCTCGGAAGAGGAACATAACATTGTATCTAGTGGGTTCTGCCAGTCTGTCGTAATAGTTGAGTAGTAGTGTCGCACCTGAAAGTAAGCAAACAATGGAAGTGGTGACCTGGGAAGCACACTTTGAGCTCTAAGAGTGTTAGAAATTTTTGAGCATTGTAATCCACAAAGGACCGGAGAGCTTCAAGCCCACAATCAGCCTGTAATATGAAGGGGTGTAGCGGTCACCCAGAGGTAAATCTGCATTGTGATGTAATGAAATGTGGAGCAAGCAGAGTGGATTGGCTCCTACTTTTGATCGGGTTTGCGTGCTAACACTAATAGAAGTGGGTTTGACAGGATTCCATCTGTCTATGAAGGGCAGACTACAAGTTCAGCATCGCCAATAAAGGACTCCTGAATCTAGTGCATGTCTGTTCAGCTGCCAGACTGTATTCTTCAGCATTTAGTAGATTTAACCTCCCATCGGCCTCATGTTTGTATAGTTTTGTGAGACTAAGGCGTTCCTTGTGTCCCCGGCCATAGAAAGTATGTTTCTTATTAAATCGTGCTTCGTCTTGTTTTGGAAAGCAATAAAGGGAGAACTTGGAGGGGAGCTAACCAGGTATCTCACAGGTCCGATGTGAAAAATAACAGGTCATCGGCGAAGGCAGAGATCCTCAGGGTGGCCTCAGCCATTGGAATCCCCTTGAACCTCTGTAGGGTCTCTATGGCTAAGTAAGGGCTCGATGGCTGTAATGAACCTCATGTACTTCTTGAAGTACATTCACACACTTCGGAAATGCGAAATTATAGTAATTATAACCTGTTTGCATAGTACGCTCGTTCGTACTCTCCCGAAATCCCAGTAAATCGTGGTTAAAATCAAGCGTTGTTTCGATCGCATACCCAAACATCAGTTGAGACTTGATGAAGGGTACAACAGGAATGTTTTATTGTCGTCAGATGGCCCACTAATATACGCAGACCCCCAACATGTGGTCTCCAGCAGTAACATCATAAAACACTCCCACAACATGCCCAGGAGTTTGTGTCTGGGAGATAATTGAGTGTACTTTGCTTAAACTAATTATCTCCCAGGCACTAGAGGTACAAAATATAAAATACCCCAAAATACATACGAACCCCCACAAATATATTCCCGAATGGCCTGGATCTAAGCGCCCAACATATCCAAATAGCGCTCAGATCCCATGAACACAGCCGAATCGCCACCGGGGTGAAGTTTTGAATGACCGCGCACGGGCCGTCTGCTCAAATTAGTTCCAGAGAACCAGTGGTAGCGGTCGGTCACCTTCTGGAGTTCCAAAATGAACTAAAAGTTGTGTTCGTTGGGTCGAGTGTCCAACTTGGAGTTCCAGACACTCGACAATCAAGCACCGCTGCCTGCTTTCGGAAGACAAGATGGCCGCTGTTTTCCAGCGCACATGTTAATCGGTTATACGAACGGCGGCCACACAGAGAGAGCACTTAAGTTCGTGGTTTTCTTTGAAGTTACATGAGCCAGGGGGATGGTTGGTGTTCGGTAGATAAATCTACCAAACGCAGGGAAAAATAACTTGGGCAAAGAAATATGGGGTTTTGTCACAATAGCTAAATTGACTAACAGCAGTGAGGGCGGGCAGCCCTGTCGCACACCTCTCTCGAGTGAAGTTGGGGCGTCAAGGACCTTGGTGGGGATACAGGTCATTGGATTGTGTTGTAAGTTTTTAATAAAATTTACAAAGGTGTGTCGGAAAAATCTCAACTTTAGCACATGAAGTCCGATCCTCTACTGGCCACTCTTGTTGCGGCCAGTGCCCTACGGACTCCTGTAACTGCCTGCCTAACTTGCACAAAGCCCAATTGATGAGCGGGGAGTAGGTTAGGCAACAATGTTTGTTTTCTCAATGCTATGACTTTAGTAAGGAGTTTTATGTCCTGATTAAGCAATGAGGTTGGACGGTAGGAGGCTAGTGCTTCCGGGCATGGTCATCTGGTTGAGTCCTGGCCAGTTTATTGAAAAAAAACAAAACACCATGAAACAATTTGACCGTTTTATGTGAGGTATATCGATTTCCCTCAGGAGAAGTAATTGCAGTGATGGGTTTAAATTTTGGACCTGGGAGAGCTAATATTTTTTTAGACCTTCCCCTCCCCAACCCCCAATGAAAGAATTGGGAATCCAGCTTTGACGGCGCATGGTTCACCATGAATATGTTAAGGTCACTTTGGCGTCTTGATATGTTTTATGCTCAACCTCAGGGTTCGTGTATGTTTTTGTCTGTGTGACAGTTTGAGGTCGTTTTCAACTAAAGGGAAGTAATGTCTCCACTTCTTTTTAGCTGATTAAGTGTAGGATATGATTTGTCCCCTCATGACCGCCTTGGACGTCTCCCAGAGAAACTTGGGGTAATCAGTGTGTTACCATCCATAAAGATAGCCCAACGGGACTGTAGATGACCCTGGAAAGACAGAGTATTAACGAGGTATGCTGGGAGAAAATGCCACTGCATGGTTAATAGGTGGGAGGGTGCAGTATGGAGCAGTAAGGTGATTGGTGCATGGTCCGAGACCGCAATTGTTTCATTAGTAGCGTTCGTAATACAGGGTAGCACCGCCGGGGTGACTAAAATTTTATCGATTCATGCACCAGAGAATGGCATGTGTAATCCCTCTCCATTCTGAGTAGTATTCACCACAGGTTGCATGAAGAAGCCTACGATCACTGTCAGCAGGAGGCACGGAACCCGACAAGGATCTGTCTTTGGATGGGTCAAGGATAGCATTAAAGTCACCCCCTATTTGGTCAATATCACTCTGAGTGAGTAACAATAGTAACTTAGTGAAAAAGGGTTTAGTACGGCAATTTGGAGCATATACTTTGACAATGCAAAAACAAGTATTCTTGATAGTGAGACATAAGGTGATTGGCCATTAGGATCCATGTCACAATTGGGGATTATGTATTGTAAGTTAGAGTGTAACAGAATAGCCACACCTCTGTCCTTGGAGTTGTATTTAGCAGTGATACAAGATTGAATCCAAGGAGCGTTGAGTGGTGTCAGAGCGTGACCATTGGGTTTCCTGCAAAAGTCTGATCTGGGCTTGGTGTTGATTTAAATAGGTGAGTATTTTTCTGTTTTCACCTTTCACATTACACTAAAGGAACTTGAGAGGGGAAGCAGGGATACTTTGTATTGATTGAGACATCCTTGTTTAGCCGATACCTCAGCGTGGAACATTTGGGGTTCCAGCACAAGCAGATAGTCCGAGAGATGGAATGAGCATGGTGTACAGCGAGTCTGGCATGAATGTGGCCCAAACTATATCGAATTTGGTCGGAACCAAAAGAATGTGAGAATGATGGCATTACTGCTTCTCATGATTAAGTAAAGGGTGGGCTGGCGAACTCCGCAACTCTTTGTCAAAGTCCAGCATGACATCCTGAAGGAAACTTAGAACCTCAACCACTGATGAGTGGGGAGGGTATGATTGCCAATTTGTAGGCAAAGAGTGGCAGGATACAGAAAGGCAAAACGGATACCTCTCTTGTATAGCTCTGAACAAATAGGTGTAAAAGCTTTTTGCTGTTGAGTGAATTGCGCTGAGTAATCTTTAAATACCAAGATTTTATTTCCCTGGTATGTGAGCGCATTCAAGGCTTTAAACTAATTTTCAAAACTTTGTCCTGAAAGCTGAGTAACTTCACTATGATTGGTCTATGGTCTATGGCCTGTGAGCCCTTGCAATAATGGAAGGAGCTTCAGAAGAGGATGCGATTTGTAAAGTGTCCAAAATCCAGGACTGAAGAGTAGGAATTATGTTGACTGGCTGCAGGGTTTCTCCTGGTCCTGTTTTTTTTAAATCATTCAACCTGTCTTGTAAAGTTGGTGTAGCTCACCCTCCATGGTACTCTGTCTCATTTCCAAGAGAGTGAGTTGCGGAGTGGGTTTGAAGAAGATGGAGGACACTGTCGATGGACTCCTTGAGATTCTTAAGGACGGCAAGCGTTCTATGCCGTACTTAAGGGGCTGGCTCTAAACGCCGGCGGGCGGCATAGAACGTCCTTGCTGTTCTTGCCGCCCATGTGGCCACCGCCATTCGCCAATTGCACATCATGGTCAGGGGACCTGCCTGGCCAGTCACTGCGATCACTGTTACAATGTGTCAGCCAATGAGTTTTAACATTGGCTGCCACATTCCCTCTACCACTCTCCTTCACCTCACTTTAATATGAAGAAGAGAGGCATAGAGATCAGAGTGGTTACAGTTTCCCAAACTCTAAAAGTTATTAAAAGTTCAATTTAACTTTAAATTTGATCGATTTTTTTTAACCCTTTCAGTGCTGATCACATTAACACTTAACACTGTGATCAGCCTGATTAGAGCTTTTAGTACTTTTATACTATAAATTTTTTTGGGGGGGTCAAATTTTTTTTTTACCCTTTGTGTCAGTTGCAGCAACCCAAATGTCCCTTTACCCTCCTTCCCTGCTGCTGTGATCAATGTACTGTACAGTATATCTGCTGTACAGTACTGTATCAGTGATAACTGTGATCAGAGGGCTCGCTGATCAGGCTGACTTTTTAGGGTTATTTTTTTTTAAATAACCCTTTTAGTACTGATTGCAGCTGCCTAAGCTGTGATCAGTACATTTATTTTATTTTTTGTTGTTTTTTGAGGGTGGGTAGTGGGTGTTAGGCAGGTAGATAATAGGTAATT
This sequence comes from Pelobates cultripes, assembly GCA_933207985.1. Lineage (NCBI taxonomy): Eukaryota > Metazoa > Chordata > Amphibia > Anura > Pelobatidae > Pelobates > Pelobates cultripes. Next base: position 180,348,605 of record OW240912.1, read on the forward strand.
ACACCTTAAGTTTTTTATTAGATAATTGATTTGTCCCACTAGAATGGCACTTGGCTACTCAGCAGAAGAGGCGTATGCCATTCTGGCAGGCCGTGATAGTGACTGCAAGACAGTTTGACCATGTAACCCCATAAAATCTGTACATGGGGGTTACGGTTTTACTCGTGAGGCATTTCTGAATACAAATATGCATATTTTTTTGCAGTAAAACTGAACAGTATTCTGACATTAACAGTTAAATTGGCATGCAAAACTCTAAAAATAACAAAATTGCTTAGTTTTTCAAACTGTTTTAGATTTTATTCATATAAAATGGAGTTCCGTTTATGAATATTTGATATGAAATGAAATCTCTGTTTCTCCTGAACAAAATTATATATAATAAATGTGGGTGCACTTAGTATGAAAGAGGTAAAATTATTGTTGAACATACATATAGTCAAATTCTGTAGTTTGTTTAAATTTTGTTTTTATCACAACTTGTACATTTGGCTCAGTCTTTAACCCCTTAAGGACGGCGGATGTGCTATGCCGTCCTTGGGGACCCAGCTCTAAATGCTGCTGGGCGGCATGGCACGTCCTCGCTGTCCTAGGTACTTATACGCTCGCTGGCGATCGCGGTGGGGGGGACTCACCTGGCATCCCAGGGAGTCCCCTTGCTGCTGATCCGGCCCTCCTGTGCCATGTGATCGCGAGGACCTCACGATCACATGGACAGCATAGCCGTCCACAGCAGTGCCAGCAGGGGTAATTGCGGGTACTCCCCCTGCTGCCTAAAAAAAGTAAAATAAAAGTTTTAAAAACTGTTTAAAATAAAATAAATACTTAGATCATATATATATAACGTATATATGATCAAAGTATGTGTATATATACACACACACACACACACACTAAGTGTATTTTAATATTAATATATAATTATATATATTAATATCAAAATACACGTAGAATGATATTGATTAAATATATATAATTATATTTATATATATATATAATATAAATATGTATATATGTTAATAAATAATTAAAAATATATATGTATAATTTCGTTCTAACTGTATTTTGATAATATATATTGATATTAAAATACACATTGAATGAAATAATATATCTATATACATAAGTATATACACACACACACACACACACACACGACTACAAAATTCTTAAAGAGGGGATACAAGAAAGAAGCCTTACAGAAAGCAATTAAAGAAGAACAGAGTGCCTGCCTTTGTAGTAAAGGTACTTGCTCTCCAAGACTTGTTTTCCCTATGGAATTTCACCAAAAGAGTCCACAAATTTCCAACACAATACGAAGGAATTGGAAAATGGTCTCAAGTGATGACACGCTACCAAAAGTTTTTAAAGAACAACCAATGCTGTGCTATGGGAGGAATAGGAACCTTAAAGATCTCCTTGTTCATACCGATCCCAGCAAGAGCTATTTGCAAGCCAAGAGCAATCAGAATCGGGGTTCCTTATGCTGTCTAGGCTGCGTTACATGCAGCCATATGTTACCTACTCGCATCTTTAATCATCCCCATACAAATAAAAAAATATGAGATTAAACATAGAATTACCTGCAAGACTACACACGTCAGCTATAAGCTTACTTGTCCATGTGGTCTCTCATATATTGCTAAAAACAAAACTGCCTTGTGCGAACGGATAAGGGACACAGATCTAGTATAAGATCTATAGAGTTGGAAAATCGGATAAGCCAGTGGCAAAACATTTTTTACAGCAAAATCATCCGTTGTCTACATTGAAGTTTACAGGTATTAAACACGTACCAATGCCATTGAGAGAAGGTGATCGAGGAAAGCTGCTATTGAACCGGGAAGCATACTGGATCTATGAACTGGGCACTTTATATCCTAAGGGACTTAATGAAACAATTCCCTTCTATTCATTTTTATAAGCTTTAGCACTTTCTCATTTTCCTGCCTGTTGTTGAATCATTACATTTCTAATATATTTTTGATTTTTGCAATAAATGTTTTAATCGTATTTTTTTACCTTGTCACATTGGGGTGTACTGTTTTTAGTACTATAGTTAAACTACAGCAATGGAATAGCTATAACTGTTTTGATAATGGCTTTTGATATAATTAGGATACGTTATAATAAGATGGAAATTAATATTCCAATATCTAGTCTTCTAAAACATGAATACCTAATAGTTAAAACTAAAAAGTTCAATTGTCAGCAATTATTAAATTATGGAATTTCTCTTTGCCCCATAAATATGCACTTTTTTTTAGCACCATCAGCACTTTATGCACATTATTTCATATGCATTGTCACTTTGAGTATTGCAAGAGCCACTTTAAATACAGTGGCAACTCACATTTTAAGAATTCAATATTGACATTGAAGATAAAGGATTTAAAGGCAGAGCTGCTAATGCATCAGGGAAGTCATTCGTTAATGACTGCACAGACTCCACACAGGTAAATAGACTTCAGTCTTCATAGATTGTTTCCTGCGTGACACACACTCATGTCAATGACCTTCACATGACACATGCATGCATTACCACAATCTCCAGGACCAGTGATCATCAGTCAGTGAAGGCTGTCGACAGAAATATGTCTTTATAAATGCCAATTTTGTAAACTACACATTTTGCGAAAAAGGTTTCCCATGAAGTTCAACCAGTCTAAAAGCTGGCAAAGTATGATAAGGTCCATTTTGGGTTGGCTAAGAGTCAAAGGACCCTCCACTGTTAGAACAGACTTTTTATTTGCTTCACTTTTTCACTTACACAACATCATTATCAATAGAATGAGTTTACTGCACTTGGTGTTCCACATGCACACTTTGATATAATCCAGTCATAACAGTGGGGTATAGCTGTACTATGCTTCATACTTTGCTTTTATTCATTGCACTTTGTAGGATATCGACTCTACCATAATATATATTTGTTTATGTATCACGGAGTTGTTAGCTGCTTGACCTTACACGTCAGCAGGGTTCCTGCTGGAATCACTTCTCCCACATGAGCACTTCAGATTGATCAGGATTAAAATCACTCACAGAGATTGGTAAATCACTTATGTTTTTTTTAATCTTTATATACTGCATTTTTACATTACACTGTTGATCTTGATAAAGACCTGAACAAGACGAAAAGTCAACTGACATGTGTGTAATTGATTTATTTTGGCTAAACACCAAAATCCACTTAAAAAGACTTGGAGTTCACACTATCTGTTTTGAATATTTATCCAATGTGGGTATGCACCAAAGACAATATATATATGCCATCTATATGAATATCCAAGTATAGATACTTAAGGACCCAATAGTATGTAAAGGGATACAATAGTCATCAAAACCACTTATGCTTAATAAAGCAGTTTTAGCGTTTAAGTGTTTAAAATATACCTCTAATAGATTAAACCAAGATAGAAATTTTCTTTTGGTTTCTGGTGTGAATTCTCTTTCTCATCTATTATTGTTTGTTTTGATATTTGAGGGGATACCAGTCATGAATAGCACCCAGGTGTATATTAATGGTACTGATAAATAGTTTCTCCATACTTTGTTCATTATATGACTATTGAGCCCCTTGTGTATGTTGAGAAATAATATATTTTGCAGACATTGGTGACATTAGTGATAGAAGGGCAGAAACACAGGTTTATACACAGACAGAGGTGGATGTCATAATAGCTAAATATAGTATTTTATGGCAGACTAGTTTATACCGGCGGGTGGAGTACCTAGAGAAGAAATTGATTAATTATCAGTTGCACTCTGAGACTTTGGTGGAATATTTAAGAGTGAGAAGGATCCCACGGGGTTAGAGGCTCAATATCAGACCTAGTTTTTGTAAAACAAATAAAGATTTTTGCAAGAACTGGTTTAAAATTTTGAACAAATGTAGCTTGGATCTCATAGCTTTGACAGTGGAAGGTTTTCAACAGGAATTGTCAGAAATTGAAAGTGTGTTATCAGATACTAAGAAGAAGTTGTTGGAAGGAGAGGATAAATCAGTAGTAGAGGATAAACTGGCAACTATAACAGTTAAATTATACTGTATAATGGGGGGCGTGGCCGGACATCGAGTGCGATGGACGCACACTAAGTGAGCTCCGCTGACTCGGGCTCCTCAAAGCGGCACAAAGCAGCCATACCGGGTGATTCCCCAGTCCCACACCGCAGGCACGATGTCCCAGCACCGGGTGAAAAAAAGCGCGGAGGCAAAAGATAAATCAGCCTTCTTTGCGGCTCGCACGCCGCAGTCTAAAATTGCCGACACACAAATCCAAGATGGCGCCGACCCGGACTTTGAACCGGAGCATGACCCCACAGTGAGTAAACCAGACGATTGCCCCCTGACTCAGAGCCTCCTGCAATCCATGCTAGATGGAGCAGTTACTAAAATGCAAGCTACGATCACAGCAGCCCTCAGTGATATAAGGAAAGGCTTCCAAGAACTGGAAACTCGGACCTCCCATCTTGAGGACACTGTGGAGGGCCTCATGGGAGCCCAAAATGAATCTGATACACGCCTCAGCAAAATTGAGGAACAGATCCATAACCAGGAGACCAAAATAGCGGACGCAGAAGACAGATCACGCCGCAATAATATTCGATTAAGGGGAGTACCTGAGGAAATTGCGCCACACAACTTAACAGCCTTCGCTGTGGAGCTCTTCCACGTTTTACTTCCCGACATTCCCGCAGAAATGTTCCTGCTGGACCGCATACATAGGCTTCCTAAGCCACAACACCTGGCACCATCCACTCCAAGGGACGTCCTCATGAGACTCCACTACTTCCATATCAAGGACCAAATACTGCGAGCTCACCGCAACAAAAAGGACTTACCCACTCAATTCAAAGATGTCCTCATGTTTATGGACCTCTCAGCAGAGACACTACGCCGCAGACGCTCATTCAAAGCCGTGGCAGACACACTGAGGCACCACCGTGTGCCGTACCGCTGGGGATACCCGGCAAAACTGCTCATATCGAAAGGCGGGAAACTCATCTCAGCATCCACACCAGCAGAAGGCCTGAACCTCTTGCAACAATGGGATATGTCCCTGAATACACAGCCGAATCCCAAGAACCCCAGCAGACCGCCATTTGAAATCGGACGGCCTCAGAAGACGAGACGCACATCACCAAGAGAAGACTGAACATGCCTATCGGGAAACAGCAAGTTCTTTCCACGTTTATACTGTTATTTACCTGTTATACACTAGATTATACTGTAACGATAATGCATTGTTCACAGATTGCTAGCACCCTTATGATATGCCTATGAGACCCTCCCATTGGAGATGGGAGCGGCATTAAATGCGTCAAGCGCAATGGGCCTTACTAAACAACACTTCTTTGCTCACTTGTGACACACCCTATCGGTTGCCGACCTCTATGGTCACAGCCTCTACTACCCCAGCTCAGGCCCTTTACTGCCCATACCGGTGCCGGTCGCTCCAACCGACACATGTTAACCGCACAATTGGGCGAGGCGCACCCGACCCACGTTGGGCCCGTAGCGACCTCCGCTCGCCCCGAACCGACCACAACACCCCCCACCTAGGAAGTGCCATAGTTACGGCACATACCCCTACAAGTTATTATTGTACGATACTTTCTTTGTCTATTGCATAACTGTTTATTGTCTTATTTTATTTTATTGTGTTCAACCAAGTTTATCATAGACCTAGTGGTAAACAACACCGACCACTCCACGGAAGCCCGTTACTGATCCACACGATCACCCACACCGGACGCCCTGACAGGCGCCTCGCTCCGTCGAGGCTTAGCCCACCCCCTCCTCCTAACACTACGACACACACACGCAACATACGACTCACAAATACCAGTCACCCACACTAGCCACAGACAATGAAAATAATCACACATAACGTATGCGGACTGAACTCACCCAACAAACGACACACCCTCCTCAAAGAACTTACTAACTCACATGCAGACATTGTCTGCCTGCAGGAGACTCACTTCAAACATGACTCCAACCCCATTTTGGGACTCAAAAACTTCCCGCACCAGTATCATGCGACCTCCCCTAACAAAAGCAAAGGTGTGTCGATACTGCTAAGTCATACTCTAGCCTTTGACCTAATTTCAGTCGAATATGATCCGAAGGGCCGTTATATCATTCTAATATGCACCTTGAACAACTCAACATACACGCTAGTGAGCTCTTATTCCCCAAATGACAACCAGACGACTTACTTGGCCTCCCTATTAGAAAAAGTGGACAAACTCCAAACAGGTACCACGATCATATGCGGCGACTATAACCACATACTAGACCCGAATGCAGACTCCACAGCTAGACACTCAACAAAACGCAAAAAGACACTACACAAATGTTGCAACTCTATAAATAAGCTTTTGTCAGCACATGGACTATACGATGTCTGGAGAACCCTACACTCTAACGATAAGGAATACACCCATTACTCCCAAGTCCACAATACCTACTCCCGTATAGATGGGTTCCTCCTACGAAACACGCACCTACACCAAATAAGAACATGTGACATAGAAACGTCCTCGATCTCAGACCACAACCCGGTGTCACTAGTCCTTGCAGACTCATACCAATTTAAACACCGAAGTCCATGGCGGTTAAACGAACATCTCCTCAACGACCCCTCATTCCTGGACAAAGTAAAAACCGAACTAACTCTATACTTCACGCGCAACAGTCCTACTGACACGTCCCCCGCCACACTCTGGCTAGCCCACAAAGCAGTCATCCGTGGTATCTTGATAGGCAGAGCAGCATATCTTAAAAGAACCAACCACACTTCACTGCTCTCACTCCTCAAGAAAGTTCAGGACCTACATAGGCTGAACCAAACAAATCCCACGACAACACTCCGACAGCAAATACAAAGCACACAAAACGAAATCAATGTCATTCATCTCCGCAAGGCAACGACAGCGCTGAAAAAACTAAAAGCTACATCCTACTCGATGGGTAACAAAGCGACGAAACTACTGGCACAAAGACTTAGAGACAAACAAGCCCAAACGAGAATACAATTCCTATGCAAGCCCAACGGACAAAAAATAATTCAGCCCGCTCAGATCTGTAACGAATTCGCCCACTACTATAGCTCTCTTTACAACCTGAAAAACGACCTAAACTCTCCCCGACCCACACCAACGTCCATACGGTCCTACCTCACCAACCTAGCACTTCCCACTATTAACGCACACCAAGCAGCTCAACTCAGTGCCCCAATCACTACAGAAGAAGTTCTTCACCACATAGAGGGAATGCCCAGAGCTAAAGCACCAGGACCAGACGGGTATACCAATGCATACTACAAAACATTTAAACACATACTGGCCCCCCCACTTACCAAGTTCTTTAATGCAGCGACCAACCAGAGCTCCTTCCCCACTGAGTTCCTGTCAGCCCACGTAATCACAATACCCATACAGGAAAACCTCCAACTGTATGCCAAAACTTCCGACCAATCTCGTTGCTTAATGCAGACACTAAAATGTACGCAAAAATTCACGCTGATCGACTGAAAACAATATTACCCTCCCTTATCCACACAGATCAGGTAGGCTTTGTGGCAGGTAGACAGGGACCAGACAACACCAGAAAGGTCCTTGACATACATCACCTCCTAAAACGGACCAACTTGGAGAGCATCATGCTCTCGTTAGACGCCGAAAAGGCGTTTGATCGCCTAAACTGGCATTTCCTACACGAAGCCCTGACCTTTTACGGCTTTCCTCCGCCCTTCTTCGCGGTCATTCATGCCCTCTACAGCAACCCCACAGCGACAGTACTAACTTCGGGGTTCTGCTCCCAACCCTTCCCAATAACCAATGGCACCCGCCAAGGCTGCCCACTATCCCCCCTCCTATACGTCCTAGCCCTAGAGCCACTAGCTATAGCCATCCGCAAAAATGATAGCATACATCGGGTACCTATTGGCCAACAGGAGTACAAACTTAATCTATTCGCGGACGACATTCTACTCACACTCACCCAACCACTCATCTCCCTCCCTTCATTACACAAAGAACTACACACATACAGTCAACAATCCTACTATAAACTCAACATCGCCAAGACACAAGCGATATGCTTCAATGTACCTAGGAATACTGAAAATACCCTTAAAGCAACTCACGAATACGACTGGAGAGCAGATTTCTTAACATTCTTAGGCATCAGGATAACTAACAAGACCACTGACCTCTTCACAGCAAATTACGTAAAACTGTTTCGAGAAATTGAAAGACAACTACATAGTTGGAAAAATGTATTCCTGTCATGGGTCGGAAAGATAGCGGCTATCAAAATGACGATACTTCCTAAATGCCTGTATCTCTTCCGGTCCTTGCAAATCAAGATCCCACAAAGCTACTTGATCAAGATGCAAGCAGCCCTCCTCCGCTTCTGCTGGTGCGGTAAACGCCCCAGGGTACCTAAAGCCCTGCTCTTCAAACACACAAAACAAGGAGGTATGGGATTCCCAAACCTCAAAGCATACCACCACGCAGCTCTACTCTCAAATGTAATCAATGCACACACGACACACCAGCCTCCACAATGGGTAGCGTTGGAAAGCCAGCTCTGCATCAACAACGACCTTTCATCCACGCTGTGGACTCCCAAACACGTAAGGCCAAGCTCCAAGGACCTATTGCCCACCACCAAACTCCTGCTATCCACATGGGACACCAGCAGAAAAAAACTATGCTCGGCTCACCCGTGGGAATTAACCGCCCCGATCAAAACAATACACCACTGCAATGGCACATTCCCACACCGTAAATGGGAAAAAAAGGGCATCACGCACCTATCCCACCTCTACACAGCTGAAGGCCTAAAACAGTTCCCAGACCTTCAAACCGAATATTCGCTCCCACCGAACTTCGCATTCTCGTACCTACAATTAAAAGCTCTACTGATAGATAACTCGATCACTAACAGTAACCAGACTTTAAAGACCTCAGCGAAATTTGAACGACAATGTATGTCAGCAACACCTCCGAAAAAAGCGCTGTCCACCTGCTACCACGGCCTAGAAAACCCCAAAACAGAAGTCACATGGAAATTCATGAAGGACTGGCAGGAAGACCTCCAAGAACAGCTCTCCCCAAGTGAATGGGAGGACATATTCACAACACACGAAGGTTTATCCTCATGTGCGGCACATTTTGAAACGTCACGCAAATTGCTATATAGATGGTACATGGTACCCTCACGACTACATAACATGTATCCTGACACACCAGACATATGTTGGCGCTGCAACTCACACAGAGGCACAATGTTACACGTGTGGTGGACCTTCCCCACTGTGAACGAACTCTGGACAACGACGGAACATATGATTCAAGATGTTACGGGATACACCTTGTCCCACGAGCCCAAAACAATTCTCCTAAGATCATTCCCTGACAACATCCCCAAACCAGCAAAAAAAATGATATATATCATATTGAGCACTGTCTCCAACCTAATAGCTGGAAACTGGAAGACCTCTACACTACCCTCAACACAGGAAATTAAGACTCTGTTGTCAACAACAGTGGATTATGAACTACAAATGTGGAATCAACTCAAAATAGGGAAACTGAGCCTACCTATGGCCGAGATGTGGCGTACCTACCTGTCAACACAGCAGCCACTCCCAAACCCCCCCTAGCCTAATGCGAAAAGAGGCTAAAATGACTCAAGACACTCTAAACCAATGCCACTATGAGTAGCAAAACCTGCCAGCTACTCAAGCGAAGCTATATCACACTACACGACTGAACTAGACTAAAGACACGACTCCCTGCCCAAAGATGTCCTCGTCAGTAACGGACTTCACCAGGGTTATACCCACTACCCTAGCTATGATTCCTACCCCCTGTATCCCTCTCCCCCCCCAGCCTCGAACCTTAACCACGAGCCCTACAGGGAAACACGAAATCACGCACTAGACTTTTTACAAGATATCACAAATGGAAGTTGCGAGATGGTTACCGTATACAAATACAGCCCATGGTTCAGGTCCTTAGGAAACGAAATCACCAGATCTCCTTTACACCAAAAGCGAATGGAAACACAGGACACCTAGAATAGTGAACACACATAACAAACTATAACGTATATTGTGTCAATCCTATATAAGTTACATAAGTAATATAAAACGCTGCTTACCCTCACACCCTAGAACTGCAGAGAAAGACAAAGAGGCCGATCCAAGGAAACATAGCAATAGACGACAGCAGAGACGGTCCTTGATAGACCCCATGAACAAATGTTAATAAGCTGCCTCAGTATACTAGGTATCCCCCGCTAACCATCCATCAAGATGCCACATAATATAGCAACATAAAGACATGTTTGATAAAAAGAATCACAGTACAAGTGCAATTTCATGAATATCAATGTTAATGACTTGTTTAACACAAAGCAATGTTGTACAAACTGCAATTTCGTGATTTAAACCTTTTGTCCCCCCTTCCCTCTTTACTTTCTGTACCCCTACCCTTTTATATGACAAAACAATAAAAATTGTCAAATTGGAAAATTATACTGTATAATAATACTGTGGACTGTTTAGAAGATAAGGTATATTCCTGGCGCAATTCACGTATTACACATAATTTTCAGTGGCGCAGTAAGAATAACTACGATACAAGGCTTTCAGAACCTGAGGTGATATCTGGAGAATCCGAATCTGGTAGGAATCCTTCTCTTTTTTTAGGAGGGGCTCAAAGAGGAGACGCGGCAGGAGGACGAGGAGGTTCAAGCAAGCCAGTTCCAACCGAGAACGAGCCCAAGAGGAAATATCCAGGGAGGACGAGGCAACAGCAGAAACGCTGGTAGTGAACATCTCTAATAAATCATTATCTCTGGCACAGGTGAGTGTATTGGAAAAGGGTTTTGGGTTTGTGCCCACTTTTGTAGGGGACAAACTCACTTTAGATATAGAAATGGAACGCTTTTTTCGGACACTCCCACAGTCCAGGAGGAAGGAGTATTGGCTGAATCGGCCAAATTTGATAGACATAAGTGCAGGCCAAAGAGTAAGTTCCTCCCTCATTTAACCAATGCCAGCGTGGAAACCTTTATAAAACTTTGCCAGATGGATGTGGATAGGATTCGATAGGGGAAAAAAGAAAGAATGAAAAAGTAGACATGAATGGGCTACGCTCAATGAACTGAGAAATGACAGGACCATTTCGATAAGACCAGCGGACAAGGGCGGTGCCCTGGTGGTAATGGACACTAGTGAATATGTTGCTGAAATGGATCGCCAATTGACTAATACTAACCACTACAGGATTTTAGAACAGGATCCCACAGGTGAGTTGCAAGGAAGGATTAAAGAAGTTACAGGACCAGCATTAGACATTGGACTAATTAAAAGAAGGGATTTCAATTTTTTGAATGTAGATTGTCCTAAGATCCCATTTATATATCTACTCCCTAAAATTCACAAGAACTTGAGACACCCACCCGGCCATCATATAGTCTCAGGGTGTGGATCAGTTTTGCAGCCTTTATCTAAATCTGTTGACATACATCTACAGGCATTGGTTTGCAATATGCAGATTTCATCAGAAAATTAGAACTAGTTGAAGTCCCTGGTGGCACTTTATTGTGCACAATGGACATCAACAGTCAGTACACATCCATACCACATGAGGATGGAATTGAGGCAGTATTTGGAGCCATTCAATCACTTGATATATGCGATGCTTACAGTGATTTCTTGATGGAATTGTTGTCTATGGTGTTACATAGAAATTACTTTGCCTTTGGGGACAAATTTTACTTGCAAGCAAATATTAGAAAGGTACATTTCACAGTATGTACCATTGGGTAATAAATATAAAAGAAACAAATTAAAACCAATGTGGCTTAGTAGAGAAGTAAAACAAGAGATTAAAAATAAGAAAAGGGCATTTAAAGCATTTAAATCGGACAAATCAGAGGCATCCTATATAAGATATAAGGAAGCCAATAATACTTGCAAAAAGGCAATTAAAGTGGCTAAACTAGAAAATGAGAAATTGATAGCCAAAGAATGCAAAACCAACCCAAATTTTTTTTCAAGTACATCAACTCTAAAAAAACAAAATATGAAAGTGTAGGTACACTGAAAACAGAGATGGGTCTGATAGTTAATGAAGACCAGGAAAAGGCAGAAATTTTAAATAACTATTTCTCTTCAGTATATATTAATGAGGATCCTATGGCAAGAGATAAGCAAATGAATGCTGCAACAAAATTGTAGATAACTTGCGATTGGATAACTCGAGACAAGGTGCTACAGCTATTAAAGAAAATTAATGTAAATAAAGCTCCAGGGCCTGACAGTATCCTCCCATGAGTACTTAAGGAGCTAAGTGGGGAAATAAGTGAACCTCTGTATTTAATTTTTCAAGATTCTTTTGTTTTAGGTATTGTACCGGAGGATTGGAGGAAGGCAGATGTTGTTCCTATATTTAAAAAGGGTTCAAAATCCTTGCCTGGAAATTATAGATCTGTGAGCTTAACTTCTGTGACTGAGAAATTATTTGAACGGCTATTAAGGGATAATATTCAGGAATTCATTGGGAAGAACTGTGTTATTAGCAATAATCAGCATGGTTTTATGAAACATAGGTCATGTCAAAATAACCTAATTGCATTCTACGAAGAAGTAAGTAGAAGTATAGATCAGGGTGTTGCAGTGGATGTGATCTACTTGGATTTTGCCAAGGCATTTGATACGGTTCCTCACAATAGGTTAGTCTTCAAACTAAAAGAAATTGGTCTAGATGAATATTCTTGTTCTTGGGTAGAACATTGGCTTAAGGATAGAGTACAACGAGTTGTCATTGATGGTAAATTTTCAAGCTGAACAAAAGTGGTAAGTGTTGTCCCGCAGGGTTCTGTTTTGGGACCGCTTCTATTTAACATATTTATAAATGATCTTGAAATGGGCATTGAAAGCCAAGTATCAGTGTTTGCAGATGACACAAAACTTTGTAAAGTAATAACATGTGAGCAGGATATTGCCTTGCTGCAGAAGGATTTGGATAGATTGGGGGACTGGGCACTAAAATGGCAGATGAAATTTAACGTAGAGTTATGCACTTTGGGGTTAAGAATGCACAAACAATTTACACCCTAAATGGTAGTGAACTAGGGATAACCACACACGAGAAGGATTTGGGAATTGTTATAGACAACAAATTAGGCAGCAATATGCAATATCAATCTGCCGTTGCTAAGGCCAGTAAGGTTTTGTCATGTATAAATAGGGGCCTAAATTCTCAAGATGAAAATATAATTTTGCCTCTTTATAAATCACTGTTAAGACCACACCTTGAATATGCTGTGCAATTTTAGGCACCTGTTCAAAAGAAAGATATCATGGCACTAGAAAAAGTGCAGAGACGAGCTACAAAATTGATAAAAGGAATGGAGCATTTTAGTTATGAAGAAAGTAAAAAAATTTAAATCTCTTTAGTTTGGAAAAACTGCGCCTGACAGGGGATATGATAACATTATACAAATATATTCGGAGCCAGTACAAACCATTATCTGGAAATCTATTCATAAACAGGGCTATAGATAGGACACAAGGTCACACATTTAGGCTGGAAGAAAGGAGATTTCATCTAAGGCAAAGAAAAGTTTTTTTTACAGTAAGAGCAATAAGGATATGGAATTATTTGCCTGAAGAGGTGGTTTTGTCAGAGTCTATACAGATGTTTAAACTGCAATTGGATAAATACTTGCAAAAACATAACATACTGGGATATAATTTCTAATTAGTGGGGTAATAGCTGCTTGATCCAAGGAGACATCTGACTGCTATTTTGGGGTCAAGAAGGAATTTTTTCCTAGTTTATTGCAAAATTGGAAGCGCTTCAGACTGGGTTTTTGCCTTCTTTTGGATCAACAGCAAAAACATATGTGAGGAAGGCTGAACTTGATGGACGCAAGTCTCTTTTCAACTATGTAACTATGTGAACGTGGCCCCGACCTATGCCAATTTATTTATGGCAGCATTTGAAGAGGCTTTTGTATAGCCTGATCCATTGTTCCAACAATGTGTGGTTAATTGGGTCTGTTACATAGACAATATTTTATTTTTTTGGACAGGGAGGATTGAAGATTTACTCCTCTTTAAAGAGAGGCTGGATACTAGACTGGACACCATATCCTTCACCATTGAGTATGATGCTCCTAAGATGCATTTTTTGGATATCTAAATGGAGGTGAGTGATGGGCATCTGAAGTTTGATCTTTATCAGATACCGACGGATCAGGCATCATATTTACACGCTAGCTCTTTCCACCCACCACACTTCATTCAACACTTACCGTATGGGCAATTTGTCAGAGCACGACAAATTGTATCGAAAGAGAGTGATTATGACAAATGAGCAGAAGATCTGATACGTGCCTTTTTCTCAAGGGGATATGAGATGAGTGCGTTGACCGATTGTAAAAACGGGAAAAAATCATTATCCAGGGAACAGTTATTGGCTAAAGGAACGAGGGAAAGAAATAGTGGTATTCCACGTGTGACAACCTACTCTACACATTCCCAAGAAATTAAGCATATTGTAAGAAGGCATTGGAAAATCCTACGGTCTGATCCAAAGTTAAGTTCTTGCTTTAACGAGAAACCTTTATTTTCGTTTAAAAGGTACAAAAACTTTCGGGATCGGTTGATGCGAAATGTGAACCTATTAGAAACAGTGGTTGGAAAGGAAATGTGGCTCAAAGCGCCAGTAGGTATGTATAGATGAGGGCACTGCATTAATTGCAGAGGGGTGATCACGGGTGACTCCTTTTTCCATCCAAGGACTGGTGAAAAATACATGATTAAGGATGTTTGCAATTGCCAGATGGAATTTGTAGTGTATATGATCAAGTGCCCTTGTGGCCTGGTTTATGTGGGTGAGACTACAAGAAAGTTCACCATGAGGATAAGGGAGCACAAGAGTGGTATTAGAACAGGTAAAGTTCAATACCCAGTGACCCGACGTTTCTCTGAGAAAGGACACACAGTTTCCCAACTGAAGTACATGATTTTGGAGACAGTGAAACCCCTGCAGAGGGGTGGATCCAGGGAAGTGATGTTGAAGCAACGTGAATTGTACTGGATATATGAGCTACAGGCCCTATATCCTAAGGGTCTTAATGAAGAACGAGACCTCTCCCCGTTTTTGTGATTCACTCATTTTGGATTGTGTTAATCCACCCTGTCTGTGTATGGTTTATATCTTTACATATTGTTTTTGTTTTTTCACTTATTTATTTAGACCTCCAAGTGTTACTCATTGGCTGCTCATGCTGCTGGATCTATGGACCTATAGGAAGCTGGGAGATGGATCGTGGGATCTCCATGCATTTGTGATGGCACAATACTGGATTTTTCCCTACATCCTATTAAGATATATCGAACGGATGAATTGGAGTGGTCTATATTGGACAGAATTCGATTGTAGCTTGTGATATACTTTGTTTCTTGCATGGATATGGGTCCAACTTTTTGCAATAATGGTATAGACACTACATCCACTAATGTAGATAGGGATTATTTCAGTTTAATGTGTATGTGGAAATAAAGTATCATTTGAATTGTATATGAGAGGTACAGGTATGTACACCATTTAGAGTAAGTGTGCATATGAGTCCATGATGTCAGTTTTTTAATGTTTTCACAATATTATATTATTTAGCATAATTTTTGGCCTTTACACACTTTTTTGATTATGCAGGTGGCATGATCTATGATGGCCATAGATAAGACCGTATGGGTGGGACCAGTCTGATATGCTTCAGATATGTTCTCTGTGTAATGGCACCAGATGAGCTAAAACCAGCTTGAGTTCTGAGCGGGAATCCACCGAAGGGCAGGCTATTTCAGCTGCTGTCCGTTCTCAGAATACTCTTGCAACCTGTTTTTTGTTCTCCATAAGTTTAAAGGGTAATCCAGACGTGGACCCCTTGCTCATGGTGCCTAGAGAGATATCAGCTATGCCTCACTGATGATGCCTAACAAGGCTGAAATGATCGTCTGGGGTTGCTGTATCTCTAGTGCAGAGAGAACATGCTGGCATTTTGGATCTGGACTGCCCATATGGGTGGGACCAGTCTGATATGCTTCACATATGTTCTCTCTGTAATGGCACAAGATGAGCTAAAACCAGCTTGTGTTCTGAGCGGGGACCCACCGAAGGGCAGGCTATTTCAGCTGCTGTCCGTTCTCAGAATACTCTTGCGACCCGTTTTTTGCTCTCCATAAGTTTAAAGGGTAATCCAGATGTGGCCCACTTGCTCACGATGCTTAGAGATATATCAGCTATGCCTCACTGATGATGCCTAACAAGGCTGAAACGATCGTCTGGGGTTGCTGTATCTCTCGTGCAGAGAGAACGTGCTGGCATTTTGGATCTGGACTGCCCGTATGGGTGGGACCAGTCTGATATGCTTCAGATATGTTCTCTCTGTAATGGCACAAGATGAGCTAAAACCAGCTTGAGTTCTGAGCGGGGACCCACCGAAAGGCAGGTTATTTCAGCTGCTGCCCGTTCTCAGAATACTCTTGCGACCCGTTTTTGCTCTCCATATATAAGACCGTTTTCATTCTATCTAGTTAGTCTATATATTTGTGTACCACAGTAGAATTTTTTTTTTTTTAATCTAAAGTAATTAGTTGTATATTAGACAGTGTAACAATCATGCTAGATGTGGTTATTGTGAGATTGAGACTACATAAATGTAAATTTTACTTTTCCACGTGTTCTATTAACTATTTATTGGATACACATATATCACTGATGCTTATGCTGTTGAGAAGGTAGAACATAATAGGCATATGATTATAATATACTGTTTTTGGATATTGATATTAATATTCAGTATTGTTATGTATGTGTATGTAATTATAGACTATTTCTGTATATATTTATGAATTATAATTATATAGGTGTATATTAATGGTACTGATAAATAGTTTCTTCATACTTTGTTCATTATAGAATGTACCTCTAGCATGTAAGCTCATTGAGCAGGGCCCTCAACCCCTCTGTTCCAGTGTGTCCATTTGTCTGGTTACAATTACGTGTGTGTTAGTCCACCCATTGTACAGCGCTATGGAATTTGCTGGCGCTATATAAATAATAAAATAATAAGCATGCCTCAGCAGTCTCAGTACTCAATTATCTGTCATTTAGAAGTTAAATCACTTTGTTTCTGTTTAAGCAGCCCTAGGCACACGGCCCCCAGTTGTGACTGACATAGTCTGCATTAAAAATGTTTTTATTTAATTTTGAATCAAATGTTAACTTTAGAATTTCTTATCTCCTACTTTGTAAATTGAACTTTAATCACACGCAGGAGGCTCCTGCAGGGTCTAGAAGGCTAATAATAGAGCAGACAATACATTCTAAAGTAAAAACAGACCGTGCAATAAAGGATGTTTAAACATTAGAACTCTCTTTATAGAAAGTGGTTAGGAATACTGTGCCAGTCACATTTAGGAGTTAATTCACTTTGTTTATGTAGAACTACGAGATATATATTTTTTGTACACTAGAGGGCGACAAAAGAATGTATAAGTAAAACTGACAAAGATTTATTTGCAGCAACTCTTATTGTAAAGCTGGAAAAAAAATTCTTCTTCTTAAGGCTTGGAAAAAACATTAGTTTAATATTTATTACCTAGAATCTGTGTTCCCTGTAATTTGCCCTAAACTATTGTTTACTAATGAGGACAATTATTATGAATAATATGTGAGAATTTGAATTAAATAAGCTTAGTGTGATTCATGTCACATTATCTCCAAATCGGTTTCAATTTCTGCAAGACTAGAGAGTTATGCTTCTTTTTTTTCTATTCATTGACATTCTTTCTGTTGACCTTTAGAAGTTTGGTCATCTACTAAGGGGTGAATACCCTTCCTCTATTAAAGACCGCACATGTCTGCCTTGCTATTTGTCTATAAGGTTGCTACACACCACATTTGGATACTACTTATGACAAGGTATGGATTACCTCTGTTACTTCTTTTTGTCACACTCCAGACCCAGACTGGAGAAGATAAAGCCTTGTTAGGCATCATCAGTGAGGCATTCCATAAAAACCAACATATTGCACTTTTGTTCACTTTCCCAATGTGACCGTGGTTTCAGTGATTACACTTCACCATTACCTCCTTCTTGTATTTAAAATTTGAGAGTTCCCTCCTAATCTCTTGACTTACTGTGGCCCACGTGCTCATAAAGCCAAGTAAGTACTACATGGATGATCCTTTACTTACTAAATCACCATTTATAACACTTCTGACAGACTAACTGGACATTCTGTTCCATCAAAGAAAGAGAATATCCAAGCCAATTGGACTTATTATAAAGAAACAATGGATTTATCCTTTTCGTTTTCAGTGTATCAAGTAGGACTAGTTGTCTTCACTATATATCTTCTAGATAGAACCCTTCGGTCAGCATGGTGACATCCTTTTTTATATTATTTTACTTTAATTAGCTGCATTCTATATTGTATATTTTATTTTATGCTAGTTCATTAATATTTTACCTTAAATATACCACTTTTCCCAGGAATGCATAAATCAGGAGATTATTTCCTATTTGTTTGTATATCAATTCTATCTGATTTCACTCTGGATGACTTATTATGAATTATATTCAGCATAACCATGCCAATTGGAGTTATAGTCATGAAGGTTTGGCAATGACCACATTTTAGGTCTGTGCTGTGCAAGGACAAAAGGTAGACATGGGATTTGCAACACAACTGACTGGTTGTCTTCACATAGGTGTCGGTATATGGATTATTCCTTACCCCCATGTACGGAATAGCCAGAGCTCAGAGATGCCCACTGCTGTATAGGCCACCATTCCTATTTGGCTGACCAGGCACCTGCCTATCCACACGACAGATGCCTACTCTCCCCATATACATTGGTTGTTCGGTCATGGAGAGGGAGCTCTGTACTTACTTTACTCTTCCTGCACAGCTCTCTTGTGCACCCTGCAGTGTGCCGGCAGCCAATATATTATGTAATTCCAGCAGCGGCATCACTACAGGGGGCACATGGGACCTGTGCAGGGAGAGCACAGTGATCCCAGCATCAACTGTGATTATGTGTGTAGGTTAGTGATTATGTATGTGTGTGATTCTGTATTTGTAAGTCTGTGATTATGTATGTGTGCATTAAAAAATGTGTATGTGTTTAGTAGATAGCTTCCTAATTTGGTATCCTTAAATATAGCAATCATCCATAAGGATAGCAGTTGAAGGAATTAAAAAGAATTAAGGGATGAAAGAACTACAAAGAATTAAGGTGTGTCATTAGCTAGCCCAGGACAAGAATTCCAAGTGGCTAATGTGAATTCTGTGCAAATTTGGTGTGTGAGGCCAGCATGCACAGTTTTGACTTTGGTATCTTTTGAACAGCCCCTATATGTTGTTCCTAGAGTCACCAGTGAATCTTTACGAAATATTTTTATGTGTGAAGCAATTGATGATTGTAGGAGGATGTGATATCAAGCGGCATTCATCCAGAGATGAAAAAAAAACCACTGCATTACTGACACTGTATTATTTGACAATTATGAGGTACTCCATGATAAATTGGGATACCTTCCAGATTACAATATATCTATCTGAAGAAGATTTATCAGTTGAAACCTGACAAGATACAGAGAAAGTTGAAAACAAATTAGGAAACATTGCCATTTTGTCTTATTTAGAAATATATGATTGTGATTTTTGATAGAAATATTGTAATTTATACAACATCAATACCACAGTCCTGGTATATTTATATATTTCTCTTTGTGCACTGTATAATTTTATTCCTTCCCGTTCGCTATATTGGCTCTCACTTTTGGGACAGCCAATTCTACACAAAAGCTGAATTGTTTACCTTTTATTGTTCCTTTTAAGAAGCACCACTTCATCTTCAATTGATTGCACAAAATATTGTTTTATTTATATGTTTGCAGCTCTATGTGCATCTGAACTTTTGGATTTAAATAAGCTTTATTAATGCTCAATACTACAAGTTAACAGAGTCCTAATGCATCTGTTGGTTAAAATCCAAACTAATCTTATTAGTCAGAATTGTAATAAATGAGAGTTGATATAGTTCATATGGATAGTTTTTGACTTGCATTGTAGCACATTCAAGGGTGAGTACTTAAGGTATGTTTAACAATACTGTTATTTGTGCTAGTTTGGAGGAAGGCTGTAGCCTATTTTCACTCTTTCCTGCTGAGGATAAACGCTGCGTTGTAGAGCCCTAATGATAACAGAGTAAATGGGAGTTATTAATGGACTAATCCATGAGAGTTTTCTGCTACCCCATGGCTTGTGAGTGGAAGCATACATTATATCAAGCCTTTAACGAGTTCCTAATTCTCTTAACATCTCATTAATTTAGCACAGATTAGCACAGACTGTTAGCCTCACTGTATGTCGCTTAGTCTCTGCAGTAGGGTTAACGTGGGCTGAGGACATAGGTTTATTTAGTTATCTTGATTTGTATGTTAATTCTTGGATGTGCCAGCGTTCAGATTTTCTAATAAATAATTGTTACAATAATTTCTGGAAAGTGTAATGTCCATAGTACAAAATACAAATGTGGTTCCCCTATTCTTTAAGATTTTGAAGACAAGCTCAGGCACCAAGTGTAGTGATGTGGAGACGGGCTCAGGTACTGAGGATAGTGGTATCATGGAGACAGGCTTGCAGACTATGGTGAGGCCTAATAGAACGCAGTTGTTTTTGGGGGATTCTATCATAAGAGGTGTGGAACTGGACAACAGTGGTCTTATGAGATGTCTTCCTGGAGCTACTGCTCACAGAGACAGGAGACATATTTGTAATATTGTTAAGTGAGCAAAGCAGGAAGTGGAAGTGGATGTACTTGTCCATCTAGGGACACATTATTTGGCTTGCAATGAGGTTTCAGAGGTAAAGGAAGTTCTGTCTGTGCATAACACTAAGAATGACAGACGGATGCGTATTAGGGACTTTAACTTGTGGCTTGGTGAATGGTGTCAGGAGCAAGGATTTGGCTTTATTTATCATGGTAGCTCTGTTTGGAATGGAAATAAACTGTACAAAAAAGATAGTTTGCATCTTTCTAGGATGTATTTAAACTAGGAACGGGGGGTGGAGGGGCAAAAGGCTGATAAAACATCAATCCAGTTGCCCCCAAAACAAGGACAGAAGGTGCCTTTAGCAAGTGTGTTAAAAATTATAAGCTTAGAGTCATGTCTACAAAAGCGTGCAGTTTAGGGAATAAGATCCATGAACTTGCGGCAATAATGGCAACTGATAATGTAGATTTAGTCGCTGTTACTGAGACATAGTATAATGAGAAAAATGACTGGGACATAGCAATACCAGGGTACTCTTTATATAGAAATGATAGGGAAGGCAAGAAAGGGCGAGAGGTGGCCCTGTATGTGAAGGACAGCATAAAATCTAGCCTAATAAAAGTTAGTGAGGCGAACATAGAGTCCGTTTGGGTTACATTAGAATTTAGTAATCACACAGTAAATTGTGTAGGTGTGATTTATAGGCCCCCAGGACAAATAGAAGAGTTAGATAATATAGGAGTTGAGGAAATAGCTAAAATGACAATGACGGGGTAAGTTATCATCATGGGTGACTTTAATCTTCCTGATGTGAACTGGAAAACCAAAATAGCTGCTTGTGCAAGGAGCACACATATTCTAAACTCCATACTGGGATTGTCTCTAAAACAAGTCGTTGAGGAGCCAACTCGTAATGAGGCCATACTAGATTTAGTGTTAACAAATGGATATTTGGTATCAGATATTACTGTAGGTGTCAGTGAGTTTTAATGTAAGAACAGTGACTGAGTCACACCACACAAAAACAAAAGTTTTAGACTTTAGAAAAACAGACTTTTCTAAAATTAGAATATGTGTAAAGGAGTCATTATCAAACTGGAGCAATTTAAGAGTCCAAGAGAAATGGGATTATTTAAAAGTTGCACTGCTGAAGGCAACAGAAAAGTGCATTAGGCTTGTCAGTAAAAGCAAAAATTTCAAGAAACCACTGTGGTACTCTGCAGATGTGGCCAAAATAGTAAAAAAGAAAAAGTTAGTATTTAGTCATTTAAAAAAAACAAACCAGAGTGAGGAAGATAGCTCTATAAGATTGGGCAGAAAGAGGTTAAGCAAGTTATAAGAGCTTCCAAATCACACACAGAAGAGAAAATAGCCCAGTCAGTAAAAAAAAAGGGGGCAAAACATTTTTTAGACGAGAAAAGTAAAGTAAAACAAAGGTTAGTTAGATTAAAAACAAAAGAAAGAAGGTATGTAGAAGATATTAAATGGCTAGCTGACTGCCTCAATTAATATTTTTGTTCAGTATTTACAGAGGAAAATGAAGGAAAGGGACCTCAGTTAGGAAAAAGGATAAATGAAGGACAAGAAAGGTAGTAGGGAGGAGTCGGGCTACTATAGGCCAGTAAGCCTTACTTCAGTAGTGGGGAAAATAATAGAAACCATGTTAAAGGATAGGATTGATAAAATTGGAATGTAAAGGAGTTCTTTGTGTGAAGAAATTACACCATTGATTCACAAATTCTATTTTTTTTCTTATTCAGTAGATAGAACTACCGAACACCAACCACCCCCCTGGCTCATTAACTATAAAGAAAACTGCAAGATTAAGGGCTCTCTCTGTGTGGTCACCGTTCGTATGGCTGAACGCCACATGCTGAAAAACAAAGCGGGACTTGGTTGTCGAGTGTCTGGAACTCTAAAACGTACACTCAACTTTGCGAACGCCTGCTTCTTTTCACCGACTAGCCAGGAGAGCACTGTTCTGTAGGTTTGTTCACATGAACTAGGTGAACAAATGCAACCCATGAGCCAGGGGAACCATTTGTGGATTTGTTCGGTTTGAAACTCCCAAAATAGAAATAAGTAAAATAAGTGACTTCCAGGAAAATCCCGAACCCCTGAACTGATCTGGATGAGTTTTGGATATGTTGGCCACCCAGATCGGGGCTATCAGGGGATGTGACTTGTGTGGGGTTTTTCGTGTATATCAGGGGTACTTTTGGGATGTTTTATATTATAAGTGTTCTGTACTGAGATAATTTAATTGTATATGTTTGCTTGTAAATAGTCTCCTCTCAGGTCCAGCGGGGAATGCCCCGAAATGTGATTTGGGAAACCCCTTTCATTCCACATGATTGCATATTAGCCAGTCATTTGGCCTGAATAAAATTATTCCTGTTGTACCCTTCACCTAGTCTAGGCTGATGTTTGGATATGCGTCTGATTACTCAATGGATTTTACTCTGAAGAACGTTCAAACCAACACCCAAACTGTGAGCTATAATTACTCAGCCTCTGGTAGTTTGGGAGAAAGCAAACGAACGGGTATCTGAAATTCCAGCGTTCATTACAATTGGTGGCAGCCGTGGGATCTTAACATTCGAATGGAACGCCTGTACCAGGAGAATTCAGAACAGCAGGCATAGCAGTACGAACAGGTAAAGAGAATAAAATTAAAGGATCTGCTGGAAGCTCGAAGTCGGTCGGCAAGTAATAAGAAACTAGCCGTACTGATAGCTGAATTAATGGAGAGCAACCAAACCAGCGATACCCGTGAAATAAGCAGGGAGGCCACCATCACCCTGGTACAGCCACACAAAATCATTAACCAAGCCCGCCCCAACAAGACCGTAGCTGTAAGGGTGGCAGGAGGAGCCACCCATAAGCTCCCCACTGCCTGAGTGCACCTCAACTGGGTCTTTGGAGCCAAGCATCTGGAGGTGGGCATAATGAAGGAGCTACCAGCTGAGGTGTTATTGGGAAATTACTTGGGCTGCCTAACCTCCCAGAGGACACGTACCCAGTGAGCACCAGAGCGAAAGCACGTAGGGTGGAGCCAGCGCACTCCGAGAAACCTCAGGTAGGACCTTCTGTCCCTCCCTTAACCGAAGCCCCACCCCCGTTCTGGGGTTCACCCCAAGCTATTGAGCAAGAGCAGAGGGCTGACACCCAGTCTAGAAGGGTATAGGAAGGAGGCAGCCTCCCTCCAAGGAAATATAGCTCAGGAAAGGTTTGAGTGGGACAAGGGTTTATTATACCGGGTGACAGGGGGAACAGGTAACGGGGCTGTGCAGATAGCAAAAAGGCTATCGCTACTACTTATCTTAAACAAATAGCTTTTAGGAGCATAGCTATACTCAGCTTATTTTATTATTATGCAGCTTGTACTACCCATGTCTCTCTTAAGCCTTATGTCTTTATAACTCTACTTCATACAGCAGTTAGACATGAATGTTTTACTCTTGATGTCGAATTTACACAAAAAGTGCAAGTCTCTCAACTTGACATGTTTCATCATTGCAATTTATGTTTTTTTTTTTTGTTATTCTTTATTTTTCTTGTGCAAAGAGTAACAGGTAAGTTTGCAGCACCACAACAGGGGATACATACAAGTCAAGAACAATCCATGACATGGCAGATACAATAGCACCTTTTATATGTTAAAGGTAGTAGCCTAGGAGTATGAGTGAGATAGAAAGTAGCAAAACTACATCTGCATGCTGTAATCGTAGGTATGTTTGGGACTTAAAGGGATTCTCCAGTGCCAGGAAAACATAATTGTTTTCCTGGCACTGCAGGACCTTCTAGTGCCCCTCTACCTCCCACCCCCATCCCAATTTGCTGAAGGGGTTAAAACCCCTTCAGTGACATACCAGAGTCCAGTGCTGATGTCCCTCGGTGCTGGGTCAGGCTCCGCCTACGCTCCTCCCAACGTCGGAGACCTTATGCGTATGCGCGGCCGTCGGCGGGGGAGCTTTCCTATGGGAATGCTTTCCTATGGGGATTTCGGCGATGCTGGAGGTCCTCACATAGCATGAGGACATCCAGTGTTGTTTTAAAACAGTTTTCGTGTTCTATTCACACGGAAGTCTCCTCTAGTGCCTGTCTAGGAGACAGCCACTAGAGGAGGACTTAACCCTGCAATGTAAATATTGCAGGGCTAAGGGTAGTGGGAGTTGGCACCCAGACCACTCCAATGGGCAGAAGTGGTCTGGGTGCCTGGAGTATCCCTTTAAGGCATAGTGCCCAATATGTGTAAGAAACCGGGGTGTCCAGCCCTAACAGGATAAGCTGTCATGTCTTAAAGCAGTATATCTGCTATTCTCTGATTAAAATAGTCAGCAAGATATGGTGGGTATGGGAGAGTGAGCTTGGGGCACATTAGTATGACACCCAGGGCCTTCTTTAACGCAGGGCAAATGGGGCAGCTGCCCCGGGCCCTGTCCCAGCTGGGGGGCCCAAGACAGCTGCTCCTTTTGCCCTCTGCCCGCAAACTATGGGGGCCCATCGGGTGGCCCATGCACTTAGGGCCACCCGGTGGGCCTGGGTCAGCAGGGGCCTGGTCGGGCGCTGTGGCGCTTTAACAGCGCGACCGGGCCCTTGCTTTTTCGGCAGCACTGGGAGGAAGTGACAGCCGCGCATCACTTCCTCCCACAGAAACAAGAGCCGCGCGGGAGGAAGGAGCTGTTCCGAAGGGGGCCAGGCCGGGAGAGCTTAACTCCCAGCCACCCCAGCCAGCCCACTGGACCCTAGGGAAGCCACCCTCCAGGAAAAGGTAAGAAACTGGAGGGTGGTTATCAAATTTTGCATGAGTGTGTGTGTGTGAGTATGTATGTATGTCTGTCTGTCAGTGTGCCAGTATGTCTGTCAGTGTGTCAGTATGTCTGTGTGTGTGTCTGTCAGTGTATGTGTGGTTCTGTATGTCTGTGTTTGTCAATATGTCTGTCAGTGTCTGTGTGTATGTGTGTTTCAGTATGTCCGTCTGTGTGTATATGTGCCAGTATGTCTGTCAGTGTGTCATATGTCTGTGTGTGTGTGAGTCGGTCAGTGTCTGTGTGGTTCAGTATGTATGTGTGTATGTGTGTTTCAGTATGGCTGTCTGTGAGTGTCAAAATGTCTGTATGTGTGTACGTCTGTCAGTGTCTGTGTGTATGTGTGTTTAAGTATGGCTGTCTGTGAGTGTCAAAATGTTTGTGTGTATGTCTGTCAGTGTCTGTGTGTATGTGTGTTTCAGTATGTCTGTCTGTGTGTATGTGTGCCATAATGTCTGTATGTCTGTCAGTATGTCTATGTGTGAGTCTGTCAGTGTCCATGTGGCTCTGTATGTCTGTGTGTATGTGTGTTTCAGTATGGCTGTCTGTGTTTGTCTCTGTGTCAGTACGTCTGTCAGAATGTGCCTTTGTATCTGTATGTTGTCCGTTTGTGTTTGTGTGTGTATCTATATATAGTCAGTGTGTATCTGTATGTGTCCGTGTTTGCATATGTATATCTGCATGTGTGTCAGGTTGTGTATCTGTGTCTGTATGTGTATCAGTGTGTGTGTCGGTGTATCTATATGTAGTCAGTGTGTGTACCTTTGTATCTGCATGTATCAGTGTTTGTATCTGTGTATCTGCATGTTTGTCAGGTTGTGTATCTGTGTGTCAGTGTTCTATATGTAGCCTGTGTGTATCTGTATGTTCTTGTGTGTATCTATATGCGGTCAGTGTGTATCTGCATGTGTGTCAGGTTTTGTATTTGTGTGTATCTATATGTAGTCAGGGGGCCCAAGTTAATGCTTGCCCAGGGTCCAATCAGAATTAAAGACGGCCCTGATGTTGTGTTACCACTGGGATGTTAGTAGTCGACTTACGAGAACTAGCTCGAGGCGTTCTGGCAGAGTTGTGTTATTTGTGCCCTTGTTCCCTGGGTTTTTGAGGCAGTGTGTGTGTGGGGGGGGGAGGTGGGGGGGTGGTGTCTATGTCAGACGGTCCTATTGTGGTAAGTGTACGCGGTAGCTGGACATGTGGGTGTCCCTCTGAGTATATTAGCGTCAGTAGCATGTAAGTATATCAGTATGGAGGCTAGTAAACACATGTAACAAGAAACATGATTGCCTACGGGGCAATCCAACGTGCAATAGCATACTTAATAGAACAGACAACAGCTCAATTAGCCTGCCCTTTGGTGGGTCCCTGCTCAGATCTCAAGTTGGTTTTAGCTCATCAAGTTGGTTTTGTGCCATTACAGAGAGAACATATCTGAAGCATATCAGACTGGTCCCATCCATATGGGCAGTCCAGATCCAAAATACCAGCAAGTTCCCTCTGCACGAGAGATACAGCAACCCCAGACGATCGTTTCAACCTTGTTAGGTATCATTAGTGAGGTATAGTCAATATCCCTCTTGGCATCTGGTCCTGATAGGAATAAGAGCAATCATTGTGGATTACTGCAAATATTGTCATTTTTCTTTCTTGTGTTTGAAAACGCTTTTCCAGTTGGTTTGCACATCTTTGCATGGTGGTCCAGAGTGATGGCAACATGTTTAACAATTGTTGAAGAATAGAAATTCTCTTACAGAAAATGCTTTACATGATATATCAAGATAGCAGACTTGTCACTGAATAAGCATTTGTCTGTATGGAATAAGAGGCAGTAAAGAAGCTACGTGGTTAGTTTGCCTACAAAAAATAAGTGATAATTGTTCCTACTGTACCTTAATGATTTCTACTCCAGCTGGCAGTCTCCAAATTTAGGCACCTGGCACCTCATGCCTCCAGAACTATAAAAACCTGATGGTCCCGGTACTGTCCCTGAAAGCATACATATGACACACAAGAGAACCTTTCTGTGCCAGGTGTTCGCTCTAGTGTACTCACCTTGGCGGTCCACCGGCTAGCTGTTCCTATGATTTGGCGAACCGCTGCCACATTTTCTGATGTTTCAGACAGCTTCTTGGATGCTGTAAAAATGAAAATCCAGCGCACTCCCTTATCTACTAAACACCTACTTTGATGCTGACAGATTATGCTAGTTTTATTAAAAACACCTAATCTAGGCAAAAAATAATGGGGGTTTAGTTACATTATATGATCATACATTGCATAAGCCTGCCACAACGTCAATGTACCCCATCTTTGGCAGGTCCTACTCTAACAACCAACTGTCTACTAAATGAGCTACTCACTTGGGGAAATCCTTCCATCTCGACTTCTCTGCAGTACAAAGCTAAATAGTGTCTGAAATGAGGCACCTGTGACAGGGAGGGGTGCAAAACCAGAAGGTCCTCGTCTCCCACTGACACAGGATTTTTCTTAATCTCCAATAAAGAGGGCAATCTTAGACCATGTATAGACTAACGCAGGTTGAACAAAATTACAGTACGTAATGTCTACCCCATTCCCCTGATCTCAGAACTGTTTAACAGGATCTTTACCAGATTTGACTTACGTAGTGTGTACAATTTAGTGAGGATCAAAGAAGGGGATTAATGGAAGACGGCTTTTAATATGAGATATGGACATTATGAGTAAACTGTCATGCCTTTTGGATTTTGCAATGCTCCAGTCGTCTTCCAAGACCAAATAAACAATGTTTTAAGAGAAACCTGCAGGAATTTGTTATTGTATACCTAGATGATATCCTGATATATCCTGTTTTGTATATTTTGGCTTGATCCCCTAACTCGGCTTTGTTTCTCGTACTTGTGTATTTCTGGCTTCCCTTGACCTTAACTTGTTCTTTTGTTCCTTGAATTTTATTCTATTATCCGGCCATTCAAAGGACAGGTTTAGGGACCTTCTATCTGTCTCTGTTTCTACTGGTGGGTTTTCACTCTGCGTGTTGGATTGTACATTACACCAGGTGGAAAGTGCACGGTGGTGGAAATGTGCAAAAGGACAAGTAGAGACTGGCTAAGACTCAGACATTGGGGCAGTGGAGGAGGCTGTGAATGAATTGGATGTTGACTAATACTCCAGCTTCGTGCCTTTCTGCCCCTCGGGCAGAGCAGCAGAATACACGGCGGTGGTGGATCCTGGATCCCCAGGGCGAAGTGCTCTACATCATCCAAGGTCTGCAGAGTGGCTCCCGGAGAATCATGTTGCTCACTATCTGGAACATTGTGTTAGGCACCCTCTTAGCAAGGCCACCTATTGCAAGCTTGGGGCTTACCTCTCTTCGAGACCAAGTGCTGATCAAACAGGCTCCTCGATCGGGTATGGGATTTGTCATATTCCTGGTGCAAAAAAACTGAGGTTAGATGAGACCGATTATGAACCTGTGCTCCCTGAACATGTTGGTCTATTACCGTCACTTCAAGATGGAAGGCATCCAATTGTTAAGGGATTTACTCCATCAAGGTAATTGGTTGGTGAATTTTGATTTGAAGGATGCGTACCCGATGATTAATGTGGACTCCATCTCTCAGGACCTCCTACAGTTTCAGTGGAAGGGTGGGCAATGGTATTTTGCATTTTTTCCCTTTGGTCTCTGTCAGCTCACTGGTGCCTCACCAAGTTGTTGAGGCTGGTGGCGGTCTGGATATGCAGTCGCATGGTTCTTTTATTTATTTGGAAATTCTTATGTTTATGGCACAGAATTTGGCAAAGGATCTTCTCTCCAACCTTGACTTCCTGATAAATTGAGAGAAATCTTCCCTGAATCCATCCATGAAGAAATTTCTGGGTTTCCTCCTGTACTTGGAAGCTGAGTCTCTCAGTCTTCTGCCAACCAAGGTCTATTTGCAATGAGTTGCTCAGGGCACTTCAGCCTCAGATCACCCTCTGGCATTTGGCTTGGATTATTGGTCTCTTGTCATCCATGACCCAGGTCATTAGTTTTTCCACAGATCAGGCCAACACATGCATTCAACTTTGCATGGACATGTATTAGTCTGCTATATCAATCACCTTGGGTGCACTAATTCGCTGTTTTGGGAACCTGGCCGTTGATTGATGATTTTTTTGTTTGGAATGGAACATCTTAATTCAGGCAGCATTTATTCCTGGCCTCAGCAACGTTTGCATGGATTGGAACTCAAGGTATTTTTCAGACAACAGTGACTGGAAACTGTTTTTTTTTTCTTTGATGGTGTCTCTTTGGAGTCCCTTTCAGTTAGACTCAAAGCTCAAATGCCTTGGTTCTTCAGGTAGCATCCTGAGATGCATAAGATGCATTTCTCCAAGAGTGGGGCAGGGGTCCACTTTCTGCATTTTACCCTGTTCCTGATGATTCTTTACATTCTCATGCAGGTATGACGCCACCTAGCAACTCTGGTGTTGATCAAACTTTTTAGGAGGTCACAATCTTAGTTTCTCCAGCTTCAGGAAATGTTGGTGGACTACCCCAGGCTTCTCCCACCCTCTTCTGCTTCGGGACCTGACAGCCATTCTCATCTGCTTCTCCTAAACAGGGCTCTGGATCTTCTGGCTTGTCTGAATTCTAGGAACCTTGAGAGGTTCCAGGAGTTTTGGATGTGACTAGATGTCTATTGGCGGACGCATGGGTCCTCGGTACTCAGACATCATTCAGGGTTGCTAGGCGAGCTGGTGTCTGGCTTGGAACTTGGATCCCATTTCAGCCAATGTGACCGCTATCCGCAATCTCACTTCTCTGAATTTGTACAGGTCTGGGATTTCTTTGGCCGACTGCGGTTATGATGGCTGTCTACCAGGTCAACAGCTGTCGGGCTGCCGTGTACTAAAAGGTGCTCGGCTTTCTGTACCTCCGAGACCTCACTATTTGGCTGTGTGGGATGTTGTGGGCATTCTTATTGATTTGTGGTCCTCTGATTTGGAACTTTCGTTGCTGCAACTTTTGTCTAAGTTCGTAACCCTATTTTAACTTATTTCATGCAAAAGGGCTTTGGATGTCCAGGCATTGGACTATCGGGTGGTGTTTGACATATCTCGGTGCACCAATACTTCCATCAGATCAGTCACTTATCTGGCCTTTCCAGCTTCTCCTTTCTTATGCCTTGTCTAGTGTTACTGGAATACGAACAATGGAATACAATTCCTTATAGGCAGTCTTGTCTTCCTCATTTTTCCTGTCTATAGTATGACTCTGGTTTACTGGGATAAATGTATCTTGTCCCAGGCAGGTGTGGCTGCTTTCAAAGTCTTTTGGCTTTGTGTACGCCTAGAATATTTGATGCGTTTGGCTAATTGGTCTTGTGAATCTTTAACCCCTTAAGGACACATGACATGTGTGACATGTCATGATACCCTTTTATTCCAGAAGTTTGGTCCTTAAGGGGTTAAACATGCAAAATGAGCATCTGTGTCTTGTAGTAAAATTACATGATTTACTATTTCATGACAGAAAGTCATGATCTATTTTATAAAAGACACAGTGGCGAATATTGTCCCTCCTAGTGATGCATTCGCTTTTCACATTTTTCTTCCTGCCCTTTGTTTTCTCTTTATTCACATGTCTCTTTTTGGCTATGTACACTAGTGGTGTAGGATGGTTACATTTGTATGGCTTTGTTGTATTGTTTGTTTGCCTTATGGTTTGGTCTTCATGATGATTTAAATATGCTTGGGTAGGCTGATATTGTATTTATGTTTGCATTTATTTTGTCATGTTATACCGTGCCATTAGTTCTCTTTGAATTTTCTTTGTATATGATTTAGTCATTGGGCTCCTTTGTGTTTTCTTGACTTTGCAGTATGATTTGGTGAAAACTACATTTGGTCTAAACGAGTTTATGTTTGCTGAAACATGTGATCTGAAACATGTTTGCAGTTTCAGATCATGTTACTGGACATCCGTGTTCTTGTTCGACAGGATCTTTTCTGACAGTTTAAAGTGACAGTAGTTTCCAGATGTCGATTTTGTTGGCCTTTGTTAATCTGTTTGTACTGGGAGGGGAAGGAGAAAGGGTGTGGTGTCAGCGTTGGTTTAGGGAATCCCTTTTTTCTGTTTGTGTATTATTTCTTGGCTGCTATGCTCTTGTTCAGTAAAGAAATTGTAAAGCATCACTTCCCTCTGTGTTTTTTATAAAATCATGATATGCCGTCATAAAAAAATAAAATCATGTAATTTTTTTTTTTTAATTCTTTATTTTTGCTTGTGTATGAGAAAAGAACATTTTGGTCTACTACGCCACAATAGCTGCAGAAGACCATTCAACAACAAGTAGTAACATGGCATACAGATTACAGTACACAATTTTTAAGTATAATACAGGTTAAGACCAAGCTTGTCCTAGGAGGAGAACACATGAGGAGTGCTGATAGCTTGCTATCGGTCTATTGTATTGTGGTAGGTTACATGCAGTGAGTATGCGAGTAGCGATCTGTTTAAGAAAAAGAAAAAAAAATTGTACATAAGATATAAAATTTAGATACTATGCCTATTAAGTTATGTAGACTGCTTGGCTCTAGAGGTTAAGGTATAAGCACTGTGTATGTTAAAGAACCAATGTAGTATGCATGGGTTTGAACTAGGCTATACATGGGTATGTTTAGCTAGTGGTCGCTTGATCTCGAGTGATGCCACAGAGGGGCTGTGATCTCCTGTTGGAGCAATCAGAAGGGGCTTGCAAGGTCAATTGCATGCATACAGTCGGAGTTCATCCGAGTTATGTGAAAAGAAAACGAATTAAGGGAAAGAACAAAAATACAATTAACACAAAAAGCAATGTGGTACCACTAGAGGGACAGAGATTACTTTGTGTCTTAATGTCAGGCAGGGTGGTGTCGGGACGAGGGTGATATGGTCCGATAGTCCAGCATCAGGATGCCTGTCAGTAGGGTCTGCATTGCACACATCATTATATCCCAACAGTTAAAGAGTTTAGTTTATCAAAATAAAATAAAGTATAACCATAACATAGGGTATGTAGTGTCCATGTAGTGTCCATGGCAATTGGCAATAGGAACGGTGAGGTTTAGGCATATCGCCGCAACTTTGAGGGTATTATCTGGTAGGCATAGTTCAGTCATTACTTCTTAGGTTTTGCAGTAACTGTCCTGAGCGTGTCTTTATGAAAAATGGGGTGTGTTCTGCTTTGAGCAGCTGGTAACTGTTGTATCCTCATGCTGTGGCTGTGGCATAGGTGGTCTCCTGGGTTCTCCGGGGTACGAAGGCTGTGAGATTCACTGGGTCCCAGTTGTGCTGTGTGTTCGTTGTTTGGTGCACGGCTTTGAGGATTGAGTCCGTTGGGAGGCCCAGGTTCCCTAGGATTGCAGCCGCGTCCTCCAGTTTATGAACCGGGTAGGAGTTCCCCTCGTGGGTGATCATCAGGGTTTGGGCTGCCCGCCACCAGTAGGTGATGGTGCGTGAGCGAAGCAGCATTGTAAGAGGCTGCATGGATCTTCGCCACTTTAGCGTTTCCCCGGATAAGTCCGCATAAAAAGTGAGGGAAGAGGTTTCAAATATATAAGGTGAGTGTCCTCGTAAGGCAGTCATTACCGCCGCTTTGTCCTGTTTGGTCTGGAAGCAGACTATCAGATCCCTGGGAGCTTTGTTAGGAGCTTTCTGGGGTTTACGTATTCTGAACATGCTCTCCAGTGTTATCAGTTTTGCCTGTTTCAGGGGCAATATTGGGCACAGGAGGCGTCTTACGAAGTGCGGTAATTCCGCGTCCGGCAACGTCTCTACCACCCCTCTGATCTTGAGGTTCGTGGATCGCCTTGCGTCCTCCATAGACGTGACTTTTCTTTCCAGGGCGGTATGTTGTTCCCGCAGGGACCGCAACTCAGATTGTAGGCGAGTTGCCTGTTGTTTGGCGTTGTGGGAGTCTGTTTCCAGAACTCCCATGCGGCCTGTCAGGCCTTGAAGGTCGGCGCGGAGTGCGGCCATGTCCGCCTGTATGTCTCGTCGAAGGCCCGCCAGTAGCTCTTGCATGTGGGCCTTGGTTACCGGCGATGAGTTGTGTTTAATCGGGGGTGGCGCTGGGGTCACTTTTGGTCGTGGAGGATCCAGTAAGAGGTGGTCTCCGGACTCCAGGGTGTGATCATCCGAGAAGTCGGAGCTGTCGTCGGGGTAAGACGCCATCTTGGCTTGTGCGGCTCCATGTGCCTGCCGCCATAAGTCTCCAATGTTCATGCCTAGGTTAGGTTTTTCAGCTTTTTGCTTCTTAGTTTTGCGCCCCATGACGTTGTGTGTGATCGGGGGTCCCATAGAGTTGCTTTCGCAAGATTTTGCCGGGTTTAGTGCTTATTTCAGGCCGAGTTTGCCGGAGCTCAGAGGAGATACGACCGTTCAGGTTGGATGCTAGGCTCCGCCCCCAAAATCATGTAATTTTAACTGTCTGATGGCCATCCAATGCCATTTTCTCTGTATACATTTTTTTTATTGGGAAATCAAGATTTTAATGAAGTTTTTCATGCATAAAATACAAATAACAAGATGGGACATGCAGGTCCCGAAATTGGTAAAACAAAATGTCAATGAAGATGTCAAACGGGTAGCATTGGTAAAACATAATATAATATCAACAGAATTGTGGTACAGTCGCACCTCTTTCCACTGATGTGCAGCAAAATGGAATAAAGATACAAGAAAAAGATGAGGAGAAAGGGAAGAACAAAAAAGGAAAAAAGGAAGAGGAGTAAAACAAAAATAACATCACACATAAAACTACCCAATTGGGGAAGAGGAGAGGGTCCTGCGTCCAGGGCCAGTGCAAGGGTTTCTGCTGCCCTAGGCAAAGATCCATTTTGCCGCCCCCTCACTCACTTGCTGACAGACACACACACACTCACTTACTGACACACACACACACTCAATTACTGACACATACATACAGAAACTCACTGACAGACATACACTCACTCACTGACAACAAAAACAGAATACCTTGCACTCAGGTCCTGCACATATGCTCCGGCCTTCCACCAAGGAGGCGCTCTGTGTGTAGGATGGACACTGCTAAATCCACCAATGTAGTATCAAAGAAAAATAACACAGGCAGCGCTCTAGGATATATAAGGTGAATTTATTCGTGGATTCACCACCTCACCAAAATAAGTGCGACGTTTCGGCATGATTAAGGCTCTTAGGAGAAGAAATGTCACACTTATTTTGGTGAGGTGGTGAACCCACGAATAAATTCACTTTCTATATCCTGGAATACACTCACTGACAGACAGACAGACAGACAAACATACATATACTAACTGACAGACACACAAACACACACAGACACTCACTGACAGACACACACTCACTCACACACAGGCAGACATTCACAGGCAGACACGCACTGACATACATACACTCACTGACAGACACAGGCAGACACTCACTGACATACAAACACTCACTCACTGACAGACACACACACACACACACACACACACAGGAAGACACTCACTGACAGTCAAACACTCACATACACACAAACTCACACAATTTTATTGTTTGAGGCCCATCCAGCCTCCCTACCTCCCTGGGGTTCAGTTTGGGGCAGCCCCTCACTCCTCCAGCACGCTTTTTAGTATGCCGGGCCTGGAATGCTAATTCTGGCTCCCGGCATCACAGAGGACACGCGAGGGAGGAGTGAGAGGCTGCAAGAACAGACTCCCTTGCAGCCTGGTTTCTCCTTCCCCCTCTCCTCCGGTCACCAGCATTTGTTGGCAGAGCAGGCACCTGCCAGGAACTTGTTAAATCCCATTAACACTTGGCAACAATTCTAACCGAAGCATTCTAATTATTTGTCTGGGTGGCCGCTGTTCGCATGAACGACCACGAAGTATCAGCCATCTGGGGCGTGTTTGAGTTCCTGGAACGTTCGTCTGAATGAGAGGAACAAGCTCCAGGGTCAGACCATTGACTATGTTCGGTAGTTTGTTTGGTTTTTAAACTACCGAACTAGACCGACCGCTAGCCCTGATTCTTGACTTCCATGGAAATCCCGAACCCCTGAACCAATCTGAGTGATTTTTGGATATGTTGGTCCCCCAGATCGGTACCGGTTTCCATCTGTTTTGGGGGTACTTTTGAGGTATTGTAAAATGTATGTTTTCTGTGCCTGGAGATAATGGAGTTTAGTATATTTCCTGACTCAATTATTTTTCCAGGCACAGGGAACGGATTATCTTATTTTGTGTGGGAGTTTCCTGGACCTTAGAACCAATGTAATCATGTGTATGTTTTTGCTGTAGTCTACTCTCAGGTCCAGTGGGGAATTCCCTTGGAATATTTACCTGGAAACCCCTTGCATGGGGACCTGCATATAAGGCCAGTTGTGGCTGCCATTAAACAAATTCAACATCACCCTCAACACAGAGCCTCATCTCTTGATTGTAGTGAACAGCTATACCAGCTATATCTATGGATTAGGTGAGGTCTACCCACTGGAAGCTGGATCCCTGACTTGGGTCCAGGGTGGGTGGAGGACAGTGAGACTTCAGCCAAGCTGCGGCGGCTTAGGGTCTACAGTGCTGATGGCATCTGGTGCAGTGCTTATGGTAGTGAAGGCTTACTAAGAAGCAGCGATTGGCGGAGGCACCCAGTCGGACTGCCAGGTGGTCTGTCACACCTACTATCAAGGTAAGCAGGTGCCTGCTCTGCCTTACCTGTCACAACTTCAGGGGCACCCTGAGGTGGCCAGATGCCCACCTCCTGGCCCCCCTGTGATAAGGCTCTTCTCGGAGCCCCCCATCCGGAATCGACCTGGTGCTGAGGGCGGCTCATGAGCTGCTCGCCTAGCGCTGCGGACCCAGACAGGAGCAGCCCACCAGGAAACATCCCAATGGGTGCCCCCAGCAGGCCGGCGCCCTACGCGAATGCCTAGTTCGCCTAATGGTTGCACCGGCCCTGCCCGCGTCTAAAGGTTCACATTAGTTTCATTGTGAGGTAATCATAGGTGTAGTAGTGCTACTCTGTATACATGATTAAGGCTTGATGCTGAAACATATAAAATCTTGTTTTCCTGGTCCTGAATAAAACTCCTTCCTATTTGCACTACTCTGTGAAGCCTTTGGAATTTGATTTTGTATACTGTCTATGGAGAATTCACAAACAGGCCAACCATACTGGAGTCAAATGATGTCCTACACCTTGCATGCTGTACTTTAATAGAGGATGCAGTTATATTAAAAATGTGCCCAACCAGCCATTAAAGGACCACTACAGTGCCAGGAAAACATACTCGTTTTCCTGGCACTATAGTGCCCTGAGGATGCCCCCACCCTCAGGGTCCCCCTCCCGCCCGGCTCTGGGGAGAGGAAATGGGTAAAAACTTACCTTTTTCCAGCACTGGGCGGGGAGCTCTCTGCCTCTGACCCTCCTTCTCTCCTCCCTGTCGGCTGAATTCACACGCGCGGCAAGAGCTGCGCGCGCATTCAGCCGGTCGCATAGGAAAGCATTATCATTGCTTTCCTATGGACGCTGGCGTGCTCTCACTGTGAAAATCACAGTGAGAAGCACGCAAGCGCCTCTAGCGGCTGTCAATGAGACAGCCGCTAGAGGGAATGGGGGAAGGCTTAACCCATTCATAAACATAGCAGTTTCTCTGAAACTGCTATGTTTATTAAAAAAATGGGTTAACCCTAGCTGGACCAGGCACCCAGACCACTTCACTAAGCTGAAGTGGTCTGGGTGCCTAGAGTGGTCCTTTAAACACCTGCGTAAGCTAGGACCATTTCATCGCACTGACATTTCTAGTAATTTAAGCAGATTAAATTGCAGATTAATATGGCCACAGATAGCAGCTGAAATTAGACATTTAAAGATCATGTGAGATGTGACTCATCAACATCATAATGTGCAGTATAGTCCTGTCCAAAAGCATTGTTATTCAATATCTTCTTCAATACGGTTCTGCAGTGTATTTTGGACTGCTTAATCTTACACTGTTACAGTGGGAAAAGAGTCAGTTCTTTTTCATCCACTAACTCTTCATCTGTGTTAAAATGAAAAGGCTGAATTCACTATCATTAATATTATTTAGTACTTGTGGACTATAGATTATAATATATTGTGACATTTCACCCAGCTGAGCTTTACTGTACTTGTAATGTGCTAAGTGGCGTTTTACATAATTCAGAGTTCATCACAAAGTGCTTTAAAAATGAAATGACAATCATTTTCAGTGTGTTATCTTTTTAATGGCTACAGAGACAGAGGTTCAAATGAAGGTTCTTTAAAGCAACACTCCAAGTATCATAACCATTATAGCATACTGTAGTGGTGCTTAGAGTATTCATTTAACCCCTTAAGGACCAAACTTCTGGAATAAAAGGGAATCATGACATGTCACACATGTCATGTGTCCTTAAGGGGTTAAAAAAAAAATACCTTGCTCTGTAACACTGAAATCAACCATAATAAAGATTTTCAGATATGGTCAGAAATCTGAATCAATTAAAGAAATCTGTATTATATGTGCAAAACCAAATCAATAGAAATGCCACAAATCACAGATAAATAACAGAGAATTATTTTTCATTATCTATTTTTATGGGTACCCAAATTCAGTCATTAGAACTTACCAAAAAAGCCCTGTTTCATGATTAAACCAAGTTCACTATAGGTTTTTCACAAAAATTGATACTGAAAAAGGAAGCTTGGTCACTATAAATAGTCCATCAGTGCTGAAATATAGAAAATAATCTCCTCTTGCCTATATATAATACATTTTCTGTTACATACAAATCAACATACATACAGTGACGTACATATGGGGGCTCGGGTGCCCGCCATGTTTTGCGACCCCAGCCCGCATGGCAAACCACTGAAGCCGCCGTCCAAGGGGCAATCAGGTGGCCCATGCTGTTAGGGCCACCCGATGGGTATGGATTTTCAGGGGGCCCAGTCAGCGCTACGGCACTTTAACAGCGCGACCGGGCCCCCTGTGATGACATCACACGCTGGGAGGAAGTGACTGCCCCGGTCACTCCTCCCAGCATACACAGAGCCTGTGTGGGAGGAAGCACAGAAGGGAGTCAGAGTGGGAACTCTGACTTCCATTAACCTGAGCCACCACTGGACCCCAGGGAAAGTCACCCTCCTGCACCTAAAAGGTAGGAAACAGGAGGGTGACTTAAACATTTTGTATATGTGTGTGGTTTGTATTTGTGTGTATGTGTCTTTGTATGTATATGTGTCTTGTGTGTGTCTGTCTGTATGTGTGCCTGTGTTTGTATGTATGTGTCTTTGTATGTATGTATGTGTGTCTCTGTGTCGGTCTGTCTGTCTGTATGTGTCTGCATGGATGTCGTGTGTGTGTGTCTGTATCTGTCTGTCTGTATGTGTCTATGTGTTTGTGTCTCTATGTATGTGTGTATGTATGTATGTATGTATGTATGTATGTATCTGTCGGGGGTATTACATGCTACATGTAACAAATCACCTGCCATTACCTTTCTCTGGTACAAAAGGAAAAAACCTTTGACTTGGAAAAAAAATATAGATGGACCTGAGTTACAAAATTATGCATGCAGTTTAATAAAATAGATTGTGGCACAGAATGAAAACAAGAAGCAGACACCAGGAGGTAAAAAAATAAATAAATAAATATATATATATATATATATATATATATATAAAAATCCATAGAAAAGCACACTGAATTATAATTCCCAGATTTTACTATTAACATGACGTAAAGTCATGATTTTATTAAAGACACGGAGGCGAGTATTATGCATAACTCTTTCTTTATTTCCTCAGCAGCAAAGATAGAGGAATATAAATATATCAAAAATGAAAGAAAAAACTGTATAGATACACAGGCAACCAATCACATAACAGAGGAAGTGACTATATAAAGCCTGTGTCTCCCACAATCCCCCTCTTTCTTGCGAAAACCGAAGACCAGGTAAGTAAAACGATATCTTGCTTGGCCAAAACCGGGAACTGGAACAATCCGACAATTTCAAGCTAGAAAAGAGAGAGAAATATGGTAATAACCAAACTCCAAACTGTGGACTTACCAATACAAAACTAACGACCATTCATATGGTTAAAGGAATGAAATCTGAAAAATATAATAGACATAATTAATCAGTATATGCAATACAACACATGAAGTACTCACAAGGCAGGCCAAATCTCAACATACCTGAGTACACCAATCGCATCTCGCTCCATACCCCACACCGGGAGGGTGGGAGGGAATAATACTGGCCTCCATGTCTTTAATAAAATCATGACTTTACGTCATGTTAATAGTAAAATCTGGGAATTTTATTAAAGACACGGAGGCTCATATTATGCAAGTTCAAAGCTGTGCTATCACCTGAGATGCGATGTGCTCAATAGGTCTGAAGTAGAAGTCACGGAAGGTCGACTCTCGAGACCAATCCGCTGCACGCATGATGTCCTCCAGACGACAGCCGACTGTCGAAGCCTTGGAAGCCATAGCACCCCTCACCGAATGGGGTGTAAAGATAGACGTGTCTATACCAGCCGCAGACAAAAGCCAACGCACCCAACGCGCCAGGGTCGGTGTCGACACAGGTCGATGCGGTGTACGAAAAGAAATGAACAAAGGTCGTAGATCTGGTGAGCGAAGAGGCCGGGTCACCTCCATATAGACCTTCAAACTCTCCACTGGACAGAGTGCCGGACATCCTTGGAATCTAGGGTACACGAAAGACCTTGACGCAGATTTAGTCCGTCTGGAAATGTTAAAAGTCACACCCTCAGGGGAGAAGGTAACGGCGTCCCAATCAAGGGCCCTAACGTCAGAAACCCTCTTACATGAAACCAAACAAAGCAACATAACCAACTTGGAAGACAGTTGCTTAAGGGTCAGCCCCTGGTTCGGGTACCAGGAAGACAGAAACTGAAGCATAATGTTAACGTCCCAAAAGGCAGAGAAACGAGCCTTGGGCGGACGGGCGAGGCGAATGCCCTTGAGCAGGCGACACACGAAGGGGTGTCTGCCCACGGGCGAACCATCCAAACCAACATGACCAGCTGATATAGCGGAACGAAAAAGGTTGATAGTTCGATACGCCTTGCCCGAATCAAACAGAAAAGTGAGGTACTCCAAAATCAGATGGAGAGGGGCAGATACGGGATCCACTGCCCGTTCCATGCACCAACCAGACCATGAGCCCCATGAAGAGCGGTAGGCCGATCGCGTACCTGGAGCCCAGGCGTTATCGAGGAGTTGTAGAGTCGTCCGCGAAACGTTCGGGACAACCCAGGTACCCCTGAAAGGAGCCACGCCATCAGAGGTAGCTGGTGTCGGAGCACCAGTCCGTGCGAGTTCCCATCCGGATCCAGGAGGAGATCCTGGAAGCTCGGAATCAGTCTGGGGTAGTCTATCAACAACTCCATCAAGCGTGGGAACCATGGACGGGACCTCCAAAGAGGTGTGATCAGTACCAGGCAGCAATCGTGCCGGATCAACTTCGATATCGTGCGAGCGATCATGTTGAACGGTGGGAAGGCATACAGGCGTCCCGGAGGCCAGTCTTGGAGAAAGGCGTCCGTCGCTACTGCTGCCGGGTCTGGCCTCCAGCTGTAAAACGCAGGGAGTTGAGTGTTCAGACGTGAAGCGAACAGGTCCAACTCGAAGCGTCCCCAGAGACTGTCCAGACCTCGGAAAACCGAAACGTGCAAGTGCCAATCTCCCGAGTCTCTTAAGTGCCTGGAATTCCAATCCGCTCCCGAATTGTCCAGGCCTGGGATGTGTTCCGCCTGCACCGAGACGTTGTTGAGGAGACAAAATTGCCAGAAATCCTTCGCCAATAGCGCCAACATTCTGGACTTGGTGCCCCCAAGATGATTTATGTACCGGACTGCCGACACATTGTCCATCTTGAGGAGCACGCAACAGTCTGCCCGGCCTGGGGTCAGACTGCGTATCGCGAAGGCCCCCGCCAGCAGTTCCAGACAATTGATGTGTAGGGACCTCTCTATGTCGGACCATCTGCCTCCGTTGGAAACGTCTCCACAACGAGCACCCCAGCCGTGTAAGCTGGCATCGGATTCTATCACGACATCCGGGATCGAGCCGAAGATGGCCCGTCCGTTCCAGGCCTCCATGTGTGCCAACCACCATACCAACTCGTCTCTGGACTCGTCGTCCAGCCGTATTCGGGACTCGTAGGAGTGGCCCGAACGCAGGTGTGAACCCTTGAGTCGTTGGAGGGCACGATAGTGTAGCGGGCCCGGAAAGATCGCCTGAATCGAAGCCGCCAGAAGGCCGATAATCCTTGCCAGTTGCCTGACGGACATATCCGGCACCCGAAGAGCCCTTCGGAGCTCCTTCTGAATGGCCTTCATCTTGGACTCCGGCAAGTACAGGAATTGCCTGATGGAGTCCACTTGGAAACCCAAGAATTCTATAGACTGGGTAGGGATCATGACCGACTTGTCCCAGTTGATCAGAAAACCCAAATCTTGGAGAAGGTTGGTTGTCCAACCCAAATGTAACAGCAGAGATTCCCTGGATTGGGACATGATCAATATGTCGTCCAGGTAAACGATCAGTCGCACCCCACGGGTACGAAGGTAAGCCATTACTGGCTTCATGAGTTTGGTGAAACACCAAGGGGCCGACGAGAGACCGAACGGCAGGCACGTGAAGCGCCAGCGTCGACCGTGCCACGTGAAGTGGAGGTAATCCCTGCAGTCCAGCGCGATGGGGACTGTAAAGTATGCGTCCTTCAGATCCAACTTGGCCAACCAATCTGATTGCCGAAGGAGGTCTCTGAGGCAGTGTATACCCTCCATCTGGAAATGTTGGTAGCGGAGAAATGCGTTGAGGGGACGAAGATTTATCACGGGACGAACCCCGTCCCCTTTCCTTGGCACCAGAAAAAGATTGCTCGTGAAGCCCGGAGAGGCCAACGGCATCTCTTCTATGGCACCTTTCGTGAGCATCTCCTCTACCTCCTTGGAAATCATGACGTCCTGATCCTGTGGGAGGGACAACTCTCTGGGGACGCGAACCTGGACAGGCATAGAAACGAACTCCAGGTGATAACCCTTTACACAATGCAGAACCCAAGCATCTGAGGTTATATTTGTCCACCCATGGTAGAATAAGGCAAGCCTCCCTGCCACCCGTACATGATCGAGAGGGGAAAAATGGGTACTCACCATAAGGGCGTCTGCCCGAAGCGGCACCACGGGGATACCTGGAGCCCCAGGATCTCCCTCTGGCTGGGAAGAAAGGAGGCGACCTCGTATCTTGAAATCCTCGGGAAGGAAAGAAGGAACCTCTGGAGGCCCTGAACGAGCCACGGAAGCCCCGGCCGGGTGGACGGTTCCTGCTACGCCCGGCCCCTCCGAAAACCTTGGGCGCAAACATGCGCTTCATATTCGCCTGGGCCTTGTCAATGGCCATAAAGGTCTTTACATAGGAACCAAGGTCCTTCACGAAAGAGGTTCCAAACAGTAAACCCTCGTCAGAGGGGTCAGGTTCCGCCACCGTCATGGCAGCCAATTTGGGATCGATTTTAAGGAGAATCGCCTTACGCCTCTCAGAAGACATGGCGGTATTTGCATTCCCCAAGAGGCAGATCGCCCTCTGGACCCATCCAATGGCCACATCGACATCCATAACCGAGTCTCCAGCCCTAGCGGCATCTAGCAGCTCGTACAGCTTAGACAGAGGGCCCAGGGTATCCAATATCTTATCTTGGCATCCCTTGAGGGAGTAATCCAAACCCTTCTTGGGCTTCCAGCCTGATTTATTCAGAAACTGGGCGATTTGGGGGTCAATATCCGGAGTCTTACAGGCCGAGCCCGGGAGAGAGGGCCTAGGGCATTCGGCACGCAACTTGTTGCGACCCTCCTTGGAGAGGGGTGTGCGCAGGCGTTTAGCCACATATTGCGCAATATGGTCCGGGGGGACCCACTCTGCTGACCGTGGGTGACGCAGGTCGTCAGGGTCGAACAGTGGGTTTCCCTGGGGGTCTAAAATGGCCTTACTGTCCCCAGGGGGGATCTTAACTTGGCCTAGGGCAACGGCAGAGGACCCAGAGGGGGCAAGCTCCGCGGAGGGCAATTCCTCGTCCGACCCGCCCTCATCGTAGGAGTCATACTCCATAATATCAGAGTCACGTTCCACACTCCGGTCGGTATCCGACTCATCATCTAGGGCTCTAGCCCTTTTCCACAATCTAGCCTTTTTAGCCCGGCCAGGGGCTCTTTTGCGCGTGGGGTGCGCGCTGTCTGTGACCACATCCAGTGTGTCAGTCATGGCAGGTAGCACCTGCATCGAGGAGTGGGAATCAACGTGCTTAGACTTCGCCTTCACCTTACGGGTACCAGGCACAGTCTGGGCGGAGGAAGGGGACCCAGTACCCTGGAGGGTAGGGGTAGGCAGTGAGGGCATAAGCATGGAATGCAGGGACTGAGAAAAGGAGGAAGAAACAGCACCCATGGCTGAAGCAAAAGCCTTTTGTAATGAAGAAGCCATAGTGGCATCCAACAGGGCCTGAAATTCTTGGGAGGCCATGGCACCCTCAGGGTTATCAATATTAAAATCACTAGGGGTGCCAACAGGCCCATCCTCCTTATCCTGCATGGTGAAAACCACAGGGGAATACACCTTTAAGTGAATCAAGTTAAAACTGTAGTAATATGACTTTAAGAAATCGAAATATATAGATAAGCAAAAA
This sequence comes from Pelobates cultripes, assembly GCA_933207985.1. Classification (NCBI taxonomy): domain Eukaryota; kingdom Metazoa; phylum Chordata; class Amphibia; order Anura; family Pelobatidae; genus Pelobates; species Pelobates cultripes. The sequence goes on from OW240912.1 coordinate 180,393,011, forward strand.
CGGAAGGTAGCTAGAATAAACTAAACTAGATGGTAAAAGGGTTGAGTAACCCACAGAGGAACACAGTAAGAAACCTGCCCGCTGGTGCACACAGGGGACCCAGACCGGGGAGACAGGCCACACGGCAGCAGCAGAGTGAGCGACCGATCAGCCGACGGACCGCCCAAAATGGCCGCCGCACGTGCAGGAGATTGATCGCGGTCAGGACCCCGGCGGGGGAAGGGGCGCGCGCACCCTACCCGCGCGGGCAGCCCGCGATCAAGGGAAACAGAGCACAGCCGCGGCAGTATCAGAGAGAGCCGCGGCTGAAAGCCGACCTGGGACTGAATAGCACCCGCCGGCCGACAGAGCGGTCGCGGCGGGCGGGGTGAGGGGAGGGAGGCACCAGCGCAGGGGACAGGATAGGAGCTGCACCAAGCAGGCAGCTGACAGAAGAAAAACAGAGTAGGATATCACACACTCAAAAGAAGTGAGAATAAGCACAGTGCAAAAATATCACATAACCATAATAAAAGTACAACATCAGTACAGCATAACACCAAGTAAATGCAAAGTACACCAAATAAAATACAGTGGATCAAGCAAGGTACTTAGCTGTCTGAGGAAGCAGCAAAGAAAGAGGGGGATTGTGGGAGACACAGGCTTTATATAGTCACTTCCTCTGTTATGTGATTGGTTGCCTGTGTATCTATACAGTTTTTTCTTTCATTTTTGATATATTTATATTCCTCTATCTTTGCTGCTGAGGAAATAAAGAAAGAGTTATGCATAATATGAGCCTCCGTGTCTTTAATAAAATCACGCTTTAGTCTTCACATAGGGAAGGTCAAAGGAATGCAAATGTTAGGAATACTTTAACTTCTATATACCACCAATGAGCCAGGGCAAATATTGCTAATGAAGAGGAGAAATACAAATATTTTTTCATCTCTCCTATTCTCGATATGCATTATCTGTGCAGACTGCCAGGTACAAAGGACAAAGTTGAAGGCAACGATTGGTTGAAGCTTTTTTCACAACTCGCAAGTACATATTTGTTAAATATAGGGATAAGTAAACATAATATTAAAAATCCTGAGAAGTGACAGTTCCTTGTTAAAAAGTGAGTACATCCATTGATGTGTTTGTGATGCTAAAGTACTGTCCCATAGTCTTTCTTTCAAGAAAACTAAAGAAAAGCTTAGAGCTCTGTCTACAAGCCATGTCAGTCAGAGGGATGAGAATTACACATCCTGGCTCTAAACAAGCATAGCATGCGGTGGCAGATGGACTTGCAGGCACTGCTCCAAAGAAGTGGTTGCTTGCTGGTCCAAAGACTGCCCTGACTCTGGTATGATGGATTATGGGTGTGCACCTAGCAACTGACATACCATCTCATTGGTATGAGCAGGTGTGACAGAAGGGAAATGTAATTCTGGGCTATCTGACTGACAGGGTTGTTGGCACAGCTTCACTTAAAGCCCTATTTTCTCTTGACAAATTATTTAAATTAAATACTTCAAGTACATTACTCTAGCACAGTAAAAAAACAAAAGTGGCTAAGTTTCCCAGAGTGTCCATTTAATAATTTTAGAGTTCCCTATTGTTTGCCTGTCATAGAGAAAAATTATTATGTATATCCATATTTTTCAAGATACTCTAAGTTGGTTTGGAGAAGTATGTAAGGCATCATTGCTCGACTACCCGAATATCACCGGGACAAAGTTTATGCTCAGTCCATGGTTGTAGGCAACATTTGATATAATTAAAACCCTTGGAAGGTTCATGATACCTCAGTTACCAAAATATTATCTATCACAGACAGCAAATAGTTAATGTAACACTTCATTACTTCCCCAGCATCTTACCAAAGATCTGTCCCATAATTATGAATGTTATTTCGCTCCATAAGCTTCGTTTACACGAATTTGTGTCTAATGATTTCCCCGGGCTGTGTTACAAGCTAAGAAAAGGACTGAAGTGAAAAGGCATCATTAGAATTTTCCCCCACCCCCTTTAATGAGTCAAAATCTATTAGCATTTAACCTCATTGAATCTCTACAATAAGAGGAGTCTGAGCAAAGTCCTGCTTTTTCAGTACACTATAAAAGGAAGAGTTAAAATGTCAACTTTACCTATACATTTTAAGTGTTATTGCCACATGGATGATCCCATCCCACACCACATCGCTCACATTTACTTTACCATCTCATTTTCAGATATTGTTCCATTTCCTCCTATTGCTCTCTAGCCCTGACACTCTCTGTTCTGATGACACTTAGAAAATACACAAATTCCCAAATTAATATTCTTCAACCGTGTCCCAAAGGAGGAAACCTGTTCAGTACCAGAGGCAATGCAACATTTTCTCTGTAGGTTTTTTTCCTTATTTTGAGAGAAAGACATGCAATAATTTTAGTATTGACTAAATCAGCCAAAACAACTTAATTTTGCAGGACATTTACATTACTACCACCTAAATCTACAAGAAAAAAAAAGAAAAACCTTCTATACATTTTCAATCTCTAATAATGGGGGAGATTTATCAAAGTGTCAACGGCAGTGTTGCCCCATTTTGGTGTTTTTTCTTTTTATTAAATCTGTCTGCTTCCAACTGTCATTTTTTGTGTGTTCTGGTACCTCCCTGGACTGACAAGGAACGGAGGACCTGACTGATGCCCAAGTTAAGGGGTTGGGACCAAAATGGATTCATTTGTTGCTAGTTGAGAGAAGGGATACAAATGTGTAAGGAGGGAGGGGACTCACCAGTTTATAAGGAAAAGTGTGGGGATCCTATCTTTCCTGGCTGGCTGGCTGGCTGGCTAGCCAAAAAAAAAGAAAAAGAGAAAGAAAAAGTGTTTGAGAAGCTGCCTAAAACTAGGTGTAACGGATCGCCTGGCACCCCGACTGGGTACCTCCGTTAAAGGATGCTCCTAGCGCTTCCTGAGGACTCCAAGCACTGCAGCAGACACCACAACCACTGAACCGGAGAAGCATATGAATCCTCTCAAGCATATGAATGCTGTAGACAGTTGAATAGGAACCATACGAATAGGTTTACTCTCCTAGCAGAAAGAAGAGGACTAGGAGGACAAGCACCCCTATAAGCGGAGGGTTATCCGCCGTATGCCCATCATACTAGAGCTGGTCCTAGCTCATGGAAATGTGAGTGTGTAATTTATATTATATTTTAAAATTATCTATTTATACACTCTGCACAATTGGCTCTCTCCCATTGTGTCTTTCATATCGTGAGACGGACGACCACTGCTAAGGAAGACATCATATCAGTTGAAACATCATCTATTATTGGGACGCTTTTATTAGAACATTCTATTATTTTATCTGGACTTGTTTTAGTCATTCTTTTGGCGCAGCCTTGTTCTTTGTTTTTGTGTATACTCTCCTAGCAGTCAAACTGGAACAGCATACAATAAATCCTTCCCCCAATAATGAGACGACACTTCACTTTGAGGGTTAAAACAGGAACTCCCTGTACTGTCACATACAGTCTCTTTTATTCCCAATCCACAAACATAGTACAGCCCACAGGGCGTTACAAAACAGCCAATCAATCCATACAATACACACAGACACTCCCACACAAAATCCTCCCCTCTGAGAAATACAGTTTCATAAAACACATCACAGGGACCCCAAAACATGCAATAACCCCATAAAAAGTGAACCACATATCCAAAATTCACCTAGATCCGTTCAGTACTTTGGAAAATACAGTTTAATGCAGATTCTGCAGAACATATACAGGCTAAATAAAAAACAATCACTGTATAATGTGTCCCCTGCTGTATAGTCCCAAACCACCGCACGATGTCTCTGTGCAACAAATACTGGCGAGATGGCACCGTGTTGAAAAGTCCACACAGTGTCTGTGAGTTAAAATGGCCTCCATCCATTGTTCTCACCATGTGCTTCTGATACAGGAAATGGTGGCCACCCAGTAACTCCACAGTATGTCCCCAGATGGTTCTTAAAAGGGCCAGCAGCAGCACAACACAAATCCATTATGCCCAAATCATGTCTTTAAAGGGCAATACATCCCAGGGGCCATAGTCACATGGCAGGAGGCTGGCAACCAGGCTTCTCCAGTGCATAGTGGCGAGGTTGGTTCCGCCACACTAGGCATTTCTGCTAGTACATCGGTATCGGTGGAGATAGGATGGTGACGTCCAGAGATTAATTGGTAGCCTTGGTGCTGGGGCCCTGAAGTGTTGTCCAGTGTGGTTGGTACACCCGGGAGGGTCTGGAGACCCGGCGGCGGCTGATGAATTACCAGAGGGCGGACGGAAGGCCAGGAGATTGAGGAAGGCCAGGAAAATACTGGTCGCGTGCCAGTATTTTTAAAAATAATTTATATATATATATATATATATATATATAAAAGTACATTTCCCTGCTTAATCAGCCCCCAGGCAGATAAAGGCTATTAAGGGAGAGAAAAAAATATTATACACTTACATTTGGCAGGGGTCAGGAGCTGCTGTTGCGGTGCTCTCTCTGTGTTACTTTCAAGATGGCTTCTTGCTTCTCTCTCCTGTGGGCACTGTAGGGTATACAAAGGGTAAAAGTGCTTAGTAGGTAATTTTTGACAGTTGCAGGAGAGGAGTCATTGGGGGTGGGGGATAAAAACCTGCTAACAGTTTCATTGATATGCTTTCTTGAAGAAGTGAGTTTTTAATGATTTTTTTAGAATGAGTGGACACTGGGTGAAAGTCTTACGGAGAAGGGAATGAGTTCCACAGAAGAGGTGCAGCCCTGGAGAAATCTTGGAGGTGAGCATCAGAGGTAGGAGTACGGACAGGGGTTAGAGGTAGGTCTTTGGCAGAGCGCAGGGGCCTCGACGGGACATACTTGTGTATTAGGGAGGATAGGTAGGTTGGAGCAGCATTGTGTAGGGACTTTTAGGCAAGCACCAGAATTTAAAAATTATTTCTATATCTAACTAGAAGCCAATGCAGGGACTGACAGAGCGGGGAGGTGTGGGAGGTGCGAGCGGACAGGAAAATGAGCCTTGCTGCTGCATTAATTATAGATTGTAGTGGTGCAATCTGGGAACATGTAAGACCACTGAGAAGGGGATTGCAGTAGTCAAGGTGAGAGAGAACAACAGCATGGACCAGCACCTTAGCCGCATCCGGCGTTAAATAGGGGCGGATACACGCGACGTTTTTGAGATGGAAGCGACAGGATTTGGTGATTGATTAGACATAAGGGGTGAAGGAGAGGTTGGAGTCAAAAAGAACACCCAGACAGCAAGCCTGGGAGATAGAGGTGATGGTAGCGCCATTGACTTGTAGACAGACAGACACAAGAGTAGCAACACTTGAGGGAGGAAAGACCAGAAGTTCTGCTTTGGACAGGTTGAGTTTAAGGAAGTGAGCAACCATCTAGTTTGAAATCGCATAGAGGCAGTCAGAGACACGAGTCAAGATGGGCGGAGAGAGATCAGGAGAGAACAGGTAGATTTGCATGTCATCCGGATAGAAATAACGGAAGCCAAAGGAGCTGATGAGTTTACCAAGGCAGGCAGTATAGATAAAGAACAGTAGGGGACCAAGGACAGAACCTTGGGAGACGCCGACAGAGAGTGGTTGGGAGGAAGAGGCAGAGTGAGAGAAAGAAATACTGAAAGAGCACTGGGAGAGGTAAGAGAATCATCAGGAGAGAGCAGTATCCCATAGACCAAAATTACAGAGAATGCAAAGAAGCTGTTGATGGTCAACAGTGTCAAAGGCAGCAGAAAGATCAAGAATAATTAGGATAGAGTAATTGGGCCGAGATTTAGCAGCAATTAAATCATTGGATACTTTGGTCACAGCGATTTCGACAGAATGACCAGCGCGGAATCCAGACTGAAGGGGGTCAAGAGAGTTGGATTTGAAAAAGTCAGTCAGTCTGGTGTACACAACTCTCTTGAGGATCTTGGAGGCAAATGGCAATAATGATATAAGGCAGTAGTTGGATGGGGAGTTGGGGTCAAGGCTGGGCTTTTTCAGAATTGGGGTAACAATTGCATGTTTGAAGGGTGAGGGAAATGTGCCAGAGGAAAGGGAGAGATTGAAAATTTTAGTGAGAGGAAGAGCAAGAGAGGGAGAGAAAGTGCGGATGAGATATGAGGGAATAGGATCGAGGGAACAGGTGGTGGGGCGGGAGGACCGGAGCAGAGCAGAAACCTCTTCTGCTGTAGCAGGTGCGAATGAGTGTAGAATGGTGGAGTGGGTGGGGTTGGGTGATGTATTGGTAGGGGAAGGAGCGAAATTAGTAATCTCTTCTCTGATTGTAGTGAAGTGAGATGCAAAGTTTGTGGCGGACAAGGTGGTAGAAGGAGGGGGAGTAAGGGTGAAGAAGAGCATCAAAAGTGTGAAATAGGTGTTTGGGTTGATGGGACAGTGTACTTATGAGGGAGTTAAAGTAATTTACTTTTGCAGTGGAAAGAGCCAGGCTGTAGGAGCGCAGAATAAATTTATAGTGGAGGAAGTCAGATGCAAAGTGAGACTTTCTCCAGCAGCGTTCAGCAGTTCTGGAGCAGTTTTGGAGGTAATGAGACAGCTTGGTGTGCCAGGGTTGTAATTGGGGGTGCTTGCTGTGTAAATTGTAGGAGGTGCCATGATGTCAAGTTGAGAGGAGAGAGCTGAGTTGTAGAGTGAGGTTGCAGAGTTAGGGCAAGTTAGATTTGAGATGGGTAAAAGGAGAGTTCAAAGTTTGGTGGAAAAATGCTGGAAATCAAGGCAGTTGAGGGTGGTGAAATTTGGGTACGGGGTATGCTGTCAAATGTTAGTCAGACAAAGGAAATGGAACAGTGGAGCGATTGAAGGTGGTACAGAGATTGGTGAAGATGAGGTCAAGAGTGTTTCCTGCTGTATGAGTTGCTGAAGTAGACAACTGCGTGAGGCCAAAGGTTACAGAGATCAGGTGGGAAGCAACAGGGCAGTTGAGGTTGTTGATTGGACTGTTAAAGTCCCCAAGTACGAGGGAGGGAGTGCTAGAGGAGAGAAAGTGGGGTAGCCAGGAAGAAAAGTTTTCAATTAATAGTCTAGGACGACCGGGGGAGGGGGGGGGCGACAGTTGATGGCAATTCTTAAAGGAGTGGGCTTAAAAAGGCAGACAGTGTGAACTTCAACTGAAGTAAAGGAAATGGCAGGGGCAGGGAGGATAGGTTTAAAGGTACATTGAGGGGAGAGAAGGATGCCTACACCGCCTCCTTTACAGTCGAGTCTTGGAGTCTATATCCTACCATCTTAAAACTTCACCAGGCACCACATACTGCCATCATGGAACATATTCCAAATCAATTGAAACAAATAAGTAACTTTAACTAATAGGTACCATCTATTTGTCAATATTACTTTTCTTTCTATAGCGAGCTTTATTCACTTGGGTCAACCGTGTGAGGAGGGACTGTCTTCATTTAAAGGGAAACATATACCGGTAAATGATTATCAGACCATCTGTCTCTTTTTTTTTTTAGCTTACAGCAATGCTATTCTACCACTCTGACCAATCCCTTAAAGCCAGCAAATAATTAATTTTATTCTAATTTATGAACATCTCTTATTCTCCCAAGATTGAAATATGATACACCTCCTTCTCTTTCTGCATAGGTTATGGTGGGGGAGGACATCTTACAGATAGAGAGACTAGAGTCTTACTTCCAATTAACACAATCGGACGGTTTCATTGGCTGACATATGGTTAATCCATGAATTTCATGGCTATGCGTTATTGGACACCTAAATTACTTCCTAGATATTTTTTTGTGGTTTTGAGTGGTAACAGCACACTCACAAGCTCTTCTGACACCAAATTCCCAATCCTGCCTCCCACCTTTTCCTACACCCCCTCATTTCCCTCTTTCTCCCCCTTACTCTTCACTTGTTTGTTTATTCTCTCTTTCAGTCTTTTCAATCCTTCATCACATTCAGTACATATTATTTATTTCTATTATTTCTCTGGCCATCGCATTTACATACATTGCTTGGCAACAACTATTTTACTATAATTATTCTGAATAAGTTACTTTATGGTAATTTCTCATACATTAAAAAAAATAGTGAATGACCCTAATAGTGATGTCCTGAATGGTTCGCCGAACGGTTCGCCGCAGACGGCGAACATATGCGCTGTGCGGTCCACCCCTATTCATCATCATTGAGTAAACTTTGTCCCTGTACCTCACAGTCAGCAGACACATTCCAGCCAATCAGCAGCAGATCCTTCCTCCCAGACCCTCCCACCTCCTGGACAGCTCACTAAGAATGCAGCTTCACAATGAATGTAAAATGGATGCTGTCCAGGAGGTGGGAGGGTCTGGGAGGGAGGGTCTGCTGCTGATTGGCTGGAATGTGTCTGCTGACTGTGAGGTACAGGGTCAGAGTTTACTCAATGATGACATAGGGGGCAGACTGAACAGCGCATATGTTCGCAATCCGTGGCGAACCGTTCGGGACATCACTAGTCCCTAATAAATAGAAGCTACATGTTTGATTAAGTTAACTTTTACTTATTGCCTACTTGAATAACCATGGCAATAATTAGTTGTTCATTAGAAACTTGTTGAAAACATGGGTTTAGTGAGTTACTCATCCAGAATGGTGGAATCACCTGCTAACAATATCCATTGCTACAGTGTGCATATTTGAACAGAAGAGGGAAAAAAAACCCAGTAGGTATGTGCATGGGGAAAAAAAATGCAGTTCGTTTCGGCATTCCAAAATTCTGGACTTTGGCTCTTTGGGACTTCGACACTTTGGTTCGGTTCGGCACTTCGACACTTCGGAACTTCGCAACTTCAGACCTTCGGTTGTTCTACTGCAGCCGCTTAGTAGATAACTCCCTAATTCCCACGGTATTAGGAAGCTATCTACCAAAAGTCTTTCAGCCAAATCTACTAATACTAAGTAAAAATGACTTAGTATTAGTACATTCTGCCCCTACTCACTATACCACGAGTAGGGGCATGTCTATTAAATAGTGAGCAGCCTGTGGCTGTGGCTGCTCACTGTTTGAAAAAAAACCCAACACAAATAGGGCCCCCCTCATGAGCCCCCACCCGTGCCGCTGAAGGGTGGGGGCCCAAAAGAAAAATAAAAGAGGAGGGGGATCTATTGTCCTCCCCCCTGGCCCCCACCCCTGAGCTGTGGGTGGGGGCCCTAAATTACTTGAAGTAGGGGACCTATTATCCTCCCCCCTGGCCCCCACCCCTGAGCGGCGGGTGGGGGCCCTAAAGAAAAATAAAAGTGGGGGGACCTATTGTCCTCCCCCTGGCCCCCACCCCTGAGCAGTGGGTGGGGGCCCTAAAATACTTGAAGGGGGGGGACCTATTGTCCTCCCCCTGGCCCCCATCCCTGAGAGGTGGGTGGGGGCCCTAATTTAGAATAAGGGGGGACCTATTGTCCTCCCCCCCTCGCCCCCACCACTGAGCGGTGGGTGGGGGCCCTAAATACCATTAAGAGGGGGGACCTATTGTCCTCCCCCCCACCCCTGAGCGGCGGGTGGGGGCCCTAAATAAAAATTTAACACCCCCCAGGTGACTATGGGTCTCCAAACCCCTAGTCACCCCCCTCCAAAAACAATTTACCCCTACCTACCCCCCCACCCTAAAAATAATGAGGGGGGACCATTAAAAAAAAAAAACAGAGCGCAAAAAATAATAATAATCCATCTTCACCAATGGAGGGCTCCGCGCAGACTGTGGCTGTGGCTGCTCACTGTTTAAAAAAAAAAACAACACAAATAGGGCCCCCCTCATGAGCCCCCACCCGTGCCGCTGAAGGTTGGGGGCCCAAAAGAAAAATAAAAGAGGAGGGGGATCTATTGTCCTCCCCCCCGGCCCCCACCCCTGAGCTGTGGGTGGGGGCCCTAAATTACTTGAAGTAGGGAACCTATTATCCTCCCCCCTGGCCCCCACCCCTGAGCGGCGGGTGGGGGCCCTAAAGAAAAATAAAAGTGGGGGGACCTATTGTCCTCCCCCCCGGTCCCCACCCCTGAGCTGTGGGTGGGGGCCCTAAATTACTTGAAAGGGGGGGACCTATTGTCCTCCCCCTGGCCCCCACCCCTGAGCAGTGGGTGGGGGCCATAAAATACTTGAAGGGGGGACCTATTGTTCTCCCCCTGGCCCCCACCCCTGAGCTGTGGGTGGGGGCCCTAAATTACTTGAAAGGGGGGGACCTATTGTCCTCCCCCTGGCCCCCACCCCTGAGTAGTGGGTGGGGGCCCTAAAATACTTGAAGGGGGGGACCTATTGTCCTCCCCCTGGCCCCCATCCCTGAGAGGTGGGTGGGGGCCCTAATTTAGAATAAGGGGGGACCTATTGTCCTCCCCCCTGGCCCCCACCACTGAGCGGTGGGTGGGGGCCCTAAATACCATTAAGAGGGGGGACCTATTGTCCTCCCCCCTACCCCTGAGCGGCGGGTGGGGGCCCTAAATAAAAATTTAACACCCCATGGGTCTCCAAACCCCTAGTCACCCCCCTCCAAAAACAATTTACCCCTACCTACCCCCCACCCTAAAAATAATGAGGGGGGACCATTAAAAAAAAAAAACAGAGCGCAAAAAATAATAATAATCCATCTTCACCAATGGAGGGCTCCGCGCAGACTGAGCTCTGCAGGGTGGAGGAAGGCTTATAAAGCCTTGCCCCACCCTGCAATTAGGATAAGAACACTCTGAACACTCTGGTTTAAGCCAATCAGAGTGCTCTGTGTCATTTTACATAGCTTGGGAAAATTCCAAAGAACTTTCCCACGCTGTGTAAAATGACTCATAACACTCTGATTGGATGGCTTGAAATCCATCCAATCAGAGTGCTCAGTGTTATTTTATTTTCCCACGCTGTGTAATTTTACTCATAACTCTCTGATTGGTTACTTTCAATCCACCAATCAGAGTGTTGTTATGAGTCAAATTACACAGCGTGGGAAAATTCAAAAGAAATTTCCCATGCTGTGTAAAATGACACAGAGCACTCTGATTGGTGGATGTCAAGCTAACCAATCAGAGTGCTGTGACAGGTAAATGTGTCAGTCTCTTCATTTACCTGTCAGAGCACTCTGATTGGATGGCTTAAACCCACCAATCAGATTGTTTTGAGCCAAATTGCAGGGTGGGGGAAGGCTTTATAAGCAGTTATTAGTGTCCTGGTACTCTGCTTCACCCATCTCATCTTACAATATTGCTAGTACTAGTAACCTGCATTAATAGTTCAAATACAATTAATATAGCTGTATGAAAAATCCCATTCACAATTTTGATTTCAGACTAAAAAAAAATAAAAAAACCTGTGTGATTACACATTCCTGTGCATTGATTCCACTGTCAGATGGTACCTAGTGATTAACTTGCAAAGTGTTCTGAGTAGTGAAGTGTTAATGACCACAATTGACTTATGACCTTTGACACTACATACAGCTCTCAGAAGGCTTCCCCTTGGATTCACACTCTGACATTGAGCCTGTGGCATATAATATGGTTCAAACGTCAACCTCATTCCATTAACCATATGCTATATTTGATATTTTGGTGTCCAATTTCCTGATAACTATAACTTCTTTTTCGAAAATATAATTTGGTTAATATTAATAGACCCCAACCCCTAGCTCCAAGGCATTCTGTACTGGAAAGAGGTTTTTAATAATGTGTCATCTGGGTACGCACTTTGCTTTTCATCGGTGCCAGCACTTTCTGTATTTTGGAGGCTGTGAGAACAGGAGGGGCATTAAGAGAACTATTCCTCTGCCTTGTCTTGTTTAATTTCCGTTATTTGTCAAAGAGACATGTTATTTAGGAAGCCAGATGCTGCCAGGGTCTTCGAAACATGAAAGATTGCATGTCGACCAGTTCCAGCACTGAGTGTGAGATTCCATGTTACTTTACTTGGTCGAAAACACGTTTATAAATCATAAGTTGTTGTTTGAAATTCCTGCCTAGCACAGATTGTTTAAAGTGATATTTCATTCCTAAACTCATTTGTGCTATAGCAAAAGCTGAATTCCCATAATGCAATGTAAACACATGCCCCAAGCTCTTTAGAGTTAAGAGACAACTGCACACCAGAAGCCGCTTCAGAAGGTGAAATGTAAACAATATTTCATTTGTTGTTCCTATTCTACATTTGGTAATAAACGAGCATGTTAGGATCTGCAATCCTTTATTATTTATTTATTAATACAATGGGAACAAATCCTGCAGACTGGTATATATAATGAGTATAATAGGAAAACCAATGGAGACAAACAAACAGTAAGTTTTGAGAATGTTGCCTATAAGTCTACAAGGTAGGATCTGATGAGGTACATAGTGGATGTGATGCATTGTAGACTTGTGTATTCGGATTCAGACAAATTGTTATTCCGCTGAATTTGGGCAGATCAGCCATTTAGCCAAATTCTGTATCTTGAAAGTGCAATATAAACGTGTTCCCGAGCAAATGATTAGCAAGCTCATTTTGGCAAATAGATTTTCTTGAACTACATTTGGCAAAGCGAACCATCAAGCTGAAGAAAAGGACCTCCATGGTAGAATTTTAAGAGATATTGCCTATACTATTTGCTACAGTGGAATGGCAGTGGAAGATTAAAGCGTAGCTAAATTCATGGTGTAGGGAGGAGGGTTTTGGCTTTTTAGAGCGACTGGGCTTGTTTACTGCTTGGGTAGCGGTGATAGATTGCAATAAATGGAAGAGGGTTCACTGTGTTGGGTGACTACTGCTTGGGTAGCTGTGATAGATTGCAATAAATGGAAGAGGGTTCACTGTGTTGGGTGACTACTGCTTGGGTAGCTGTGATAGATTGCAATAAATGGAAGAGGGTTCACTGTGTTGGGTGACTAGAAGGTTGAAGGAGATTTTAAACTAGTGTCAGAGAGAAGGGGCACAAAAGTTCACAAAATGGTGAAGAGGTGGAGATCTGGAGGTGAGGTAAGATCAGAACAGAGAAAGTTTGCAATAAAAATGTACATACATTACAAGTGGCTCATGACAATATAACATGTATGCTTGCAAAGAGCCAAAATAGCAAAATGGGTGAACATTATTATCTAAAAGCTATAATGGAAACATGGTGTTAGGAAACACGTGACTGGGCAGTTAACTTAAAGGACCACTATAGGCACCCAGACCACATCAGCTCAATGAAGTGGTTTGGGTGCCAGGTCCATCTAGGGTTAACCCTGCAGCTGAAAACATATCAGTTTCAGAGAAACTGCTATGTTTACAATAGGGTTAATCCAGCCTATAGTGGCTGTCTCATTGATCATTTAATCTTATAAACTCTGCTATAATGGATTTTATATTCTTATATAATAAATATCCAAAAAGACAAAACGATTGCTTCCAAGACAATCCTTATTTTATATTGTATTCTCAAAAATTTATATATGTTAAATAGAGGATCTCTTACACTATATAAAATTATGGCTAAGATATCTGTATGGTTAGCCCTACTAAGTTCTATGCTTTAAGACATTATAGTGGTAAATAAGGGAACCACCAGCGGTTACACGGTCATCCTCCCTTCCCTCAGACAGAGACGAAACGGACTTCCCTAACCGGCAACACCCGGGGTCGACGGGTCCAGGGATAAGTGGCACGCCACAAGCGAAGCAGGCGGCACCTGATAAAGACGCTGCTCCCTCTCCTCCAATGCTGAAATGTTTGGTTTTTCCTTTGCATAAGAAAATGTTATACTATACTGTTATATTGTTAAGTTGGATATACAGGAACAACTGTTTTTATTAATGATATGGGTAGATATGCTGCGCTAGAGTCTGGGGAAGCGAGAGGGCATTTGCAATATATTGCATTACATTACATTACACCAGGCTCCTTGAAGAACAGAGTCACACCACGTTAACACACTATATCCCTCTCGAAGGACGACAGGCCGAGAGCGGCATGACTATCTCTGACCAAGGCCTGCTGCTCCTGCCCCACACACCGCTTCCTACACCCGGAACCACATACCGGGTCGAAGGGACATTTAGCACAAGTTAGATACAGAGTACACGGGCTCACCCCATGCACGCCTGCACACACGGTGTGATTCTCTAGCCCAAACGGCGGGAGACACCGCCTGGCGCCCTCACCGTGACAAGCTAGGCAGAGATAACAGCAGAACCCACAATAGTTACACATGCATACTCCCCATAAAAGGGAACACGGAAGCCCAACACACGCACGCCCACCGAGGCACCACCCTGCAATCACAGCACGTTGCCCCCGCGCACCGACGAGACTCAGATCGCACCCAACCGCAAACGGATAGCGCACGTCTATTCGGGTCCTTCAATGCGGTCCCTACGCCCCCCTTCCCTCCCCCCCCCAATCAGGGGCACCCTTATATCACTCGCCACGGCCTTCAAAAAGCAACGCCTCTCGAAACTCATAGATGCCCTGAACAACCTCACCAGGCTTGAAACCCTCCATAAAAAGGACCCCTCAGAACTGCTACTCACGCAGCTCAAATCCACGAGGGAGCTTATCAACCAAATCTCGGCAGCGGACGTCGCACGGAACCTCATGTGGTCCAAACAACGCTTCTACGAGAAAGGCCGACTCACTCTTAGCACGTTGTCTCAAAACAAAACAGGACCACAAGAAAATCTCAAAAATCAGGACCAACACTGGAGAGACGACGACAGATGCGGAAGCCATAGCCCACGAATTCCTCCAGTACTACACCAAATTATACAATCACACAGTCTCGACACCATCGGGAGACACGGCCCACACGGACACTATACTCTCCGTCCTGCGGCCCCTCAACCTACCCACTCTATCCAAAGGGGAGCAAAATAAGCTGGAATCGCCCATCGAGGCTGAGGAAATTGCCCTGGTCCTCAAGACACTGAAACCCAGGAAAAGCCCGGGCCCCGACGGCTTCACAGCCCTCTATTACAAGACATTCCAGACGATCCTGATACCACAACTGTGCAAAGTTTTTAATGCGGTGCTAGAAGATCACCCAGTCCCCCCGGACATGCTGGCGGCCAATATTTGCCTCCTGCCCAAACCAGGGAAAGAACACCTAGACTCGGGACACTACCGCCCGATTTCCCTCTTGAATATCGACCTGAAGATACTCACAAAGGCACTGGTCAACCGCCTCAACCCACACCTCCCATCGCTGATTCACCCAGACCAGGTCGGATTCATCCCCAAAAGGCAGGCGGCGGATAATACCAGGAGAGCCTTTGACACAATCTGGTACACCACTTACCGGAACATCCCATCGGTGGTACTCTCGCTGGACGCGGAGAAGGCATTTGATCGCCTTCTCTGGCCATTTATGTACAGGGTACTCGCACATTTGCAATTCCCGCCAGGATTTCTGAACATCCTACGGGCGATCTACAACCGCCCCACAGGAAAGCTTCTACTTCCAAACATTGACGCCCAAACCTTCACCATAACCAACGGGACTAGACAGGGTTGCCCTTCTCCCCTTCTCTTCGCAATTGCCCTGGAGCCCCTGCTCCAAGCCATCCATCTCCACCCTGCCATCCGGGGAGTGCAGATCCGACAAGAAGCGTACACAGTGGCGGCGTACGCAGATGATGTCCTCCTCACACTAAAAGACCCCATCCCCTCCCTGCATGCAACACTGAACCTCATAGCCGAATACTCTACCTTTTCGGGATATAAAATCAATCTAACCAAATCCACATTAATGCCCATAGCACTGTCTGCTTCACAACTCCACCTGCTCCACCAGTCCTTTCCTTTCCGCATAACCACGTCCTCCCTTACCTATCTGGGCACCAAGCTATCCCCAGTTCTCGGGGATACATACGGACTGAACTACACGCCACTACTCAAGATAAAGCATGCAGACCTCCAACGCTGGGAAAAACTGGGATTATCATGGATGGGACAGATCACTACAATCAAAATGAATCTCCTACCGAGATTTCTCTACCTCTTTCAGACACTACCCGTCCCACTGCAGAACACAGACTTCAAACATCTCCAAACAGCCATAGACAAATTTATATGGAGAGCCAAGAAACCCATAATCCGCAGAACAACAATGTACTTTCCAACAATATTACAATGCAGCCCAACTAGCCCACATCCAGCAATGGCATGCACCTCACGGCACCAAACGCTGGGTGGACCTAGAGCATGACATCCTGGGCTGGGACCAGCCTTCCTCAGACATTTGGGTACCCCGAATGCACCGTCCACTCCCCCCACCCACCTCCCCGGCAATCACTGACACAATATCACTCTGGGACAAACTCAACACCAAATACGACTTATCATCCTTTCTATCCCCAGTGACTCCGATTTACCGCAACAAACTTTTCCCCCCTGGCATGACAGCAAAGCACTTCCTCGCATTCGACCAACGAGACATCTCACGGCTCTGTCACCTGTACCAACGGGGGGGGATCTTCAAATATAACGAACTCCCAAACGCAGAAGCTTTGACCACAGGAGATGATATATACAACTACGGGACTTGGCGCAGCAGCCAATAATTAAACAAGCAGGCACATCACCGCTGACATCATTCGAGAAACAATGCCTTGATGCCCCCTTGAAACCAGGCCAAATCTCCGCTATCTATACCACCCTGACAATCCACACTTCCCTAGTCAATCTAACCTATATTGCCGCATGGGAAAGGGACCTGGGAGCACCGGAAGACCCGAACGACTGGGCTGCTATATGGGAAGCGACGAGCTCCCTTACCGTGCTTATAGAGCAGGCTTATAAGATAATGCTCCGCTGGTACTTGACACCACACAGACTCTACAAAATGGGTCTCAAACCGGACGACGGGTGTGGAACCTATGTGGCGACGCCGGCTCCTACCTACATTGCTGGTGGACGTGCCCCAAAATTAAACAACTATGGGAGGAAGTTAGCAGCCTTATCGAAACGATCCTAGACAAGCCAGTCGCCGCACAACCGTGGACCATGCTACTCAGCAAACCGTTAGATTCCTTGACGAGAAGTGAAAACAAATTAACCACACGGATCAACCTAGCGGCGCGTAGGGCCATAGCAGAGTTATGGGCTGACCAGAGAACCCCCACATCTCCACTGTAATCAGCAAAATTAAAGAAGCCCACGATCTGGATGAGCTGACAGCACAGATAAACGACACATACAAATCATTCCACCGTACGTGGGACCCTTGGGACGCGAATCACGCGAAACTGATCGAGACAAGACCGGAAAAATAAACCACCAGTCGAGGCCAGTAACCACTCGATGCTACTTCACACAGGACGGATGCTGCCCAGGGAAGCCGAGGCCGACACCCTGGACGCAGGCTAACCAGAGAAGATCAGACGCAAGAGCACAACCCCCACCCCCCCTTTTTTTTTCTCCTCCTTCTCCATCCCACTCCCCCCCTTTCCTTCTCCTACTACACCGGGGCCCTGCAGGCGTGGGTGGGAAGCAAAACCACACCCAAAATTGCCTCCCCCCCTCTCCCCTGAAAACTGGGGCATCATTACCGTCTGTCATATGACGACCTAAACGGATAAACACACACCTCTTCCACCAATCCGGCCCACAGGCACCCGGGGAACACCACCCCCGCCAGCCACTCCCCCCCCCACCGCATGCATACGACACTGTACACACCCAGGCACCCCCACGGGCCATAGGGTCATCACAGCTCTACCGGTGCCTATACCTCTCATAGGGCAACAACCCGACACACGGCTACAGTACAAGGCACCCCTGAGGGCCCCACACGCTGCTCTGAACCAGCAAACAATGCACACTACAAGGTTAAGAAAGGTTGTCGAATGATAACAGTGCTCTATTGTGTACATGGGTATGTGTATATGTGCATGCTAACTATACCTTTCCCTCCTTCTCAAATTCGGTACCCCTCCTGTCTGCTCATGAACCAAAAACGTCAAAAATTTCCCCCCCTCTTTTCCTTTGTTTTAAAAAAAATAAAATTATAAAAAGCAAACACAGAACCACAAAACACAAAAATTCAGAACTGGAGGAAGGTACAGGAGCGCACACTCTACATGGTCTTACAAACCTTCTGTAATATACTAAGCAATTGTACTGAATGTAAACCTATACGGTCACTGCTGTACATGACGGTACCATCTAACGCTTTCTCTTTGTTCTGTAACCTCACTCATGCCACCAAAATACACACAAATAAAGAATTTATAAAAAAAAACAAAAAAAAAACAACCTGTTAAAAGACACATTTATGTCACCATTGGTAAAACCATCAACTAGAAAAGATGCCTTTTTCGATCTAATTATAACAAACAATGTTGATCTTATGTCAAACATTCAAGAAGGGGAGCACTTGGGAAATAGTGATCACAATATGGTCTCTTTCGAAATAAAATCAAAAGAGCAAATGCACATAGAGTATACTAAAGAAAATAATTTAAAACAGGCCAATGTCAATAAGTAAAGACAGCTTTCCAACTCATTGATTGGCAAAAACGTTTTCAAGAAGAAAACACAGATAAATGGAATATCTGAATATAAGAAACGTATACTTCTCGATATATACCATTGAGTAAAAAGTAAAAAAAACTAATTAAAACCAATTTGACTTAGTAGTAAGGTAAGCCAAGAAATTTAAAATAAGAAAAGGGCATTTAAAAAGGTTAAATCAGGGGGCTGGGCCTGACTGCTAAGATGGCCAGATGCATCTTTTGAGAGCTCCAGCACTGCTGAACTTAATTTGGGCAAAAACGGCTCAAAATCTCCCGCCACATGGTCCCCTCCAAACAGCAAACATCTTGGTGCCCCGCACCCCCCCCACTTTCGACTGGCGCGGGATATATTGGAACAAACTACTTACCTGCAATGTATGACCCCACACAGCCAAGGCCTGCATGGCAATCCTAAAATGGCTGCCACGCCACAACCTCCACAGTCTTCAGAGGGGTCAGAGCTCCTGTGCTGGAAGAAGCACTTCAAGACACGCTTTGCTCAAATCTGTGAGGCGTTCTGGAGATGCATACATTACAGGTATCCCTTCCATATCTCACCATCAAACCAGCAAAGAAGGATGACACAGCGGTTCCCCAACCCTACACCGGAATGGCGTGCACATCTCGCTGCCCGTGCACATCTCGCTGAACAGGAGGTGGAGGCCACGACATCTACTGTCATGCAAACAACCTGCGCAGCAGCCCAGATACCAAGCTCCTGCTCAGCGCCCCAGGAGAGGCCATATCCGCAAGCGCAGTCAGAGGCGGGCAACGAGACGAGTCTGGAGATCTGCTCCAGCGGATGGATGCAGCGGACCCTCCAGAGACGCTAATCAGGAGAGCACCACCGCATGGAGCAGGAGGTGTACCCCGTCGAGTTTAAAGGAACTTATGAGTGTCTGGATTGCTGGCCCTCCACTCATGGGCATTAGCTGAACAAAAAATAACTGCGCTAAACTTCTAACATGCCCTCTCTTGAACCTTTCTATCTCACTGTTATCATATATCTTTCAGTGGGCAGATGTTTTGTTTTATCTGTATAGCAGCTATAATTATTTTAACGTTAGACATGTCTACTTGGTATGACTATGTTTGGCTCTTAGCTTAGCTCTAACAATTAGACAGGTCTGCCTAGCTTGTCACTTAGACCAAGCATGATATCTCAGCTATATGCTTTTGTCTACTCATATAGTCAGTTAGCACAATGTGGTATTTCTCAATGTTTATTGTTTACTGACATATCCTGCCTACTCATGTTATATTACAAAACTATGCATGTACTCCTGGGGAAAAACAAAAAAACAAGCAGTCTTGACAGTGTAGATCCTGTTCTTCTACTGTTATCATCCTGTGGTTAGTTCAGGGATTCCTGTTCTCCCCCATATCCTTTTCTATGAAGACCAGTACGCAGTGACATTACAACTAAATTGTTTAGTATGATCGTTCAGCATGTTTTAATTATTAGTTAACCCATAGTATCAACTCATGTTTTTTTCTTGCTTATTATTATAAAAAGCGCAATATTTTTATTTGCAATTTTCTACATATCTATATCCACTACTATTGTACATGCTTCTGCAGAAATGTCTATGCAAGCTCTGTATATATACCAATACGCTACAAAAATAAAGAATATAAAAATTTTTTATAAAAGGTTAAATCAGAGGCATCGTATATCAAATATTAGGAAACCAATAAAGGCCTGTGAAAAAGGGTTAGATGTGCTAAACTAGAAAATTAAAAAGTAATATCCAAAGAGAGCAAGACCAGCCCCCGCCCCCCCCCAAAATAAATAAATGAAAGTGTAGCTTTTCTAGACAGTGTATTAGTAAATAAAGATTAGAAAAGGGCAGACATTTAAAAAAATAATAATTTTTTCCCTTCAGTATATATCAAGTAGGAACAAAAATGTTGCAGAAATATTGTGATTGGATGACTCAAACCAGGGTGCAACTACAGAAATTTAAAGGGCTTTTCCAACTCTTTTCAGTGTATATTTTTTATATATATTTAGCATGCCCTGTTGGGCATTGCTAATAAGTTCCCCCCTATTGTAAAGTTAAAATAAAGATTCAACTTCTGTGAAATATAGAAGCATTTAATTTGTCCGTTTTATCAGCTTAAAGCAAGCTGGAGATCTCTCTAAGTGACAGAGTTTGGCCAACTGGATCTGGTGGTCCCTTTCTGCTAGATTGTCTATGCTAATGGGTTTGGTCCATACCAAGCAAGTCCTCCTCACGCCGGAAGTCTGTCTCCTCTGAGAGTTGGTGGACCCCATGCTTGCTCATTCCCACCCACTTAGCTCTGCAACTAAGATGGCTTTAGACTTATTGTTGGCCACTTGGCCCCTCACTTCCAGCAGGTCATTCAAGGTGCTCCATTTCAGTCTCTCAGCTCTTACCCCTCAGTAGGGTGTCACTTATCAATCCTCCCAGAGAGAGGGAGCATTATATTGCTGCCACCAAATGTGATAGAGCTCCTGTATTCCAACTTAGCACCTCTGTCAAAATTTCCCTATCCCTGGAGTAGATACGCAGAAGTGATTATAACAGTTCCCGAAACATCAGCCGAAGTTTGTTGAAGGGGTAACACTGCAATACTTTAATGTCACAACTTGCACGTTTTTATAACATCATTCCCAAAAGAGGGTCATCAACATTAATAAATGTGTCTGGGGAAATATTTTATTAACTTCCAGACAACAGAGCCATTACATTGGTAGCCCCAAAACATAGCCCTATATACAATAGCGACATCCCTGGACCATGCTAGTTCATTGAAGTAAATTGTCCAAAAAGTTGGATCGGAGGTACCCAGCCCAAGTAATAATTGTATAAAGTTTTGGCCAGACTGCAACTATCCTCCAATCAGACTCAGAGTTCCTGATGAACTGCAAGCGACCCTGCTGATGGGGTTGCGACTATCTGAGTGATGCTAAGTGGTCCCAGGGGTTTGAGTCAGAGCACTTTGCTGCATGGGAAATGTTGGTCCAGGAGGGGAAGCAAAGGAGGGTGATTATAAGCTCTTTTCCGGGAGTTTGTCAGTTGTCCGTGCCATCAGAGCAGGCTCCCTAACAGTACTCATGTACTCTTGCACTCAGTGTTCATTTAGCCTGTTTTCTTTCTTGGTACTCAAAACAAAAGTGATAGAATTGGATATTGTATCCTTAAAAAATGGCTATCATATTATAACTGCATTTGTTACACTTGGTAAGTATGCCTACAATAAATCTTTTCTGCAGTCACTTTCTGTTTCACTGTCTATTGCTGTAGAAATATAGACAGGTTTGTATGACTACTACAGAAGTGAAGAGAACTACTGTTTTTTGTCAAACTACTTGAATATCATTTAACAAAATCCAGAGAGCCTGCACCCAAATACCATATACACCATATTCACTACAATAAACTATTATGGTTATGATAAGTGTCCCTTAAACTTGTTCACGGCAGCTGACATGCTACTACTGTCATTATAAAAATGTATTTGAAATGATTAAACTATATATGAAATATAGACAAGTAGAAGACACAGATCACAGGTTAGAAGAGAGGATCACGTTGTCTAGGGAAAAATATTTGTCATCCGCAGATGTAATTATCACATCAATTCCCCATCTAGCAACACTGTGGAATAAATGTTGCAAATGGAAAAAGATGGGGAAAAAAATACACAATGTTTTCCTATTGTTTCTTTAAAATGCTACAGAAATGGCTGCATTTTGTCCGTGAAAAAAGTCTGATGGCTATTTTGTTATTGTAATATTTTGCTGCTCATCTAATTTACAACTCCACTCTAAGACACAATGAATGTATTTTGCGGGAGGCTGCAATGGAACTGTGATGACATGCAGATGTGGGTTATTTGCTCAGAATTGTGGGTAATCTCTATGGTCATGAAATCAAAATTTAATAAAGTTACCACGGCACTAGAATTTGATATCAATTCCTTACATCTTCAAACATTCTGAAATTATAGATATATAGATGTGGTAACAACTGCTTATTTGAAGATGGCTTCTCATGTAATTATTAGAATTTATCAATCAAATACCTATTTGTGTATAACATACCAAATGTGCCTAGTGATCCCTTTAAAGCATGCACCTATTTTCTGCATCTCAAATCTAACTTTATTTACTGAACAGATCAGGTAACTTGAGTCAAACACTACAAGCTCAAGATTTATAATGAGATTACATTTTGGAAGTCCTACAAAACTTAAATTATGTTTATCACTGGACACAACAGTGCCATGTAAGACTGACAAATGTAATGTCGCTGACTTATAAACTAGTCTATGTGCCAATTGTCCCTCTTTACTTAAGCAATAATTTCCCATTTTTAAGTGATAATGTATGCTTTAATATGTAGATATTCTGATTTCCCATTGCTCTTAAAATTACAGTGTGTGTGTGTATATATATATATATATATATATATATATATATATATATATATATATATACACACACACACATACATAACATGCAAGACCAGCCCACTTTCTCACTCATTAAACACTAAAAAGTCCTATTCTATCAATGCAATGTCTGCTCTCATGAGGTTAACCCAGTTACTGGGAAAATCCTTCCTCCTGGGACTTTGAATTGCAAGGTTAAATAGGGCACCTGCAACAGGGAGCGGTGCAAAGCCACGCAAATTGGCATGGACTCCCAAATATAGGTATTTCTGTTAGTGACTAAACTAAAACATAAAATGATTCCTTTCCTATTTTTAAGTGATAACATATGTTTTGAAAACGTTTACACTGTTGTCCACTGCAGATATGTGCAGTTTAAATATATTTGTAAAATGTTATCACATCCATCATATACAGTTGCAAGAAAAAGTATGTGAACCATTTGGAATGATATGGATTTCTGCACAAATTGGTCATAAAATGTGATCTGATCATCATCTAAGTCACAACAATAGACAATCACAGTCTGCTTAAACCAATAACATACAAAGAATGAAATGTTGCCATGTTTTTATTGAACACACCATGTAAACATTCACAGTGCAGGTGGAAAAAGTATGTGAACCCCTAGACTAATGACATCTCCAAGAGCTAATTGGAGTAAGATGTCAGCCAACTGGAGTCCAATCAATGAGATGAGATTGGAGGTGTTGGTTACAGCTGCCCTGCCCTATAAAAAACCCACACCAGTTCTGGGTTTGCTTTTCACAAGAAGCATTGCCTGATGTGAGTGATGCCTCGCACAAAAAAGCTCTCAGAAGACCTACGATTAAGAATTGTTGACTTGCATAAAGCTGGAAAGGGTTATAAAAGTATCTCCAAAAGCCTTGCTGTTCATCAGTCCACGGTAAGACAAATTGTCTATAAATGGAGAGTTCAGCACTACTGCTACTCTCCCTAGGAGTGGCTGTCCTGTAAAGATGACTGCAAGAGCACAGCGCAGACTGTGAAGAAGAACCATAGAGTATCAGCTAAAGACTTACAAAAGTCACTGGCAAATGCTAACATCCCTGTTAGCGAATCTACAATACGTAAAACCCTAAACAAGAATGGATTTCATGGGAGGATACCACAGAGGAAGCCACTGCTGTCCAAACAAAACATTGCTGCATGTTTACAGTTTGCACAAGAGCACCTGGATGTTCCACAGCAGTACTGGCAAAATATTCTGTGGACAGATGAAACCAAAGTTGAGTTGTTGGAAGAAACACACAACACTATGTGTGGCAAAAAAAAGGCATAGAACACCAACATCAAAACTTCATCCCAACTGTGAAGTATGGTGGTGGGGGCATCATGGTTTGGGGCTGCTTTGCTGCATCAGGGCCTGGACGGATTGCTATCATCGAAGGAAAAATGAATTCCCAAGTTTATCAAGACATTTTGCAGGAGAACTTAAGGCCATCTGTCTACCAGCTGAAACTCAACAGAAGATGGGTGTTGCAACAGGACAATGACCCAAAGCATAGAAGTAAATCAACAACAGAATGGCTTAAACAGAAGAAAATATGTCTTCTGAAGTGACCCAGTCAGAGTCCTGACCTCAACCTGATTGAGATGCTGTGGCATGACCTCAAGAAAGCGATTCACACCAGACATCCCAAGAATATTGCTGAACTGAAACAGTTCTGTAAAGAGGAATGGTCAAAAATTACTCCTGACCGTTGTGCACGTCTGATCTGCAACTACAGGAAACGTTTGGTTGAAGTTATTGCTGCCAAAGGAGGTTCAACCAGTTATTAAATCCAAGGGTTCGCATACTTTTTCCACCTGCACTGTGAATGTTTACATGGTGTGTTCAATCAATAAAAACATGGCAACATTTCATTCTTTGTGTGCCATTAGTTTAAGCAGACTGTGATTGTCTATTGTTGTGATTTAGGTGATGATCAGATCACATTTTATGACCAATTTGTGCAGAAATCCATATCATTCCAAAGGGTTCACATACTTTTTCTTGCAACTGTATTTACAGAGCGATTATAAACCATTGTCTGGAAACCTATTCATAAACAGGACTATACATTACCCATTTAGACTGGAAGACAGGAGATTTAGTCTAAGACAGATTAATGGGTTCTGACTCTGATTGTACGGTGGATTGCACTGTGGTTAATAATATGTAAATTGTGATTTGTGTGTTCCAGTGTGCCAGGGTGTATGTGTGGCTGTTTGTGTATCTGTGTGCCAGTGTGTGTGAGCCAATGTGTGTATGCCACTGTGTGTAAGTGTGTTTGTATGTGTAGGTATGTGTGTCTATGTATCTGTGTGCCAGTATGTGTATGTAGGTATGTGAGTGTGTATGTGCATGTATCTGTATGTATGTGTAGGTATATGTTGCATGTGTGTATGTGCCTGTGTGTGTGCCAGTGTAGGTATATGTGTGTGTGTGCTAGTGTAGGTAAACGTTTGTATATATGCATGCATCCCAACATTCAAACATCAAAACTACATACAAATACACTCCTACTATCAAATGCAATCACTACATGCAAACACACCCTTGCAATCAATAATAAAAAATCAAAAAAATCAAATTGCAATCACACTGCTGTATTAAAACACCGGCTTTATATACAACACCAAAACTACACTCAAATACACCCATGCATTCAAACACACCACACATGTACACCACTGCTTTTAAGTAGCAACAGTACATAGTAACACACAACTGCATTCAAATGCACTTTACACAAATAGACCCCTTCATTTCATACAAATACTCCATAAGTAAACATGCTTATATTGCTGTGGTGTATGTTGGTGCTTTATAAGTGCCAGTGACAAATAGTAATAAAAAAAACATTCAATCCCACAAAAAACTGCTCACAAGTAAAAACCTGCAAGGATGAGCAAATGTTAGATTCCCAGCTGGCAATGCATCATGGGATATCTACAATAGATAGTAATCTATCTTTTGGCCACCCATGTGCTAGGGGGCCCCAAAATAATTTCTTGCATCGGGGCCCTCTCTGCATTAGTTCAGTCACTGTGCTAGATACGTATATCATTACAAGGCATTTAAAGGAACACTCTAGGGTCAGGAACACAAACATGTATTCCTGACCATATAGTGTTTAATCCACTATTTAGGTGGCATGCCCCCACCCTTAGCTCTCTTAGAAAAGGTGAAAAGTCACCATTATTTACAGCACTGCCTGCCCAGATCTGCCTCCATGACATCATCAGAATTTACGATTTTTTTCCCTATGGAAATCATTGGATTGGCTGAAATAGGCAAGGAGATGGGATGGGGGAGGGGCCAAATGCTATTTTGGCCAATTAGCACCTTCTCATAGAGATGCATTGAATCAATGCATCTCTTTGAGGAAAATTCAGCATCTTCATGCAGAGTGTGAAGGAAACGCCTCCAGTGGCCATATAAGTTTTAAATATTTTTATTGTTTTCACAATATAAGTGCATATTGCGAACTGGTTCGTAATAAAGCCAGAGGTTGCCCACGCAGGGGCTTAAGCAGTAAGTTATAGCATTCATTAAGGTGAACGGTCGCCTACGTAGAGGCTTAAATGTTAGCACATAGGAATAGATGCAGATTATCGCCTGCGCAGAGGCGTAATGATCAGAACATATAGGCGTACTTGAACTTTGCAGGAATACATTTCTAAGCATTACAGCATAAAAGGTAACAACATCCTATAATGCGTCTATCTGAGGTAAACTGTAGCTGATCATGCAATACATGTAATGAAGTATATAGGCAGACTAATGCAGTGTTAAAAGAAATAAACTAGGGTGTCTATATGTGAGCCTGTTCCTTGAGCGTCTTCTCAGAATGACAGAGTTAACACATGATATATGTGACTAGATGAGCGCGGTCATTTCTGTGTTAAGATATAGACATATTAATATACATCGTATAATACAACATTCTGGCTATTCAAGTAGGCATTAATGAGTGGCGTCAAGCTTTTGCCCGTGGGGGCACTACAACATTACATATCCATTCTGAAGCTGATGTGTATAAGTCACATTGTATAGTCTAGTGCTAAACTATCAGTAATTCCTTGCAAAATTATGACAGTAACTGAGCAATCACTTAATGTAAGCATAATGAGGGCTAAAATGTACAACGTGCATATGTTTAACTTATCCTGATGTAGAGCCCAGTGCAGCTTTGTAGTATTTTGACTAACAGCAATGCCCAGATTATGTGCCCCTTACACGTATTTGTTATCTAGTCGCGTGAGCCGGATAATAAACATCTTAGTTGCTATATGCAGGTGCATGTGTCGTTTAGGCTAGACCCATCAGGTTAAGGCTCAAAGGTACACCTCATAACTTCTAGTATAACCATATTAACTATAACAGTATAAGAGCAGAGCTGTTCGTAGTGTTAGTCCGATAAGGGCCCACCATGGCATGGCCGTGGCGCGTCTCCCGGGGCGCCAAGTCTCCGTCAGTCTCCCCCCGCGATAGTTCCAGCCCAGCACCTGAGTCCTCCGCGATGCTGTGGGCACTCGGGGGCAGAAATTATCCGCTGGACCCCCCCACCTAGAATCCGCGGGTCTCCCGTTCCCTGCACCTCCTCAGCACCGCCTCAGACCCAGTGAAGATTGTGTCCCATTGTCTCTCCTGGTGCCGGCCTCACACTTGGGACCGGTGCACGCCGCTCCCGGCTACCGGTCTGCCGGGGGGGCTGCGCAAACCCACCCCACAGGGCTCTCAGCTTCAGGGACACGGCTCTCTGGGGACCTCCCAGACCCCGAGGCCCGGACACTCACTTTTCCTGCAGGCTGGCCTGCATCGCGTGGGGTCCCTCAGGGGCCCGGCGGCACCGGAGTCCACCCCTGCCTTCCAGGTCGTCTCCCCTCGGTAAGTTATCTCCTTTGGTGACTCTGCACTCCTCTTTCAATGGTGCCTTTGAGGGGAAGCCATTTCAGTAGTTTGGCTCAGCTGCGTCGGATCCCCAACCTCCTGAGCTTCTGTGTCTTCTCTGTCCCTGCCAGGGTGTTTTCATCACTAAAAGTATTTCCCCTCGGTGTAGATGTCCAGTACAGCTGGCTGGCCCTCTCTTTGCCATTGCCAGTTTAGGCAGTCGGCATAATGTCCACGCGGGGGCTCCCGTCGTGGTACCTGTCGCCGCCATGTGGCCAGGATAACCCCCGCCGGCCGGGGGGGGGAGACGGGGCCGTGCCCCGGGCCGAGGGTCTCCCCATGCCGGGAATGCTTGCCTTATAACGGGCTGGTTCTATGCTGCGCCTGTTTGCGGCAATGGCGGCCGGTGCTCAGAGGCCGCATGTAGGCCTGACCCAGTCCTCGCTGCCCGCCCGTCCCGCGGTCAACTTCGTGTAGGCACCGATTGAACGTCAGGGTTTTCCCCCTGTCAGGTGCGGCTGGTTTTGCTTGTTTTGTGCGGCTTTTAGTTGTATTGGTGCTCTTTCATGCATTTTGTTGCTGGAGCTCATGTAGATGGCGTCCAGTCGGCCCGGCGGCCCGGCCCCGCCCCCCCAGTGGCCATATAAGGAGTTACCACTTGGAGGTGTCCCTAGGGTGCACTGTAAACACTGAAGAGACAAAAGTGGTAAACCGCGCCCAAACAGTGCAAATAATAATTAAAATATATACATACAGAGAGTCCTCTAATTAGGAATGTATAAAACCTTCAAGGCAAAAAAGTACAGAACAATAATAGTGCAATATGTCAAGTGAAATAAGAGTATATAAAAGCTTATAAAAGACTCACTCACACTTTGCAGAGCTACTCAGAGCTCTGCCGTATAGCGCCTAGACGGTATAATCCCCGTCTCAGGATATCAAGTGATGGTATAATGCGGTATCCAATCCTCCACAGTGGTATATGGAAAGATAAAAATAGAAATAAAATCCAATAGTGTAGTATATCTATTAAAAAGTGTGCAAATAAAGGAAAAGTATCCTACTTACAAATTTCAGAGCAAATATCTTGCTCTGGTATAGACAGCATGTGGTGGTATGATCCCCACCAAAGGATATAAGTCAGGATTCAAGATGTATCAGGAACAACAAATAAAAAAAGTATCAGATCTGATACTTCTTTTATTACATATTTTTTATTTTGTAACAATAAAGTTATAGTTTTTACTACTTTATTTGTTGTTCTTGATACATCTTGAATCCTGACTTATATCCTTTGGTGGGGATCATACCACCACATGCTGTCTATACCAGAGCAAGATATTTGCTCTGAAATTTGTAAGTAGGATACTTTTCCTTTATTTGCACACTTTTTAATAGATATACTACACTATTGGATTTTATTTCTATTTTTATCTTTCCATATACCACTGTGGAGGATTGGATACCGCATTATACCATCACTTGATATCCTGAGACGGGGATTATACCGTCTAGGCGCTATACGGCAGAGCTCTGAGTAGCTCTGCAAAGTGTGAGTGAGTCTTTTATAAGCTTTTATATACTCTTATTTCACTTGACATATTGCACTATTATTGTTCTGTACTTTTTGCCTTGAAGGTTTTATACATTCCTAATTAGATGACTCTCTGTATGTATATATTTTAATTATTATTTGCACTGTTTGGGCGCGGTTTACCACTTTTGTCTCTTCTGTTTTACTACTGTGAGCAGGTATTGGGAATTCCTGCTTGGTTCACTGCTGCCCACCTTTAGTTTATTTAGTGAGCGCCTAACTCCTCTTTGTTGTGCACTGTAAACACTGCCTTTTCTCTGAATTTAATACATTTAATACATGAATTTAACATGTAATACATGAATAATGGCAAAAACACAATTTAGCTAATATGCCATGAAGTGCTTAAAATGAAGAAAGACAGGTTTTTCTCAGTTTTGCCTTTCAGCCTCGCTTAAAGAGCCAGACAAAGTAAATACATCTGTGTCAACAAAGATAAGACAAGTATTTGTTAATTAAAAAGTATTTGTACAGCAAACACATATACATTTTGCTATAAGGTACATAACTAAGTTTAGTTATATACAAAATAGTAATATAATGTCATATATTCTTAGTTAGCAACATAAACATACAAAGAAACATAAATATGTACCGTAATTACCTATACATAGATTAAGGATGACAACTTAAAATATTGAAATAGAATAATGCTTAGGTAAGCAAGGACAAATTGGTTTGAGAACCAAAGTCCAAATTGAGAAAAACGCTGACTAAAAAGTCTTGAAGTTAAAACATTCCGATTTGCCCTGAACAAGAGTTAATCTTACATATGATAATAGCTGGCAATATTCCTGACATAAGCCAACAACTCCACCTGCTGTTTGAAACATATAGAAATATATGTCAAAATGACGTCAACACCCATTAAGCCATAAAGCCATTAGCCATTAAGACTTGCCCCAAGATTTCTATTGGGCTAGGTCAGAAGGTTAACAGATAAGGAATTCAAAATATACCGTGTGGAGAGACACTTAATGTAACCACCACTATAGTTAAGGGTGCTACTCCAAAGCAGTACTCCCTCAAATACCAATATAATAATAACTCAAAAAACAAGGAATGCACACCAACTGATACACTAGTATCTATCTATACATATATATTCATTGCAATACAAGTGTAAAAAATACATACAATATATAATAGTGACCACATAGGCTAAACAACTAAACAGGTATATTTACCAAATTCCACAAGCCTATCTGGGCAGAAACATGAGTCAAAAACAATCCCCCAACGTTTCGGCTCCTCCTGGTAGCCTTTATCAAGGGTACCCTTTTTTCTGGATAAACGCTGATCAGAATCCAAAATTGGTTTCATGATAGCTCATTACCAAAATTTGTATCTCAAACTGCAGACTGGGAGACAAATTGATATCATGAAATAAAGATAAAATATCAAGAGTTACCCAGATCAAATATTTATCAGATAACAAGAGTGGTTGCAACTAAACCTGCAAAAATTTAGTTACTGGATGTATTAATCAATCAGAATTAATTACTCTGTGAAAAAGCAGTGAGCTAGTTAAAATCCTGTGTTAGTTAAAAGCTTAAACTGACTTGTCAGCACTGAGCTGGTTAAAATTCTGTGGCTAGCAGATAAAATATTGTCCATAGAACTTTGTGTACAGATCACCTGTGTAAATACCGTACCATGTCCAGCTAAGTCAAATGAAATGGTGTTTATGATAGGCAAACAATCCACACGTGATTGTAAATCTAACTAAGAGTAAAACTAAGATTGTATTCCTTAAGATTCTGAAGTATCAGCACATGGATTATTGTAATTTAAAGACAGATAACTCATATGGTTCTTTATAATTTAACAAATAGTGACACACTTTTTGCTGATTGTCACAATCAATTGTATATGAGTAAAATATTCCATATGCTAACCTTGTTGATTGAAATTGTCATGGACTAACAATCCCATCACTCTAACAGAGTTTGAAATTGCATTACTGTGATTGTGATACCATACTTTGCCATATTTTGTTCAATGTTATTGAAAACTTTTCACTAATCATCATGTATATTTACACCTATTGACAAAATATAATTTTGATAAAAAGTTGTGATATTAATATATGAAATATTAAATTCAAACAACGTGCTCTAGGTCTAAAAGTTAAAATAGTGAGTAACTCTTTGCTAATAATTGGGAATAGCGCCAATAAAATATCAACCTCTCATATTTTAATAAAGATTATGAATTTTAATAATTGTTATGAAAATATTAATTAATGATAATTAATCAATAATTAATCCCCATAAATATCCTCACAGTGACTATAGTGTCCCTTTAAGGCCCCCCACTGTCATTTAAGCCGTTAGTACCTACATATAAGTTAACTCATTCTGTGTACTATTGAGTTGTAACTAATTGTTTATTAATAAAGTGATAATATTGTTTTAAATATGGAATGAGTTCATTATTAGTGCTACTATGTCCAGAGAAGAGGAATAACTGTCTGCCCTGTTCTCGTACCGGGAACTAATTGTTAAACAGCCTATTCTCATCAATATAATTACATTCCAAGTGAGTGGAGGAATTATTCCTTAAACATCCTTATATGGATATCCCTGATTGTACAATAACAGAGCATTGCTAGAACAAAATCCTCAATGGCAGGACTAATGATAGGACAAACATTTTTGTGACATAAGTGAACATAACAAATGCTTTAGACTTGATGTTAATATATTATATTACTATATGTAAATTGATAAGTACATTGTGAGAAATGTTCACTTTGAATATTTTCATTGTAAGTTATCCACTACTATTGAACCGTGGAGGTGCTGAAAAGTTTATTTCAGATAAACAAATTTCTTTAGTTATTATAGCTAAAAATTTCTTTCTTTCGTTTATCCATCCTCAATTTCCTTCACTCTAGTGCTTAATTTATTTTCTTATTCTCGTTCTAATTTTACTTTTACCTTCTCCAACACCCTTTCTCTCAAGCTCCCAAACCACTCTTATTGTTTCCTCTCCCCTTGCGGCTCTGTTAGGTTTGGCAGGGGAATGCAGTTCCCAGGTAAGCGTATTATCACTGACAAGAGCACACCTGGGAAAGCCAGGGGAACATGCTCACCCTGAGGCCAGACTCACTTTCTTGGCCTATGATCTTTCAGCAACATTTTTACAACTGAATGGGAAATGGTTCTGCCCAGAGGCTGCGTTTTTTTTTACATTTCATTTTATTAATCAACTTGTCTTTCTGGAAAGCATTTCATCTTTAGCTCAGAATGACCCATTCTCTTGCTTTCTACCTGCATGCCATTCACACACATAAGTGAGGATTTATAGTAACTTATGTAATGGTGGATATTTTGATGTTATCTCTAAAATTGTTCTACTCTTTTACATCTAACTCTAGTTTGCATTCAACTTTTCCCTTTAAGTCTTTGAGGCATATATTTTAAGCAGAAGTATAAAATTTTTTGAACATTTCATTTTGTATACAGAAGCATACAATGCCTGGAACATCTTTGGCTTCATGTTTATGAGCAATTTTCAGTCTAACGTCTGGATATATAAATTTATGGAGTCAAATGGGTTTATGTACACACATTATGTTGATATATATTAAAAGTGATACAAACAGCAGGAACACTCTACTTCGAAAACATCAGCCTTTTTCTGGTTTGGTAAGAACCAGATGAACTACCTAGTTTCAAGTAAAATATAAAATTAATCTTCATTATGGTCTTTCCTTGAAATTCTTGAACAAAATTAAAAAAAAGCTGCTTAATAGAAACATAGAAACATAGAATGTGATGGCAGATAAGAACCATTTGGCCCATCTAGTCTGCCCAATTTTCTAAATACTTTCATTAGTCCCTAGCCTTATCTTATAGTTATGATAGCCTTATGCCTATCCCACGCATGCTTAAACTCCTTTACTATGTTAACCTCTACCACTATAGCTGGAAGGCTATTCCATGCATCCACTACCCTCTCAGTAAAGTAATACTTCCTGATATTATTTTTAAACCTTTGTCCCTCTAATTTAAGACTATGTCCTCTTGTTGTGGTAGTTTTTCTTCTTTTAAATATAGTCTCCTCCTTTACTGTGTTGATTCCTTTATATATTTAAATGTTTCTATCATATCCCCCCTGTCTCGTCTTTCCTCCAAGCTATACATGTTAAGATCCTTTAACCTTTCCTGGTAAGTTTTATCCCGCAATCCATGAACCAGTTTAGTAGCCCTTCTCTGAACCCTCTAAGGTATCAATATCCTTCTGAAGATACGGTCTCCAGTACTGTGTACAATACTCCAAGTGAGGTCTCACCAGAGTTCTGTACAATGGCATGAGCACTTCCCTCTTTCTACTGCTAATACCTCTCCCTATACAACCAAGCATTCTGCTAGCATTTCCTGCTGCTCTATTACATTGTCTGCCCACCTTTAAGTCATCAGAAATAATCACCCCTAAATCCCTTTCCTCATATGTTGAGGTTAGAACTCTATCAAATATTCTGTACTCTGCCCTTGGGTTTTTACGCCCAAGATGCATTATCTTGCACTTATCCACATTAAATGTCAGTTGCCACAATTCTGACCATTTTTCTAGTTTACCTAAATCATTTTCCATTTGGCTTATCCCTCTTGGAACATCAACCCTGTTACATATCTTAGTATCATCAGCAAAAATACATACCTTACCATCAAGACCTTCTGCAATATCACTAATAAAAATATTAAAGAGAATGGGTCCAAGTACAGATCCCTGAGGTACCCCACTGGTGACAAGTCCAAGCTTTGAATATATTCCATTAACTACAACCCTCTGTTGCCTGTCACTCAGCCACTGCCTTACCCATTCAACAATATTTGAATCCAAACTTAAAGATTGCAGTTTATTGATAAGCCTTCTATGTGCAACAGTGTCAAAAGCCTTACTGAAATCTAGGTAAGCAATGTCTACTGCACCACCCTGATCTATAATTTTAGTTACCCAATCAAAAAAATCAATAAGATTAGTTTGGCATGATCTCCCTGAAGTAAACCCATGTTGTCTCTGATCTTGAAATCCATGTGTTTTTAGATGTTCATCAATCCTATCCTTTAACATGGTTTCCATCACTTTCCCCACTACTGAAGTAAGGCTTACTGGCCTATAGTTGCCCGACTCCTCCCTATTACCTTTCTTGTAAATGGGCACAACATTCGCTAACTTCCAATCTTCTGGGACTACTCCTGTTAACAATGATTGGTTAAATAAATCTGTTAATGGTTTTGCTAGTACACCACTAAGCTCTTTTAATAGCTTTGGGTGTATTCCATCAGGTCCCATTGACTTATTTGTCTTTACTTTTGACAGTTGAAATAGAACCTCTTCCTCTGTAAACTCACGTGTAATAAATGACTCATTTATCCTTTTTCTCAACTGAGGTCCCTTTCCTTCATTTTCTTCTGTAAATACAGAACAAAAATATTCATTGAGGCAGTCAGCCTGACCTTTATCCTCTTCTACATACCTTCCTTCTTTTGTTTTTAATCTAACTAATCCTTGTTTTACTTTTCTTTTCTCATTTATGTATCTAAAAAATGTTTTATCCCCCTTTTTTACTGACTGTGCTATTTTCTCTTCTGTGTGTGATTTGGAAGCTCTTATAACTTGCTTAGCCTCTTTCTGCCTAATCTTATAGATCATTTTGTCTTCCTCACTCTGGGTTTTTTATAATTCCTAAATGCTAACTTTTTGTTTTTAACTATTTTGGCCACATCTGCGGAGTACCACAGTGGTTTCTTGAATTTTTTTGCTTTTACTGACAAGCCTAATGCAATTTTCTGTTGCCTTCAATAGTGCAACTTTTAAATAATCCCATTTTTCTTGGACTCCATTTAAATTGCTCCAGTCTGATAATGACTCCTCTACCCATATTCTAATTTTAGAAAAGTCTGTTTTTCTAAAGTCTAAAACTTTTGTTTTTGTGTGGTGTGACTCAGTCACTGTTCTTATATTAAACCACACTGACTGATGATCACTGGATCCTAAACTTTCACCTACAGTAACATCTGATACCAAATCTCCATTTGTTAACACTAAATCTAGTATGGCCTCTTTACGAGTTGGCTCCTCAACAACTTGTTTTAGAGACAACCCCAGTAGGGAGTTTAGAATATGTGTGCTCCTGGCACAAGTAGCTAATTTTGTTTTCCAATTTACATCAGGAAGATTAAAGTCACCCATGATGATAACTTCCCCCTTCATTGTCATTTTAGCTATTTCCTCAACTAGTAGATTATCTAACTCTTCAATTTGTCCTGGGGGCCTATAAATCACACCTACACGAGTTACTGTGTGATTACCAAATTCTAACGTAGCCCAAACGGACTCTATGTTTGCCTCACTAACTTTTATTAGGCTAGATTTTATGCTATCCTTCACATACAAGGCCACCCCTCCCCCTTTCTTGCCTTCCCTATCTTTCCTATATAAAGAGTACCCTGGTATTGCTATGTCCCAGTCATTTTTCTCATTGTACCATGTCTCAGTAACAGCGACTAAATCTACACTATCAGTTGCCATTATTGCCACAAGTTCATGGATCTTATTCCCTAAACTGCGAGCATTTGTAGACATGACTCTAAGCTTATCATTTTTTAACACACTTGCTACAGGCACCTTCTGTCCTTGTTTTGGGGGACAATTGGATTGATGTTTTATCACCCTTTTGCCCCCCCCTCCTAGTTTAAATACATCCTAGCAAAACCTCTGAACTGCTCACTGAGAACATTTGTTCCCTTTTGAGAAAGATGCAAACCATCTTTTTTGTACAGCTTATCTCCATTCCAAACAGAGCTACCATGAGAAATAAAGCCAAATCCTTGCTCCCGACACCATTCACCAAGCCACAAATTAAAGTCCCTAATACGCATCCGCCTGTCGTTCTGAGTGTTATGCACAGGCAGAACTTCAGAGAATGGCAGTGTGGAAGCAACCTGCCGTATATCATTGGCAAAAACACTAAAAACTTCCTTAACCTCTGAAACCTCATTGCAAGCCAAATCATTTGTCCCTAGATGGACAAGTACATCCAATTCCCCTTCCTTCCTTCCTTCCTTCCTTCAAGCCTTTCTCTAGAATCAATATGACCTAATATTATCCCTAAATGATTCCCTTACAGTCTAACCTCTTGCCATTCTTTTTGTGTTGTGTTAAATCTATTGACACTAAAATTATTTTTACTCACTCCTCTTTTCAAGTTGATACATAAAAATGGTTTCCCTTCTTTCTTTGTATTTTTGTCTGCCCACACACACACAATACATCCTCACACACACTGAACCCCTCACACACACAATTCATCACTCACACACACACATTGCACCCCTGTACACACTGCACCCCTCACCCATACACACATTGAACTCCTCTCACACTGCACCCCTCACACACTGTCACTGAAAAATGTATGTGGAGGTGGAGAAAAAATGGTGAGATTTAATAAAGTGTCATGATTTAAAAAACACAGTAAACAGTACTAAAATTACAATTGAATTACCAGCCAATGGAATTACTAGGCATATTACATTGGTAACCCTTCCCCTTTTACACATTTGTACCACTTTTCAGAACACAACAATTTGTTAAATGTCACCCAGGTTTTCTGTTTCTACTCCTTCAGTGCAATGGGTGCCCTTTTCAGAGCCGTCTTTAATATTGACCGGATCCTGGGCAACCATTTGCTTGGGGTCCCTGGATCCTGCCCCCTGCCAGACATACTAACACACACACACAGAGACACACAAATAAATACATACTGACAAACATACTGACACACACGCAGACACATACACACATTGACAGACATACAGGCATACATACACTTACAGACATACAGACACAGACATTCTGACACAAACGGACACATACACTGGCAAACATACTGACATACACATACAATGACAGACATTCTGACACAGATACATACACTGACATACTGACACAGACAGACATACTACTGACATACACACACACACAGACAGCCATACTGACACAGCCATACTCACACACAGATACATACACTGACAGACATACTGACATAAATTTACACTTTTAAACCCACCTTTCAGTTTCCTACATTTTAACAAATGGCATAACTTCTTACATCCAAAACACAGAGCCAAAATGTTCTCCCCCCCCTCACACATGCCTAAACGGTAAAATGCCAAACCCAAATCCCCTCCTCCATTGTAAATATTTTAGTCAATTGACAAGCAAGATCTTGCGAATAGATTCTACAACCATAAAAGCAATTAAGAACTGCACATTTACGGTATCAAACCTGCCAGTTATCCCGATGTCCACACTGGAGGCTGAGGCTGTTGGGAGTTGGGGTCTGCATCTCTCGGCCCAGGACTCCTCCTTCGTCTCCCGCGTGGCTCCTCTTCATAGTCACAGTGGGAGGAAGTGATTTGCGGCTGTAACTTCCTCCCAGCACTGCCAAAAAAGCAAAGGGCCCGGTCACGCTGATAAAGGGCCACAGCATGTGACCGGGCCCCTGCTTACAAATACCCACCCGGTGGGCTTCCTTAATGTGCGGGCCAGCGGCCCTATGGAGGCAAAAATAGTTAAGGGCAGCAGGGCCCATGGGGTAGCTGCTTTGGGCCCCCCATGAGTAAGTGGGCCTGGGGTAGCTGCCCCGTTTGCCCTGCGTTAAAAACGGCCCTGCTGGGATATGGCAACAATGAAGCCCAAACGTATAATAGTTAGTTATATTTCAACATTAAAAAACAACTAGCATTTAAATACTATGGTCAGCTTAAATTTCAGTTTTTGTTTTATTTATTTATTTTGCATTACCCCAGGTAAATGTAATGCAATATTATTTGCAGATGGCTTACTGGTTCATGTTCAGTGGTAAGCTACACTCAAATCGCAGTGTGATAAGCTGTTTAGTCATTAGTATCACTATATTATGGAGATTAACAAGTCCTTTTTTGGTCAAAGTCTGCAGCTAAGTCTAGTTATATAGCATTTTTATAACAAAGACACAAACACACACAGATGTGCACTCCAAACCCACTACTGAAAACACACACATAACCAGATGCTTCCACACATAGACACACACACAGATATAAATACAGAGTGCCAGGCAGACACACAAACTGACAGACATACACACATGCTAACAGATACACACAATGACAAACATACACATACTGACAAACTTACATACATACACTGCCAGACTATCATATAAATAATGAGAGACACACGCACACATGGTAATTTATTGGATTATATAGGTCATTTTGATTCCCACTCTCTTGGCTTCTCTGGGGTCCAGTGGGGATCAAGCTGCAGGCAGTGATCAAGAAGCTGTGCTTAGCAGGCTGTTCCTCTCCTCCTGCATGGCTTCCTTTGACTGGTGGGATGAAGTGATTGGACATTACATTACTTCCTTCCATTGTAGCCATGTTGGTGATTAACAGATGCATTCTGTCCCATATGGTAAGGAGCCTACGCTGTCACCGATCCACAATACAGTCAGTCCCCAGCTGGACCAGATAGCTTTGCAGAGACCTATAAGGGCCCCAAAATACAAAAGAGCCCCTTAACAGAGTATACCAGCTCCTGTGATGGCAGGCATTTGTACTGTTCATATTAAGACAGAAAGGTATAGCAGCAAAAGTGCTTTCCATGAATAGCTGAAAAAAGAACACTTGAAACATACAACAAATACATATTAACTAGATAGGAAACTAATGGTCAGGACTGGTATATAATATTGGACACAACAAATGGCTCTTCACCTGTCCCATCACTGCAAAATGAAGAGGAAGTATCTCAATGTATTGAGACCACATATTTATTCCATGAGGATGATATTTGATTACCATACACTAACAAAATGTATGTTCTTCATCTGCTCTTCTTTTTTCCTAACTGTTTGTCTTGGTTTTTCCACTCATTAATACTACATTTTGATTACCTGTTTATTTTTATTTTTTATTTTGGAAAAGCAAAAATTTAAATGTTGCAGCAATTATTGAATGAAGCATCACATAGCCTTTTTCAATTCAGTAAAAAAAAAAAATTGATATTTTTAATTTGATAGACTGGTTTCACTCTTTGTTAAATGTCAATTAAAATGCAGTCAGTGTTTAAAGCTAGCTCTTTGCGTCTTCAGGTAAAGTAACAGAATGTTTGCAGAGCGTGGATGCAGACTCGAGAAATAATGTTTGGTACCTCTCCATCTATTTCCACGGTTGCCAGTGCATTGCCCCACCAGCCATTAGAGGACTATTTAGACGTTATAACATTAATTTGGAGGTGACAAAAGCCTAGACTGGCTATTCGTCTCCTGTGGGGCTCAGCAGGCCCGATGGAGTTAACACTATGTCACACATTGTGGCCCTGAGACACTCAGTTATAAATGAGCTCAAATCAAAAAGGCAAAATTGAAATCTAACACAGACGCTCCTTCATAAAGGCCCTAGAGAGGGCCAAAGGGCTATATCACTCACCAGTGCTGCTCTGTGACAATGTTCCAATCACAAGTGTGATCAAGAAGATTAACCACTAACTTGCCAGACTTAAGTGACTTCAATGTGTAAGGATGGGAAGATAAGGCTCCCCTTGCTGTCCTCTTATAAACCAGAAATCATTATGTAAATTACTGTAAAAAAAACTGCTCAAATTTCTCTTGTGCATTTATTGACCAATGAGCTATACAAAGGGAAAAGGTGATAGTTCTTTGTTCTTAAAAATAAATTGATGGTTATTTTTTTTATTATTTAGATCCTTCGGAAAAAAAAATTCTACTCTTTTTTTTTTTTTTATCATGACGTTTTTCAAATGGAATCTCACACAGCATTCCACATAGTTAGTTCTGAAAACTCGCACATGCTCATGAATAATTGAGTCTTGGCTGTGAGAGCCCAAGGCTACTGGGAGATACGAAAATACTATTGCGGACACCTTGGAATGTAGATCACCGGAGTTGTCTTTGTGATATTCTCTATTAATGGGACCCTAATGATTTAATGAAGAAGATTATTTTAATGAGTGAAATGGGTGTAAACATGTTTGACATTTAATGAGTGTGTTTAATTACTGAATGGGAACCGGCAAGAAAATCTCTTTTTAGTATATAGTTACAAAAGTAGAGTAGTGATTGTTTTGTATTGTATAGAAAATGCATTTTAAGATTTCTATCATCTTGAGCCAAAATATGTTTGTACATGCATAGATGTAGAATATAGTAAGATGTTGCGCTGTTGTGTAGATCCTCTTGCAACACTAAAAAGTGCCCCTAATAATAATTATGCAAATTATCTTTGCTAACATTTCAGCTAGAAAAGGTCTCAAACTTAATTTTATCTTGGAGGAAACCTCATATTTAAAATGGGAAATATTTGTAATTTTTCATCATTAATTTAGATAATGCAAAATTCCCAGCTTTACGTCTCACTTTTCAAATTATATTCTATTTCAGATAAACTAGAAAACCAAAAAAGGCATGACCAACTGCCTAATGGCAAACAGGGAGAGAGCTACGCTAAGTGTAACTGCCTTTATCAACACCTCCCGGCCACTGCCCAGAGCAGGAATATAATATTTGTGGGTCTTTGCCTAAAATACGAAACACTCCCAAAGACGAAAGAAAACACAACCAACTCCCCACAGATATTAGAAAAGTGAGTGTTTCTCATACATTAGTCATTTTGTAGAGTCATTTTGTTTGAAAATAGTAATCTCTCACACAGCCTTTTACCACTATTGATCCAACAGAAGGAAACAATTAAATAAAATATAAGAAAACATTTAAATAGCACTAACGTCACCGTGACCACTTTATCTATATATTTGCATTGCTGGGTTAAACACACCTCTAGTAGCTGTCTTCCTTAATTAAAATCTTTCAAACGTGAAGCATTTGGATGGGTGCACGGCGCTGGCTAAACATGCGCATCCGTCCCCAATACTCTCTATAAGGTGCTTTGGATTGGCTCACCAACTTGAGACTCGGATGATGTTGCTGGAGTAAGAGTAGGTGGCAGCACCGAGGGAATCTTGGTGCTGGAGAAATGGTATTTCAAACAATCATTCACTCGGACACTATTGCATTTGGAAACCAAATTCTAAAGTGTTCCTTCAAGTAACTTTCTAATAAATAAAAAGGTGGGTAAGGTCATCCTAAGACATGAAATCTTCTTATACTAATGCCATGTGCAGAGTATAAAAAATAATCATCTGACCATGCATGGCAAAGAGGAGGCAGAAAAGATACAATGAAGGTAATCCACGAATTTACAGCACTCTCCCATTTCATCTGCAGATTGGGGAAAGGGATAATTATATTGTGCACAGATAAGGCATTGGAACAGGAATTTAATAATATACAGTACAGGACCTTATGGCCACCTCCTGGGCTGCATGGGCCATATCAGTTGTTACATTAGCAAATCTAACATTGATGCAAGTGATATCAGAATTGTCCCTCCTGTGTAACTACATGTTACATATCTGGCGTTGATGCTTTGCATACAACAGGACAAACAGCAATCAAGCATGGCGCCGTTTTATTACTCAGTGACTGGGAAGTAATAAAGAAATAAAAAGACATTTCTAACACTTAACAAGTGTAGCAAGCAATTCATGGGGAAAATAACTGAATACTTATATTGCGGCTGCTTGGGCCTGTTTCACAATAAAGCCTAAAAAAGAATCCTTCATTTTCCTCCCTCCAGCCATCCAAATGGAGGGTATATACAAACTAACAGGGCGCCACAATCACTAAATAGGTGTATAAAGGGAAGAACCATATACTTAAATATATCCGATATCTGGGTAAAAAATAGTAATTTATTGATACAGAATAAATAAAATAACAGCACAAAAAAGTGCTCAAACATATAATAAACAGGAACCCATAGGTATAGCAGCTCACTAATATATAATGCTGAGCAGGGCAATAAAGTGCAAATGCTAAAGTGCACAGTATGGTAAAAAAGTGCAAATACTTGAATACAAGATGCTAGTGCCGAAAGAGCATCAAATCAATAACACATAAGCATGCAAATAGCCCAAAAAGTCCAAAGTTGAAAAAAGATAGACAGTCAGCACAAATCAGCACACATAGACAGTACAGCCGCTGATACCACAATGCAGGGTCCCAAGTGATCACCGATGCTCAACGCGTTTCGTCGTCAGACTTCCTCAGGAGCTTCTTCCATCTTGGATTTTGTTCATATTTATCTCCAAAATCTCTTAGATTGTCTTCAGGAGTCGTTGATAGTTAAGACATTCGGCTGCCAGCAATTAATTTGCTTTTACTGTAATATGAAACAGTAGCTAGAGTGTAGCAGACCACTACTGTTGCGGCTCCCGGCCCGCCGCATGGCACAGCCATGCCTGACTGGCACGACCTCGCCGATATTGCGAGCTTAACTGCTCGCCGGCAACCTCTCCTCCGCGTCTTCTGGGAGTTGCGCCCAAATCAAAGATGGCGCTGACCACGTGGTCGCGCACACCACAAGCTCCACCCCTCAAATATATACGGACGTGTGCGTGACATCACGTCAATGCACGCGCACGTTCTGGGGTCAGAGGTCACCCTCTGACCAATCAGAGCCCAGAGAGGGATATCTAAATCCCTAATTCTCTCCAGTTCCTTGCCCTGTCGTGGTTTCCTGTTCCTGGTTCCCGAGAGTGAGTTTATCTTTGTAAATCTGACTTCCTGGTATCCTGATCTTGGCTTTTCCCTGGTTATTCCGAATTCTGGTTCCCCTGACTTGGCTTGTTTTAACGGTATCTGAGTATTTCTGGCTTCCTTGACCTCGGTTTTCCCTTTGACCATTCTCTATCTCTAGCGTATTAGTGCGGCCATTCTAAGGTCCGGTTTACGCTCTGTCCTTTTATTTTCTTTCCTTTTTTATGTATATGTTTACATAGTTTCTGCATGTTGGACCACACTAGCAGCCGTGACATTACGACAGGGCCTTGGATCCTGCTGAACTATGCAAACATATGATTGCCTGTGAGAGTAGGGTGGAGGATATGGACCACAGGTTAGATCAATTTGCCCAAGCATTCCAGACCTTGCTCCAGAGAACTGCCTATCTGGAGGCACCTCCGGTACCGCCTGTGGCTCTGCCACCTGTAGTAGCACCTGTGGCACACAAACCACTGTCCATAACCCTTTCACCTCCCCCTCATTTTGGAGGTGATTCTAAGGAATTTAGAGGTTTTCTAAACCAAATTGAATATCACTTCGAAGCCTCTCCTGGTTCATTCCCTACAGATAGATTGAAAATTGGCTATCTAATAAACCAATTAACGGGTAAGGATTTAACCTGGGCTAATCCCTTATGGGAGAGTGGAAATCCAATTGCCCGTGATTACAATGTATTCCTAACAGCTTTTAAAACTACTTTTGAGCCAAAAGGGAGAGAAAAGAATGCTGCCAGAGCCCTAATGAGAATAAAACAAGGCAACCGCTCTGTAGCTGATTACGCCATAGAGTTCAGGACATTGGCGTCTGAGGTTGACTGGACCAATAGCGGTTTGGTGGCTACTTTTTCCGAAGGTTTAGTGGAAAATATACAAGAGGAGACCGCAGCCAGAGATCTTCCAGTTAACCTTAATGACTTTATTGCATACATGATAGACATTGATAACAGGCTCAGAGAAAGAGAGAAAAACAAACAGCATACTAGACGTTCTAACTTATCCATAGCCCCTCGTTTCTCTAACCCAGTGGTAATTAGCCATGCTCCACCTCCAGAACCTGAACCCATGCAACTGGGCATTGCTAAACTCACTGAGGCAGAGAGACAACACAGACGCAACGAGGGGTTGTGTTTGTATTGTGGCAAAAGGGGACATTAAAGGTTTTCATGTCTTTGAATAGAATAACAATAAAAAATGCCTATCCCATTCCCCTTATTTCTGAGTTATTCGATAGGTTGAAAGGGGCCCAAGTCTTCACTAAACTCGACCTCAGAAGTGCCTACAACCTAGTCAGAATTAAGGAAGGGCACGAGTGGATGATCGCGTTTAATACGAGAATGGGACATTACGAATACCTAGTTATGCTGTTTGGACTGTGCAACGCCCCAGCAGTGTTTCAGGATTTCATTAACGATGTTCTTAGAGAATATCTCCACATGTTAATTTTAGTGTATCTAGACGACATTCTCATCTATTCCCCAGACACATCACGAACATGTGAGAACAGTACTAAAAACCCTGTTAAAGAACGACCTCTACTGTAAACTGGATAAATGCCTGTTTAACCAGACTGA
Organism: Pelobates cultripes; assembly: GCA_933207985.1. NCBI lineage: Eukaryota > Metazoa > Chordata > Amphibia > Anura > Pelobatidae > Pelobates > Pelobates cultripes. Next base: position 180,437,628 of record OW240912.1, read on the forward strand.
GATACAATTTCTGGGGTATGTTATATCTCCGTCTGGTTTCAAAATGGCCCACGCAAATTGGAAGCAGTCTTACAGTGGCCAGTACCCAAAGGCTACACAACGCTTTACAGGTTTTGCAAATTATTACCGCAAGTTCATTATAGGTTTTTCCTCTGTAATCTCTCCTATTACCAACCTAACCAAAAAAGGATCAAATTGCAATTCATGGACCAAGGAAGCGAAGGAGGCATTTGAGCAATTAAAATCTTTATTTGCCTCAGCACCTGTCCTGACACATCCCGATCCAACTAAACCATTTATTCTAGACGTAGATGTGTCCGAAACAGGAGTTGGAGCCATTCTGTCTCAAAGAGAAAGTCCAGATGCGCCTTTACATCCCTGTGGGTTTTTCTCTCAAAAACTAACACCTGCAGAGAAAAATTATGACATTGGGAATAGGGAGTTATTGGCCATTGTACTTGCCCCTAAAGAATGGAGGTATCTCTTAGAAGGTTCCAAAGAGCCACTTCTGATTTTTACCGATCATAAGAATTTGGCTTATATTGGGGACGCTAAGAGATTGTCCTCTCGTCACGCTAGATGGTCATTTTTCCTCTCCCGATTCAATTTTGTAATAACATATAGGCCCGGGACCAAGAACACCAAGGCAGATGCACTGTCTAGGCAGTTTGAGACAGATGAGATTCCCTATCATACCTCCAGAATGCCTTATTGCCACTACAATTTCCGAAGTGTCTTCTCCACTCTTCTGTGCCATAATAGCAGATCAAACTCAGGCACCCGTGGAGAGACCTCCGGATAAACTGTACGTTTCACCACCATTAAGGAAAAAGGTACTTGGATTATTCCATGATAATGTGACAGCAGGTCATCCTGGAGTCCATAAAACTCTCTCTGCTATCTCCAGGAGGTTCTGGTGGCCTACACTCAGGAACGATATCAAAGATTATGTAGGGGCATGTCAAATATGTGCTGTTTCTAAAGCCTCTCACAAATCTCCTCCTGGGCTGCTACAACCACTGCTGATACCCAATGCTCCATGGACCCATTTAGCCATGGATTTCATGGTGGATCTGCCCAGTTCAAACGGATTTAACACAATCCTTATGGTCATACATAGATTTTAAAAAATGGCACATTTTGTACCTCTTAGAAAATTACCATCTGCTCAAGATCTTGTACAAATATTTTTTAAAGAGATCTTTCGGTTACATGGGGTGCCAAAAAACATAGTATCTGACAGAGGTACCCAATTTATTTCTAGGTTCTGGCGTGCCTTTTGTGAGCAATTGGGTATAGAACTTTCATTTTCCTCAGCGTATCACCCTCAGACTAATGGCGCAGCAGAGAGGGCCAATCAGTCTTTAGAATCTTATTTACGTTGTTTTATCGATGCCAATCAGTCTAACTGGTACGAACTCTTACCCATTGCTGAGTTTGCCAGAAATAATGCGACTCATGAATCCTCTAATCATAGTCCATTTTCTGTAAATCAGGGTTATCACCCCACTTTTTTACCTTCTGAATTTTCAGACACTGATATTCCTGCCTTGAACACCAGTTTGGATTCTATTCATGACACTTGGGATTCTGTTCATACAGCACTACAGAAGGTATCAAAACATGCTAAAATCCAAGCTGACAAGAGACGGGGTGCCAATCCTGTCTATCAACCAGGAGACAAGGTGTGGTTATCCACATGTCAGGTCAAACTTTAGGTTCCTTCCATGAAATTTGCCCCTCGGTACATAGGTTCTTTTCGGGTTCTCCGTCGTATCAACCCTGTGACATTCATTGGCACTTACTGCTCACATGAGAATTGCCAATTCATTTCATGTGTCCTTGCTTAAGCCTCTTACTTGCAATCGATACACTAAAGTGGCTACCCCTCCTCCGCCCTTGGTAGTGGGTTATCAGGAGGAGTACGAAGTTCACTCTATATTGGACTCCAAAACCTCCAGGGGTATTTTGTCTTATCTAGTTGACTGGAAAGGATATGGTCCACAGGAACGTTGTTGGGTTCCTGCTAACTAGGTTCATGCACCTAGTCTTATCCAGTCGTTTCACAACCGCTTCCCTCATAAGCCGGCTCCTTCCCACCTGGTGAGCGGTATTCGAGTGGGGGGGTACTGTCGTGGCTCCCAGCCCGCTGCATGGCGCAGCCGTGCCCGACCGGCACGACCTTGCCGATATTGCGAGCTTACCTGCTCGCCGGTGGGCCAGGAACCGCTCCTCCACGTCTTCTGGGCATTGCACCCAAATCAAAGATGGCGCTGACCACGTGGTCGCGCACACCACAAGCTCCGCCCCTCAAATTTATACGGACGTGCACGTGACGTCACGACGTCAACGCACACGCACGTTCTGGGGTCATAGGTCACCCTCTGACCAATCAGAGAGGGATATTTAAATCCCTAATTCTCTCCAGTTCCTTGCTCTGTCGTGGTTTCCTGTTCCTGGTTCCCGAGAGTGCGTTTATCTTTGTAAATCTGACTTCCTGGTATCCTGATCTTGGCTTTTCCCTTGTTATTCCGAATTCTGGTTCCCCTGACTTGGCTTGTTTTAACGGTATCTGAGTATTTCTGGCTTCCTTGACCTCGGTTTTCACTTTGACCATTCTCTATCTCTAGCGTATTAGTCCGGCCATTTTAAGGTCCGGTTTACGCTTTGTCCTTTTATTTTCTTTCCTTTTTTATGTATATGTTTACATAGTTTCTGTGTGTTGGACCACACTAGCAGCCGTGACAACTACTCATGTAAAACCAGTATTTACAGTATATATTTACTTCTGCCATTTTTTTAGTAAAGACAGTTATGCAACTATGAAGTCTCCTGTCATGTCGGTACAACCGACTTCTGACATTCCTTAATGGACACAACACTTGTAGGTGAATTAAATCTAAATTTAAAATACACGGTTAGCAGCTTAAAACTGGTATTTTACCAGGTCTCCCTAAAATGTATTAAGCACTGAATGTAAACCAGGAAATCGAATTGACTTTTTTCTAAAGTTGTTTTTGCAATGAACCACTAGATGGCAATATAATACTAATAAAACAAATCTCCTATTGTACTCGTTTGCAGTTTATTTTGGCTGTTTAACCTGATGGAAAGATTTGTATTTATTTTTCTTTACATGTAAAAGATATAAACATGTTATAATTGCATAAATTATAATAATAAACATGTGAAACATTTTCTTAACTACTTGAATACCCCATTTCCTATTTGTTTCCTAAAGAACCTAATGTGCCATGCCCTGCTTTTATAGCTATGTCAGCTCTTTACAGACCTTTAGTCATTAATCCAATTGATTATTCCAGTTAGTTTTAGCAGAACAGGATTAACGATAAGATGACTTAAGGCAGCTGCCCCAAGCCAAAAGGTTACACAGGGGCTCCAGAACCATACATTTGCTGGGCCCCATTCACCATCCCTACACGAATTCTAAAAAGATGGGGAGACTCCTTCAGTACAAAGCAGTTTGTGCCAAAAAACAGAATTACCAGATCCACCAGAATCTTATATTTAAATATTTTGGTTGGATAGAAAAATGTTTAATAATTTGTCAAGAAAGGAAGTTACAGATAAGAAAACAGTGTTATAAATAAATAAGATTCCCAAGTGCATTATTTTTCCACACATACTCTTCAACTCTCTCACATACACATTATCCTATATCTATGCTGCCACTTTGCCAATACTATATTACCCTCACACTGCAGCCGCAACCATTGACACACACTAATACACGCATATATGTACAATGATACGCGCACACATATATACAAAACATATACACTCAGATACACACATACACAAACACACAGACAGAAATGGAGTCGCAATATGTGCGACAAGGTGGCTGTGTGTATTTCTGACGGAGTGTCTGTGTGCATATCTGGAATTTTGTGCCTTTATATGTTTCAGAGAATGACAGTAAGTATCCTTGTGTGTAAATGTGTGTCTGTGAACAGATGCATGTCTGTGTCTGGAAGTGTATATATGTGGGGCAGCTCTGAGCTGGATTATACATAAGGTGGCAGAGACGGCCATCTAGGGCCCAGTGGGCCTGTGTCTAAGCCTGAAGGGGGGCCAAGGGCAGACTAACCACTTCGATCATAGAACGAGGCCCTGTGGAAGTCAGTGGCCCACCTCAGCAGAATTCATGGGCCAGTTGGTTTGATCAAAATATCTCCCCAATCGACTGAGTGTATTTGTTTCTTCTAATTCCTCCCTATCCCACAATTCTTATGCGGCTGTTAAAATGTTATACAGGTTGCAATCAGTCCTTGCTAGGAGGTTTAGTTCTAGGGTTATATCTCTTTGTAAGTGGACTAAGGCAGGATATGATCTAACATCATATCCCCACTCCCATAACATACAGAGCCCTGGGCATGCAGGAACGTATATGGAGGCTGATCTAAGGAGTGTCCTCTGCACACACCACATTCAGCTACAACACATGACACTCAGTCACATCCATTAACAGAAAAGAAGCCAAAGCATTATGATGGGACCCAATCTGGCAACCTGGGAAGAAAATTGCCTGGGCATTTTTTAATTACAGTGGCCCACTGAAAAGGGGGCGGGGCCAGATAGGGTGTTTTTTTGTCGTCACCAATAACAAGCACACCTCATCACAAAGTGAGAATGTTGGTTTAATGCTCTTCCAGGGCAGACCATGCACAGAGCTCTGCTGATGAGCTCTAGCATGAGAAAAAAGCCCTGTATTTGTTCTGCACAGCGCAAGTAAATTTAATAACATGCTTGCACTGTGTTTGCTTGAAATTTGTCTCTGGTGTCTCCATAGATGGGATACCAGAAGACAAAAATGCCAGGAAAGAACATTGTGAAGTGTGTATGTAAGGATGCAGTGTGTGTGGGGGTAAGGGTGCTGTTTGTGTTGTGTGTGTGAGTGATTGGTGCAGTGTCTGTGAGGGTGCTGTGTTTGAGTGAGGGTGCAGTGTGTGTGTGTGTGTGTGTGTGCTGTGAGTGTCATGGGTGCAGTGTGTGTGTGTGTGTGGGAGGGTGCTGTGAGTGTCAGTGTAAGCGAGGGTGCTGTGAGTGTCAGGGGTGCAGTATGTGTCTGAGTAATGGTGCTGTGAGTGTCAGTGAGGGTGCTGTAAGTGTCAGGGGTGCAGTGTGTGTGAGGGTGCTGTGAGTGTCAGGGATGCAGTGTGTGTGTGTGTGTGTGTGTGAGTGAGGGTGCTGTGAGTGTCAGTGGTGCAGTATATGTTTTGTGAGAGGGTGCTGTGTCATGGGTGCAGTGTGTGTGTGAGAGTGCAGTGAGTGTCAGGGGTGCAGTGTGTGAGGGTGCTGTGAGTGTCAGGGTTGCAGTGTGTGTGTGTGTGTGAGAGAGTGAGGGTGCTGTGAGTGTCAGTGGTGCAGTATGTGTTTTGTAAGAGGGTGCTGTGTCATTGGTGCAGTGTGTGTGTGAGAGGTTGCTGTGAGTGTGTGTGAGTGAGGGTGCTGTGTGTGTGAGGGTGCTGTGAGTATCAGGAGTGCAGTGTGTATGTGTGTGAGTGAGGGTGCTGTGAGTGTCGGGGGGAAGTGTGTGTATGTAAGTGAGAGTGTCAGGGGTGCAGCATGTGAGGGTGCTGTGAGGGCCAAGGGTGCAGTGTGTGAGGGTGCTGTGAGTGCCAGGGGTGCAGTGTGTGAGGGTGCTGTGAGTGCCAAGGGTGCACTGTGTGAGGGTGCTGTGAGTGCCAGGGGGGTGCAGTGTGTGAGGGTGCTGTGAGCGACAGGGGTGCAGTATGTGTGTATGCGTGTGTGAGAGTGAGGGTGCTGGTGTGTGAATATGTTTGGAGGGCTTGTGTGTTGGGGGGGCAGGTAATCAATATATATTAATTAAAAAATAAAATAAAAATAGGCATTGATTGTATCCCTCTCCTTTCTTACCTTATGCCTGGGAGGGGGGACAATGCTGCCATCCCTGGTGGTGCTAGTGGTGAGTGAACTTTAGCCTATGGGGCTAGAGTTCACTCTCGCGAGACCCGGAGCGTTGCCATGGGTTCCTCCGGGTTCCTCTCCTAGCTGTCTCCCTCCCCAGCCGGAGGCCGCGTTTCACTTCATGGGGGCTGGTGAGGGAGATCTTTGATTCTCGGCCCATGGACATCGCGGCCCACCGCCCCATTTGTCCAGTGTGCCTGATTGGCTAGTCCGGGCCTGATGGGGGGTACTTTTTTGAGTTGTGTTTATGGAGAGGCTGTGTTTCATATGTTGGAAATTGCTGTATATGGGTATATGAGGATGACTGTCTTCAAGGAGTGACTGTGATAGGGAGAGCGTGACAAAGTGAATAGGTTGATTCTGGCAGGGTGAGTGTAACCGGGTAAGGGTGGGGAAGTGTGGCAGGGTGGGAAATTGATTGCAACAGGTTTGGGGATGAGTGTAAAAGGGTAAAGTAGGGTGAGTGTGATATGGCAAATGAGGTGGTGAGTGTGACAGGGGTGCCACTGTATGGTGATAAGTGTGTATGTGGGGGGTATCAGTGTGTGATGGGGCTGTGTGTCTGTGTCCAGCCTCCTCACACACTGTAATGTATATTTTAGCAATTTGTATAAAAGTTCTGTATTTGCTACATTGCAAGCTCCTAGGCAGGGCCCCTTGTTCCTTTTGTATCAATCTGTGGTTTATTGTTTGCCTATATTCTATATGATTATCTGTATTCTGTTTTCACAAATTGTTAAGTGCTCTGGATCAGGGCCCTCTTTACCTTTTGTATCGGTCTGTCTATATTGTACTTTTTCCCCTATTGTACAACGCTGCGGAATATGTTGGCACTATAAAAAGCCAGTAATAATAATAATTTCACATTTTCCCTTCCTCTTGGGCATGGAGTGGGGCAATAATCAATTCCTTGCTTACCTCCTGGGCATGGAAGGGGGCAATTATCCATTTCCCACTTATTTCCTGGGCATGGAATGGGGCAATTATCAATTTCCTGCTTATTTCCTGGGCATGGAATGGGGCAATGATCAGTTCCCTGCTTACCTCCTGGGCATGGAATGGGGCAATTATCCATTCCTTGGTTGTGCGATTGTCTGTGAGGCAGGACTGCATTTCCCAAAGTTAGGAGGTATGCCTAACTGTGATGGAAGTAATTCTCCTACTTACCCACCTCTCAGGCTGCAGCTGTTGTTCCACAGCAGTCCTGTTTGCTGCTATACATCTGTGTTACGATGGACATAGTTTTAGCTGCTGGAAAGAGGGCAAAATGACAGGCAACAGATAACCTATGGCTCTCCATCTGCTGTGGAATAAAATGTAGAGCAATATTAAATACACAAGTAAAAATATCATGTGACTGAAAAAAAGAAATAATTGAAGAATGTGAAGTTTAAGAAACTGTGTACACACAAAGGAAATATATGTGGAAGTGCAATACTCTCTAATAATGAAAGGGAGTCGCCATTTAAGTATTAATGAAGAGGTACTGAATGTCCTTACCACTGAGCCATCCTGTAACGCATGTGAGAAGGCTAAAACAAAAATATCTGACTATGTTCTCTTGTAGTCAGTTTGCTGATTCACTGATAATTATAATCAGCTTGATGCAGTGCTAACATGTATCTAAAAACTGAATCTGAGACAGACAGTCTCAATGTATCCAGAGATTTTTTTAGTCAGGGGTTAATATTACATGTTATAACGAGACACAGGGTGTCTGTCAGGAGACTCAATAAAACCAGGGAGGTGATGTCATGGGGATAAACAGGCAGCATTGACGTTCACATTCTCGTATTAAACATAGGCTGCCATATTCTTTGGTTTGGGTGATTACTCTATTGGCTCTGAGATGATCTTGTGGCCATCATGTGCTTAACCTCAGGAGCATAATAGGGCTAGTCACATTAACAACGTGGCACTATCGGAAAAAGTAGTGTGACTGTGTACATCAAAACCTCTTTCAGCATCAAAATACATGCTCACCATACATCACTGTTTGACTCTTCTAAGCAGTCATCTGCCACTGTAGAGGTTTAATGCTTGAGTTAAAAAAAAAGATGGATAATAAAGGTATGAACACTATTGAGCTTGCAATTATTGATGGCTACACTTAAATTAAAATAATTTTAAGCCTAAACAGCCAAAATGAAAATGTATGGGTTTTTTTCAGTTTTGATCTAAAATTTGAAATTCGCTGTAAATTCATTTTGAATGAATTACAATCCACACTTTAATAAATAACTGTGCACGTGCCATTGAAAGCAGCACCACCTTCCATTGTCATGCAGGTCAGGGAGTCAGGAAAGCCTACATGAAATCTTTTTTCAAAATGTTTATTTGGATTGTATGGAGAAACTCGACATTTTAGCACAGATAAACCATACTCTCTCCACTCATGTCGTGGCTGCGTCCAGTATTCTGCTGTATCAATCTGTGGTTGCCAATGGTAAGTAAAGAACATTTATTTTATTTCACAAACTCCTTTATTATTACTATTATTATTATTATTTATTTGAGCTTATGTTTTGACTCCTAGAGCAATGGAGGGAATGCTGGGAGAATAAGGTCAAAGGTCCTGGCAGCTGCTCCCCTTTCCACACACTTATTCTGTAAGGCAGCAAGTTGTTTCCATTGGAAGGGCATTACCTCTGCGGTGAGGAGAGGGCCTGCGGGTCTGGCAGAGCAGAGCTGTCATTCAGAGCTACCCAACTCGTTAGGGGTAGCTCCTGTCACTCACTCACTGTCTGTGGGCTTTAGGGCGAATAGTTTCTTGGTTACTTAGAGACCTAGTTACATTGCAAGGAATATGTTGCTATGTTGTTATTGCTATGATATAAATATAATTTGCATTTATTGCACAGATGGTGATATAATTCATGCAATTGTTCACCAAAATGAATGTGTAATAATGCATGGATTACCACCATGTAGTCAGGGGACCTGCCTGATCTATATTGATCCGTAATGCAGTCTGCCCAAGATTAGTAGGAGTTACATTCCAGAACAGAATTTGCTTCTATGTTAAATGATGGCAAATGAAATAGCACAGTGCACTACACATTAACCTCTCTACACTAAATTAATACATTACACTACCTTAACGCACTACATATAAACCTCAACCAGGGCCAGATTAAGAGTCCAGTGGGCCTGGTGCTGACAATTATGACGGGCCTAATTACAGAATCCTATCAACCAAAAACAGTAAAACACTCCCAAGCGTCATGTATCTGATGGAGATGGTGCTGGAGAAAAAGAAAACAGCAGCTATAAGAAAACACATACCCTAGGCTAATCTCTCACTAATTTATGTTTTCATCTTTCAAGTAAATCCATAACCCCTAACAGCAGTGTCCAGTCAAGCAGGAAGTCAATGGGCACGGTAAAAGGGTGTGCCACTGACACAAATCACGTAACCTGCCAAAAGGGGCGAACATGCCCAAAAAGAGGATATGTCTGCCCAAAGAATTAGAAGGCCAGCCTGGCATGAATGCATGTCAGGCTGCCTGCCAATCATGCAGCTGGCCAACTAAGGGCATACTATGCAGACAGCACCCTGAGCTTGGCATACATGCATCTAATGATGCGCTCGCTCAACGCTTTATAAGGACTGTCCCCTAGCACTCGCTGGTCCACTTGTCTCCTTACCTTCTTACTAGCAGGCAGAAGCTCCTGGTATATAGTTTAGGACAGAGAAAAGCTGTATGTAGTGAGTGTAGAAGAAAGGGAACATGCCACAGTGTTAGAGAGACCAAAGTCAGCATTACCTTAAAGGACCACTCTAGGCACCCAGACCACTTCAGCTTAATGAAGTGGTCTGGGTGCCAGGTCCCTCTAGGATTAACCATTTTTTTTTATAAACATAGCAGTTTCAGAGAAACTGCTATGTTTATAAATGGTTTAATCCAGCCTCTAAAGCCTCTAGTGGCTGTCTCATTGACAGCCGCTAGAGGCATTTGCGTGCTTCTTACTGTGAAAATCACAGTGAGAAGACGCCAGCGTCCATAGGAAAGCATTATAAATGCTTTCCTATGAAACAGGCTGAATGCGTGCGCAGCTCCTGCCGCGCATGCGCATTCAGCCGAAGAGGAGGATGGGAGGCGGAGAGGAGGAGGAGAGCTCCCCGCCCGGCGCTGGAAAAAAGGTAAGTTTAACCCCTTTCCTCTCCCCAGAGCCCGGCGGGAGGGGGTTCCTGAGGGTGGGGGCACCCTCAGGGCCCTGTAGTGCCAGGAAAGCAAGTATGTTTTCCTGGCACTATAGTGGTCCTTTAAAGGATGACTATAGGGTCAGGAACACAAACATGAATTCATGACCCTATAGTGTTAACACCACCATCTAGCCCCCCCTGGACCCCTCATGCCTCCATAAATATAGCAAAATCTTACTGTATTCAAGCCTGAAGCTGTAACTCTGCATGCTGTTAGACTCAGAAAAACAAGCAGTCTGCTGATATCATTAGAAGTGGTGGCCTAATCCAATCACAGTGCTTCCCCATAGGATTGGCTGAGACTGACAAGGAGGTAGATCGGGGCAGAGCCAGCATGATTCAAACACAGCCCTGGCCAATCAGCATGTCCTCATAGAGATGAATTGAATCAATTAATCTCTATGAGGAAAGTTCAGTGTCTGCATGCAGAGGGAGGAGATACTGAATGTTTGGATGCATTTTAGGCAGCCATGACCCAGGAAGGATCTCTAACAGCCATCTAAGGAGTGGCCAGTGAAGTTATCACTAGGCTGTAATGTAAAGACTGCAGAAAAAAGCCTGACGGTAATGATTCTACTCACCAGAACTAATTCAATAAGCTGTAGTTGTTCTGGCGACTCTAGTGTCCCTTTAACTATATTCATTGTCAGCCAGTCCACACAAGTTTTGTTCCCATACATCCCTCTTAGGTTTCCATACTTAAGTAAGAGTATGTGAAAAGTAGTTAGGGTTGCCACCTTTCTTTGAAAAACATACCAGCCTTTCTAATTTGCATAATTAAATATGTATGGGTGACATCACATAATGTAAATCACAAGGAGTGACATAAGATAAAATGCTGTAAAATCACCAAAAAACTACTTAGTTTGATTCTGCTGTATAGATGCATTCCTCCCAGTGGCCCCATGTCTCCCAGTGCCCCCATGTGTTGATTACTCCAGGTCTCAGTGTTCCTATGTATCAGTGTCTCAGTGCCCCATGTCTCCCAGTGTCCCCTAGTGTCATGTCCCCAGATCTTCCAGTGATCCTATGTATCACAGTGTCTTAATGCCCCATGTCTCCCTGTGTCCCCATGTATCCCAGGGTCCCCATGTCACTAGGAATATGGGAAGACCTGGGGACACGGGGAGACCTAGGGACACAGAGTCACCAGTGACACTGGGAGACTAGGGGACTCTGGCTGGGACACATGGGGACATTGAGACATGGGGGCACTGGGAGACATGGGGACAAGGAGACACCAGGGCCACAGACACTAGGGGCACTAGCTTGGAGACATGGGGACATTGAGACACTTGAGGCACTAGGAGACATGGAGGCACTAGGAGACATGGGGACAGTGTGTCCCCATGTGTCTGTGTCATAATGTCTCCCAATGTCCCTTAGTGTCTCAGTGTCCCCATGTCTCCTTGCAGCCTTTCCCCCATCCCTTACTTCCCTGAGCTGTAGGATGTCTCTGCAGGGTGGGAGTTGCTGTCTGGACTCTCTGTAGCTGCACCCCTGCAGATCAGTGAGTATAGATAGGCAGAGAGGATATGCTCTAACTTCCTATCCCTGCCTGTCTCCACACACAGTGACCCCTACTGGCCAGTGCTGGTATTGCATAGTAATCTCTTGTTTATACTGAGAAAAATACCAGCATTTGTATTGCCAGTATCACTGTAATATTGGCACCAGCCAGGAAGCCTCAAATACTGGCTGTGCCAATAAAATAAAAGCCAGGTGGAATCCCTAAGAGTAGTGTGTGGGGAAAAAAAAATGTAAAAAAAAAAAAATATATATATATATTTTTTTTTTTAAATCAATGGGCCTATTCCATGGGCCTGGGCCTGGGCCTGGAGCTGCAGCTCCATCAGCCCCTATGTTAATCCGGCCCTGACCTCAACACTATGCTACATATTAATCTCTCCATTACCCTAACACACTACACATTAACCTCAACATGACCTTAACACACTACGTTACACATTAACCTCTACACTAACTTAACACAATAACCTTTAAACTACCCTAAGACACTACAGTGAGTGTGCCGCCGGAGCGGCTAGGCGGTCACCGCCCCCGCTCAGAGTGTGCCACTGGACCGACCACCCAGTGGCACCTACATGCACAGCCCCCAGGTGCCGCGGCCCACCGGGAACTTTCCTGGTATCCCGGGGGGCAGTCCGGCCCTGCTCATAAACAGTTCAAAGATTCTTCTAAAATAAATTACATTTCCCCTGGTCCATGTACCCAAATGAAATCCACCCACCTTAACATAAGAGTTTATTTTTACCAACGTAGAGTTTTCAGAAAACACCACAAGAAAGTATCCCGGTTGCCCTCCGTAGTGTCGCTCTGGAAGAAATGTCTTGTTACCAAATCCCCAATTTGTGTGAGAACCCTTCCAGCCCGGGAATCACGTGTCCAAAAGCTGTGAATGTGTCTGCCGCACGCACGCCTCTGCAAAGTGAGACAGAGAGGGTTTTGTGTTATTGATCTATTCCTCTTCTTACTGAACACAAAGATGTCAGTTAGCCCCATGGCTATCCCCACATCATGTGCCCATGTGTTAGAAATTAAACCACTTTGTTTGTGTTCAAAAGATATCCTGACTCTCTGCCGCCTTTCCACAGCTGTGTCTGTCATGCTGTACATGGTTTTATTTATTTTTTTCCATTTCTATATTTTCTGTTCTCATCCTGTCTGCTGTTCAATATAGCCACTTGGAAAATACACATAAATGTTTAAAAAGACAGAAGTAGAATGCACTCTTTAAATTATCCATTGGCTAACCAGCCCGCCCAACGCACTCTGAAAGATAGCAATGGGTACAAGTTAATGTTTTTTATTTTTTTTATTTCGTATGCAACATGTTAGCAGACATACAACAGATTTGAAAAGAGGGTGCATTGTTGCCTACACAGAGGCAGATGACGTCAAACAAACAAGAGTAAGGCTAATTACATATTTCGTAGTCGTTCCGACCTGGGTAATGATGGGCATTTCGTAACCTCTGATAGAGAGCAGTTTACCCACGCAGGGGTAGTGTTGTATACTTAGTAAATGGTTTGGGATGCAGGGTTGTGTCATCAGTAGTTTTTCAACAGTAGCCTACGCAGAGGCTTATAACACATGGTCCCTGTGGTTTTTTTGAGGCCGACATCTTGTTTTGTATTGTACCTTTCTTAAGCAGATTGGGTATGTGGTCTCATAGGGCGTAGCGACTATGGTGATATTGTTTTACGATATATTGCACAGTGGATGCCATTGCGTGTCTTCCGTAAGGAATTGGTTAGCCGATGTTAGGGTGCTATATAATGTATCTAGGTCAGATTTCGTAGCGTGATAAAGCGGTCCGTCCCTATTGGTTGCCTTGTATGAGCATCTGTGTTCAGAACCCGTGCCGTGGCGCCCTTGTGTTATTTCTCTCGGTTCGAGGCTGTCTCCGGATTGGGGTCAGTCGGGCTATCTGTATGTCTTCGTGAGGTTGTGAGTGTGGGGGATGTGTTCTTGTGTGTGTGCCGCTGGTGGTGTTGGTTTAGTAGTTTGGGGGCGATGGCTTATGGTCCCGATGGGTGGGGGACTCGTTTGGCAGGCTTCTATAGGTAGTGTCAGCTTCCCCTTATCTAGCGTGGTGCCCTGGTCCTGGAGTCCGGTCTCATTCACCCTGGATCCCGGTCTCATCCTTCCATGTCAACGGTCGGGGTTCAGTGTTGGTTCAGGGCAGGTTCGTGTCTCGACCCCTGGGACAATGTGCGCGTCGGGGGTGCGGAGGTGGCGTGTGGTTGTGTAGGGGGGAGATCTTGGGTGTCCTCCCTCCTCCTCTCCGCTTGGGCGTGATGGTGTCTCTTGTGTCTTGTGAAGGTTAGGACCATGGGGATGGGACGGGTGTTCTGTGTGGTATAGCATGGCCCTGTGGTGGTATGTCTGAGTTCGTTCTGTCTTAGTGTTTTGTGGGGGAGTATGTCATGTACCGGGGGGGGGGGTTTGAGGTGGGGTCACCCCGCGGGACCGGAGCCCCCGCGCCCCACCGGTGCCCGGGCCCCCCGTCGGCACAATCTGTTGCATGTGTTCCCATTGCGGTCTTCGGGTGTCGCTGCCTTGGTCCTCAGGTGCCCTGTCTCCAGGTGTGTGTGCCGTGGTCTCCTGGTCTGCGTGGTGTGTTGCCCTGTGATCCATAGGCCCTCAACCGTCGTTGTCCATCCGTCATGGGTGTGGTCCTGGGTTTTGTCTAACGGTTAGCCATTGTAGCCAGTGGAACCATGTCTTCAGGTACGTCTGGGGTCTCCCTTTTGCAGTCAGGATCATTTCCTCTATAGTCCTTATGTCTTCTACCCTTGTTATCCAGTCCGTCAGGGTTGGTATTATGGATTTTTTCCAGAATGTTGGGATTAGGCTGCGTGCCGCATTCACTAGGTACGGGGTGATCGTTTTTTTTGTAGGCACGGGGGTTGTAGAGGAGTCAGGTGTAGTAGGTAGTTTTCTGGCGTGAGTTCTATGGCGTTGTCTGTGAGCGTTGTAACCACCTGGTGTATTTCATGCCAGAAGGGTTTGATCCGCGGGCATGTCCACCAGATGTTGTATAGCGTGCCCAGCTCAGTTCCGCATCTCCAACATTCTGGTGCGCTTGTGTCATACATAGTGACCAGTTTCTCTGGTGTTTTATACCAGTGCGATATCATTTTGTATCCCGATTCTTGGTATCTGGTGTTTATACAGGTTTTATGTGTCATCGTGAATGCTGTGGTCCATTGGTCTTGGGTCAGCAGATGCCCAAGGTCTCTTTCCCAGTATCTGGTGAAGTAGGGAAGTCGGGTGTCTCCCTGTGGTGAGTTTAGTAGTCGGTACAGGAGTGATATGGCGTGCGGCGTGGGGGCGTCTTGCGTACAGATGGCCTCAAACGTGGTCAGGGGTCTAGCAGCCGAGGGTAGGTTGGGGATTCACTTCAGTGCGCTCCCCAATTGGTGATATCGGAATTTAGTCATGTGGTCAGGAGGGGTGGGTGTGGGCAGTTCCGTTAACGGGGGAATGGTCCCGTTCACTAGGACGTGTTGTAGCCTGCACGGGAATGGAAGGCCCAAGTTAGTCAAGGTCTGGGAGTTGTTGATCATGTGGAATTGTGTTGTGCTCGAGAGTTGGTATAGAGGGGAGACTGGTGGGGCGAGGTCCTGATTCCCTGCCATCCTGCTCCACACCTTCAGTGTTGCCACTATCGTGGGGTGTCTGGTATCATATCTTCTCATCTGGCCTGGGAGTTGCCACGGGAGCGAGCTCAGTGGGTCTTTTGAGAAGCTGGCTTCTATGGCTATCCAGAGTTTGTCTTTTGTCCCCAGGGTCCATTCGGCTATACGTTGTAGGTGGGTAGCCTGTTGGTACTTGGTCAGGTCCGGGAGTCCCAGTCCGCCCTGCGGTTTGGCTTTTGTAAGGATGTCGTATCTTATCCTGGCTGGTCGATTCCACCAGACATATTTTGTGAGGTCTGAACGAGTCTGGGCCAGAAACATTTGGAGCACATATAGGAAGCGCGGGAGGACGTTAATTTTAAGGACATTCACTCTGCAGAGCCAGGTGATGTGTGGTACGTCCCATTCTGCTAGGTCTTTGAGGACACGTTCCAGGAGGGGGGGGTAGTTTTGTCTGAACAGATGGGAGGGATCCGCTGTGAACCTAAATATTTGACGTCGTCTTTGCGCCAGTGCAGCTGGAATTGTGCTTTAAGGGTCGCAATCAGGGCGCGGTCGCATCCCAGGTGTAGGATCTCCGACTTGGAGTAGTTGATGCGGAGGTTGGATAATGAGCCGTACGTTTCGAATTCCTGCATGATTGCCGGAAGTGACGTTTGCGGGTCTCGGACTGTGAACAGCAGATCGTCGGCGTAGGCTGAGATTTTGCTTTCCCCCATGTGCCTTTTATGCCCCCGATATCCGGTCTGGTGCGGATCGCGTTCAGGAAAGGTTCTAGGCTTAACACGAACAGGAGAGGCGAGAGGGGGCAACCCTGCCGGGTACCGTTGTGTATCTTAAATGGTGTAGATAATGTGCTGTTCACGTAGACTTGTGCGGATGGTCCGTTGTATAGGGCTTCAATCCACCTCCTCATGTTTGGTCCCAGTCCTAGGTGTTGTAGTGTTGCGAAGAGGAAGGTCCAAGGTCCAATCTACCCTGTCAAACGCCTTCTCCGCGTCTGTGGAGATCAGGAGTGCGGGCGTCTGTTGGCTCCTGGCCGCCTGTATCAGGTTAATTACTTTGGTGGTGCTATTGCTGATGAACCCCACCTGGTCTGGGTGGATCAATTGTGGCAGGGTTGGTTGGAGTCGGAGTGCCAGAACCTTTGCGAAGAGTTTCAGGTCGGCATTCAACAGGGAGATTGGTCTGTAGCTCGGGCAAGTCGTGGGGTCTTTTCCCTCCTTGGGTAGCACCACGATGTGTGCTCTCAAGGTGTTGTGGTCGAGGGTCCCCCCTTGTCTGAGTGTGTTTAGCATGTTCAGTAGGTGCGGGATCAGTGAGTCGTGGTATGTTCAGTAGTATTTGATCGTGAAGCCGTCCAGGCCTGGGCTTTTACCATTTTTGGCCATTTTTAGGGCCCGTGATATTTCTTCCATTGTGATCGGCTCCTCCATGGCGTCGGCCGTATCTGTGTCCATCGTGTTGGTGAGATACTTGGTGTGGTACTCGTTACGTTTTTGGGTCTTTGTGGTGTCCGACCCCTCTCCGGTGTCGTCCTGGCTGTGGAGGTTGTATAGTACTTCGTAGTAAGTGCGAAATCCTTCTGGATTTCGGAGTGTTGTGGGTGGTTCCATTATGTTTGATCTCAGATATGAAGCTTTTTTGACTGGTTTTCCTCAGGGCTCTTGCTAGTAATTTCCCGCTTTTGTTACCGTATTCGTAGAAAGTCTTCTGCGTTTGCCTGAATTGAAATGCGATCTTCTGGGATAGGTGGGAGTTGAGTTTTGCCCTGGCGATGACTAGTTGTGAGTATGTATCATCGGCCAAGGTGGACTTATGTTGCTTCTCCAGGTCCGCCACCTTTGGCGCAAGTTCATCCGTTTCTTGGGTGTGTTGTCGCTTGCGATGCGCGCCATGTCTGATCAGGACGCCCCTAATCACGCATTTGTGCACTTCCCAGATCTTATCCGGGGCGGAGTCCGGCGCGCTGTTTGTTTGGAAGAATTGGTCTATGTGTGTTTTCACATCTTGGTGAATCAGGGGATCCTCTAATAGTGATTCGTTCAGTCTCCAGTTCCAGTGTTTAAGGAGGTCGTCCAGGTGGCGGTGCTGGAGAAACAGATAGTCAATTCGCGAGTATGAGTTGTGGGGGGGGGGGGGAGAAGAAGGTGTAGTCCTTTTCTTGGTGGTGTAGGGCGCGCCCGCAATCCGACAGCTGGAGTTCATGTATGGTGGTTTTCATGCCTCGGAGGACATGGCTCTGGAGGGTCGAGTGGCCTGTTGAGGTGTCCAGTTTAGGGTCCAGAGGCGTGTTGAAGTCTCCTCCGAGGATTAGTTTGCCATCACTAAAGGAGTCTAGCAATGCGAGGGTTCGCCCTAGGAAGGGTTTTTGTCCCTTGTTCGGGAGGTATAAATTAGCGAACGTGAATCGTGTGTTGTGTATAGTTCCTTTCAGGAAGAGAAATCTGCCTCCTGGGTCCGCAAGTTCCTCCTCTTTGCGGAACGGTATGTCCGCCGCGAAGAGTATTGTGACCCCTTTGGTCTTGGATTGGTGGCATGGAAGCTCAGTGGGTAGTGTTTATTTGAGAATTTGGGGTGTTTGGCTGTTTGAAAGTGTGTTTCTTGGAAGAACGCAGTAGAAATGTGCAGGGATTTCAGTTCTCTCAGTGCCCTTGCTCGTTTCTGTGGGGAGTTGAGCCCTTTGGCGTTGATCGTGTAGATTCTGAGGTCCGATTGGGGTGTCTTCTGGTGTCTGCGGGCGATTGTAGCCGGGGAGGGGCCATGTCTGCGCGGGCGGGGGCATGGGGGTGTGTGAGCTGGGGATGGTCTCCCTCATGCGTTCTGCGGGCTCCCTCTGCTGGTCTCCGCCAGAGTTAATGTTTTTAAGTCATGAAACAGAATGTCATTAAAGTTTACCAATGAACTAAAAACATGTTTGAGAGATCCAATAACATATGTTGTATAGGGAAAAAACTGAAGCTCTCAGAAAAAATAGACAGTGTGATCCTTGCAGGTAGCACGGTCCTCTTGGGCACAAACATGCACAGTCTTTTAACCCTTTAAGGACTGTACTGTTTTTGCGATGTTGTACATTTGCGACCAGGCCTCTTTTTACACTTTTGTGGTGTTTGTGTTTAGCTGTAATTTTCCGCTCTCTCATTTACTGTTCCCATACAAATTATATATTGTTTTTTTCAGGACAAAAGCGGCTTTCTTTACAGACCATTATTTATATAATCTCATGTAATTTAATTTAAAAAAAAATAAATAAATATGATGAAAAATTTAAAAAAATACATGTTTTTTGACTTTTATTTGAAAAATCTTTACTCATCTACAAAAGCGAATAAAAAAAACTGCTAACTATATTCAAAATTTTGTCCTGAGTTTAAAAATACCCAGTGTTTACATGTTTGCTATTTTTTTGCATGTTATAGGGCTATAAGTACAAGTAGGATATTGCGGTTTCAAAACATAAATTTTTAAAATTTATCAGTAGTGACATTGTAACACTATTATCTGTCATAAATCTCTGAATAACACCCCCCATGTCCAGACTTTTTTTAGTAGCCACTTAGTTGCAAACACTGGCCAAAGTTAGCGTTCATATTTGTTTGAGTGTGAAAAAAGTAAAAAACTAAACTGAACGCTAATTTTGGCCAGTGTTTGTGACTAAGTGGTTACTAAAAAAGACTGGACATACCCCATTTGCAATACCTTGGGTTGTCTTCTTTTGCAAACGGTTTGCCAACATGGGGGTAATTCTCATTCTTGGGCTACCATACGCTCTCAAAGGCAATGTAACCAACCTGACCATTTTCAATGCAAAAATATTTGACCCATATATTTGACCCTGTAATTTTCAAAAACGCTATAAAACCAGTACATGGGGGTACTGTTATACTCAGGAGACTTTGCTGAACACAGATATTAGTGTTTCAAAACTGGAAAACGTATCACAACAATAGCATCAGTAAAAGTGCTGTTTGTGTGTGAAAAATGCAAAAAAAGTCACTTTCACTGACAATATCATCGCTGTGATATGTTTTACTGTTTTGAATCACTAATATTTGTGTTCAGCGAAGTCTCCTGAGTAAAACAGTACTCCCCATGTACAGGTTTTAGGGTGTCATAGAATGTTACAGGGTAAAATACAGTGCTAGCAAATTAAATTCTCTGGACTTTTGGACTGGGTTGGCAGGCATGTCCCTCAAATTGCAATCAATAAAATTACTTAATTATGTAAAAACATTACATAAATTCGTACATAGAATTTAAATATATAAGCATATTTATATATTTGAAGTCAACGTGTATATTTATATAATTATTTATGTAATTTTGTATATGGACATATGTATATTTCGTATTATTTTTATTTATTTATATATACATAGATATATATACAATTTCATTCTAAGTGTATTTTGATATAAATATATATATTAATATCAAAATACAGTCAGAATAAAATTTCATATAGATATATATATATATATTTTAAAATTTTTATTATTATTTTTACATTTTTTAATTTAATTTAAATTACTTATTTGTTTTTTTATAATATATATATATATATATATATATATATATATACACATACACACACACACACAATATATATAGTTATTATATATATACACACACACACGTGTGTAATTTAATTATAAGTGTTTTTCTTATATTAATATATGTACATATTAATATAAAAATACACTTAGTATGACATTATATATATATGATATATAGACATATATAGATATAATAAATGTTTATATATCATATTTATATACACATATAATTATTTTTTTTAAATTAACATTAACTTTTTTTTTTTTTATGGATTTTACACTAGCAGAGAGACTGCCTGTCAGCACACACAGTCCCCCTGCAGGCAGACACATGGACACCTTTTGAGCGATCACATGGCCACAGGGGTCCTAATCCGCCATGGGGAGACTGTCTGGGCTGCAGGCAGTCTCCCCACACCGGGAGCACCGCCAATCGCCGCCGGGGGAACGACTGCGATCTGGTAAGTACATAAGACCGTTAGGCAAAAATGCCGATGACGGTCCTGAACCGTCCTTGGTCCTTAAGGGGTTAAGGCAACTTAATTCCAGGCACTTTATTGTTTAACTCCACCACAGATACAGGAGCAAATAAAAAAAAAAAACAGTAACACAAATCCCTATAAACAAAAACCTAGCGCAGTCTGAGCACTTACTAACATCAAGTTCCCTATGTCTCAAGGGTTTAAACTATAACAGAACAATAATTGGTTTCACCAACCTAGTGCCTTTGTCAGATCTCTGCACTCCACACTCAGTTAGCATGTGGCTTCCATTCCTTCTAGAAAGAAACAAAATTCTCTCTCCGTTCTGCACTCCCAGTGCTCCAAGCCAGCCTTGGCTGCTTCCTTCTGCACTCCCAGTGCTCCAAGACAGCCTTAACTGCTTTCCCTTCTGCACACTCAATGCTCCAAGCCAGCCTTAACTCTCTCACAGGAGAGAGCAGTGTCTCTCCTACCTGCTTCCAGGGAGGAAGCCAGCAATCTCCCTTTACCTGCCGAGCAGGGAGGGGTTTATTCCCACTGCTGCAGCTGATTATCTGCAGCTGAGCAGTGGGTTGGAGACAGATCAAAACTCTGGCCTGGAACTTATTTCTCCCAGTTGTATGCAAACTGCGGAGTGGAGCATTGGCCCACCCTGCTCTCCAAATGCTCCACCCCAGGGGCCCATAACTAAACTTTGGTTTGTGTTGCCTACAACACATACTACACATACTCCCCCTGGGGTTAAATGTTATAGGCCTATCTGCCTTCACTTTATCACAACAGCTATATGACTAATCTGTAATCAGTACACATACAACCAACAAGCAAAGGCATGGGTGTTCATCATATGTAAGTACATATTTATATTTTATTAATAGCAGGCTATTTGGTATTTTACACTAGTACAGTAAGTCTAGTAGTTATACAGCAGTTAGAATAGTGGATACAATCTGCACTAAGGAGAGGGTGGCTGATCAGGCCACTCTGAAAGACAGCTGGGAGCTGGTATACACAGAATACCCGTCCTGCCCTGTCTAATTATAGTGCTGATGACCTGGATCTTGAAAGAGGCTGGGCATGCTTCTGTGCCCTTTCTGTCATTGGAGCTCAGAGTGGCATGCACAGTGTGTGGAGGAGGACCGAATATGGCTGAATATCATATATTGATTTTCTAGCTAATCACTCTGGCTGCCACTCAGATCCCTAGACTACTCAGACTACTAACAGAGTGGGACAAGGAGCCCACCCTCTGTCATGGTCCGGCTTAGATGTAATATAATAATGATAGATGGGGATATGGAATGGCATGGATAGTAGGGAGAGGTGCTGGTGAGACACACAAGGATAGAACGACGTATAAATACTAAAAAGTGTGTAAAGCAAAATGTTACAGTTCAATCTGGTTAAAGTGGGGACCTCCCACAAAGTATTTTTAATTAAAACAGTTTTTAAATTGATATTTTCTAAATAACTAATGAACCATGGCCATCTGCTTGTACTATATTTCTCACCGGCACATAATAATGCCTAATGTATGACAACACACTAGACGTGAAAGTGCTGTGGGTAGAGGTTAGCTTGTTTTACACTTATCGACTACTCTACTTCCCCTAGCGGGTTGAAGGGCTTCAATAGCATGTCCTGGGGTGAGGCCTTGAAGAATCGCTACTTCTAATGAAGCACTGTAAATTATTATTTTTTTTATTTAACATTTTTGTTGTGCAGGTAGCTACAGTTTAGCATCAAACGCCACAACAGCGTACATACAGGGAGTGCAGAATTATTAGGCAAGTTGTATTTTTGAGGATTAATTTTATTATTGAACAACAACCATGTTCTCAATGAACCCAAAAAACTCATTAATATCAAAGCTGAATATTTTTGGAAGTAGTTTTTAGTTTGTTTTTAGTTTTAGCTATGTTAGGGGGATATCTGTGTGTGCAGGTGACTATTACTGTGCATAATTATTAGGCAACTTAACAAAAAACAAATATATACCCATTTCAATTATTTATTATTACCAGTGAAACCAATATAACATCTCAACATTCACAAATATACATTTCTGACATTCAAAAACAAAACAAAAACAAATCAGTGACCAATATAGCCACCTTTCTTTGCAAGGACACTCAAAAGCCTGCCATCCATGGATTCTGTCAGTGTTTTGATCTGTTCACCATCAACATTGCGTGCAGCAGCAACCACAGCCTCCCAGACACTGTTCAGAGAGGTGTACTGTTTTCCCTCCTTGTAAATCTCACATTTGATGATGGACCACAGGTTCTCAATGGGGTTCAGATCAGGTGAACAAGGAGGCCATGTCATTAGATTTTCTTCTTTTATACCCTTTCTTGCCAGCCACGCTGTGGAGTACTTGGACGCGTGTGATGGAGCATTGTCCTGCATGAAAATCATGTTTTTCTTGAAGGATGCAGACTTCTTCCTGTACCACTGCTTGAAGAAGGTGTCTTCCAGGAACTGGCAGTAGGACTGGGAGTTGAGCTTGACTCCATCCTCAACCCGAAAAGGCCCCACAAGCTCATCTTTGATGATACCAGCCCAAACCAGTACTCCACCTCCACCTTGCTGGCGTCTGAGTCGGACTGGAGCTCTCTGCCCTTTACCAATCCAGCCACGGGCCCATCCATCTGGCCCATCAAGACTCACTCTCATTTCATCAGTCCATAAAACCTTAGAAAAATCAGTCTTGAGATATTTCTTGGCCCAGTCTTGACGTTTCAGCTTGTGTGTCTTGTTCAGTGGTGGTCGTCTTTCAGCCTTTCTTACCTTGGCCATGTCTCTGAGTATTGCACACCTTGTGCTTTTGGGCACTCCAGTGATGTTGCAGCTCTGAAATATGGCCAAACTGGTGGCAAGTGGCATCGTGGCAGCTGCACGCTTGACTTTTCTCAGTTCATGGGCAGTTATTTTGCGCCTTGGTTTTTCCACACGCTTCTTGCGACCCTGTTGACTATTTTGAATGAAACGCTTGATTGTTCGATGATCACGCTTCAGAAGCTTTGCAATTTTAAGAGTGCTGCATCCCTCTGCAAGATATCTCACTATTTTTGACTTTTCTGAGCCTGTCAAGTCCTTTTTTTTTTTTTTTTTTCCAATTTGACAATTTTTATTTTCACCGATAGTAAAACTTTATGGGGGATACAGAAGAGAAAGGGGGTACGGGGATACAATGTCTTTGTACAGTGGAATTGGAAGCGATGATAGTGCACAATTGACTTTAGACAGTGGTATTTGGTTACAATTCCATTTGTTATGTTTAACAATGCTATGACATCTTTGGTACATAATGCTATAGGTAAGATGTACTGCCGTCTCCCCTCCTCGTCCTCTCCCTCGCGGTTGCATAAAAGTCATCTAACAACTGTAGATTTGTAACTTATCTACGAGAACCTCCTCCATAAGAGGGGGGTGGGGGGGTAGTGGGGGGGATGAGGGGTGGGGGAAAGGGTTACTCTCTTCTGTGTGTTGTCTATGCTGATATCAGGAGCGCGTTGACTAAGGCTATGGAGTCCCTTATAACTAATTCGGCTCTGGTTGTTTTCTACTCGTAGGATCAGTACAACGGTACCTTATAGAGGGCTTTCCTTCAAGGTTGCCTGTTTTCTCTTTCTCTAATTCCCTCTCTAAACTGTTCCCACCCAAGCCATGTGAGCGATTTTTGTTTTCCCTGTCCCTCAGATGCTGCGTATGACAGTTCATATGTCTTGTTTCTCTCCACTGTTGCGAGTACCTCTGCGATCGAGGGGGGTCTTGTCTGCTTCCAGTGTCTCGCAATAAGGTATAGGGTGGCTAAGAGGATGTGGGTTATAACCACCTTGCTGTCCCATGCTATTTGGGAGGGTATGTGTAGCAGCAGTAGATTTAGAGGTTTTTTAGGGATGGCTGCCTTTGCAACGTTTCCCACTATGTCGTGTATCCCAGACCACAATGGCTGAAGGAGCGGGCACGTCCACCACATGTGGATCATCGTACCCTTTTGTTTCTCACATCTCCAACATGTAGGAGAGCTACCCGGGAAAATGTGCGCCAGTCTGGCAGGGACCATGTACCACCTTAGTAAAATTTTTCTGTGTAATTCTATATGTGCTGCGCAGTTTGTGACTCCTTTCAGTGCCCCCAGGATCTCAGTCCATTGTACGTCTGAGATGGGCTCCCTACAATCTTTAGACCATTCTATCGCATATTTACATTTGCCGAAGGGTTGGTTCTGGTTTAGTGCCCTATAGCACGTGGACAGTTGTCCCCGCGGTGGCGTGATCCCTACACACGTCTTTTCAAATCGGGACATGGTTGTGCCCCGGACTTCTTGTCGTCTAGGTTCCCTCTGAGAATCTAGAAAATGTGCAATCCGGAGGTATGCGTACTGCATGGTCTGGGGTAAGTCATGTTTGGTCGCTAGCTGTTGGAAGGATAATCGTTTGTCCCTTTCGTAGAAGCCGTATATGTGGTGGATCCCCGCGCGCTGCCAAGCAGCCACACCGAGGTCCGGGATTCTATGCGGTAGGACAGATATCGGGGTGGCTTTAGGGATCACTTGTGTCTGTACCAAAAGGTGTTTGTGTTTGTCCCATGTCTGTATCATATGCCGTGTTATAGATAGTAAGTCAGGTGTTTTAGGCCTATGGTCCTGGGGTGTCCAACATATTGTTGCTAATGGTGCGTCTAAAAAGCTTTCCTCTATTGAGACCCACTGTGGGCGGTCTCGTGTCGTGTCTACCTGTGTCAGTGGTGCTAGCGCAGCCGCCTTGTGGTATAAGAGGAGGTCAGGAACTCCCAGACCTCCTTCAGTGTAGCTTCTATTTAAGTGTTTCATGGCCACCCTGGGTTTTTTCCCTGCCCACACAAATCTCGTCAGTTCATTCTGTGCTTTTTTTAAAAAGGAGGCTGGCGCTGCTATCGGTAATAAGCGGAAGATATATTGTAATTTAGGTAGCAGCATCATTTTGAAGGCAGCTACCCTGCCTACCCACGATACGTATTTGTCTTTCCATTCCCTCATAGTGTATTCTATTTCTTTCCAGACTCTCACATAGTTGTCCCCAAAAAGATTCTGGGGGTTGCGTGATAGCCACAGGCCTAAGAATTTTATGTGTGAGTCTGACCATTCGAACCTATATTGTGATTGAAGGGTTTGGGCAGTCATCTCTGTTAGATTTATTCCCATTGCCTGGGATTTAGATTCGTTGAGTTTATAATGTGATACAACTCCATACTCCATTAAGATTTTGTGGACTGCTGGAACTGATGTTAGTGGCTGGGTCATTGTGATCAGGACGGTCGGCAAAGAGGCTAAGCTTGAGTAATGCCATGGACGTCGGGTGTGGATCTGATCAGTTCTGCTAGCGGTTCGAGTGCCAATATGTACAAAATCGGCGACAGTGGGCAACCCTGTCTTGTGCCGTTTGTGACCTGGAATCTGGCAGATGTATAGCCGCCTGTGGACACCACCGCTGTTGGTCTATTGTAAAGGGCCATTATTTGGGATATAAAATCCCGTGGGATGCCAAACCTGTCCAGGGCCGCGACCAAGAACCCCCAGCCCAGCCGGTCAAACGCTTTTTCCGCGTCCAGCGAGAGCAGTAGGCCCTCGGTCCCGGCCCTTCTCATGTGGCTCACCAAGTCCGCCACCCTCCGGGAGTTGTCTGCCCCCTGGCGCCCGGCCACAAATCCCACTTGATCTTTCCCTATTAACGTAGGTATGATTGTGGATAGTCTGTTGGCTAACAGTTTGGCATAAATCTTTGCGTCTACGTTAAGCAGCGATATGGGTCTGAAATTTTTACATTCATTGGGTTGTTTCCCGGGTTTAGGTAGTGTAATGATGTTGGCTAGTAACATGTCTGGCGGTAAGCCTCTTTCCTGGTTAGTTGAGTTAAATAGCTTTGTCATGTATGGTTCTAATAGGTCTCCAAAGACCTTATAGTATTTGCATGTAAGGCCATCTGGTCCCGGAGCTTTGTGTGGGGGCAACTTCGCTATAGTCTGAAGGATTTCGCCAGTCGATATTTGTGCGTTTAAAGATGCTTTTTGGTCAGCGGTCAAGCTTGGGAGGGACACCCTGTCCAGGAAGTTCTGGATTTGAACCCCTGATGGCCGTGGTTCGGTTTGGTCTAATTCTAAGTTATACAGGGCTTTATAGAATGTTGCAAATGCTTCACTAATCTCCTGGGGTTTGTGGACCGTTTCCGTGTTGGAAATTTTTATGGATGAGATGCGGTGTTTCGCCTGTCTATGTTTAAGTAAGTTGGCTAGCACTTTGCCCGCCCTGTTTCCCTGGTGATAGAACCTGGCCTTTAGTTTCTGTATCTGGTAGTTTGTTTTCAGTAGGTTGGCTTCGTCTATCTGGGATTTTAATGTCTTGATTCGGACTGCCAGGTCACCTGATAGTTCGCGTTTGTTTTGTCTCGTCAGTATCTCTAGTTGTTGGAGCCATGTTGTCATTAGGGATTCCCTCTTCCGTTTTAGATAAGTCGCCCTTTTTATAAAAATACCCCTAATCACCGCCTTGTGGGCCAGCCACAACGTTTCCAGGGACGTCTCCCCGTTGTCGTTCCTAGTGAAATAGTCTGACAGTTCTGTCCGTACGTTTTTAATAAAGTCTAGATCATGGAGTAGGGATTCGTTGAGCCTCCAGAACCCCTTCCCAGTATGTGTGTGGGTGTCTTTAATATATAGAAAGACTGGTGCATGATCGGACCATATTATTTGTCCTATCACACATTTCTCTATTTGGATCAGGGCTGTAGGTGAAGTGTAGAAGCGGTCAAGTCTTGTGTAAGAATTGTGAACCGCTGAGTGGAATGTATAGTCTTTCTCGTGGTCATGTAGAGTGCGCCATACATCAAGTAGGTTATGGAAGTGAAGGCGGGATCTTAGAGTTTTGCAAGAGCCCTGTAATGCTTTTAATCTCTTATTCGTAAGCTTAGCTGATGAGTCCAGGGTTGGTTCTGTGATAAAGTTAAAGTCCCCGCACAACACCAGGGCACCCTGTTTGATCTTGTCTATCTTGTTACACAGTGTTTCTAGGAATTGGGCTTGGTTGGAGTTTGGGAAATAGGCGTTTGTTATGGTGTATGTGACTTCATTCACTATACAGACCAGAATCAAGTACCTACCCGTGGGGTCAGAAAGTTTATGCAGGAGAGTGAACGCTACATTGTCATTTACCAGAATGGAGACCCCTCTCGCTTTCTTATTTGCAGTGGAGTGAAACTGTCTACTATACGACTGGGGATACAGGGGTTTTTGTGGTTGTTTATTTAGGTGGGTCTCCTGTAAGCACACTATGTCACTGTGCCATTTGGATAGATCTCTGTACAGGAGGGTACGTTTATGTTGGGTGTTCAGCCCCTTAACATTATACGTGACTATTTTCATGAATGTTTATGTGGGTGGCTGAGATATCTGGGGGCCGTCGTGGTTTTGCTGGGTTGGGTATGAGCACCTTTGTTATAGATTTGCGAGAGTTTTGGGAGTGAGTACGGGGTGGGGGAGTAGAACAACATAACAGGGTATAACTTATATACAGTAAAACAACAAACGTAATGGCCCAAGAGTTGACCCCTAGGGGTCTGGAGTTGCCTTCCTGTGGGCCTAGGCAACTGTCAGGGGTCGTGGTAAAGGTAGCCTCTACCAGTGTTCGAACCTGTTCCACCGGTGTCGGCTAAAACTCTATTACTGCAATTAAGAGTACGTCTTTTCTACCTCCCATCGAGGCTGTAGTCCCTGTCACCAGTATCTATTTATCTAGTATGATTTTGCTTTTTTTTATTTTTTTTATTTTACACGCCCAAAACCCATAAATTTGTGGGAACTGATATTGCCTGTGGGGCACTAGATCTTCATCACTGCAGCCCTGCCCCCTCCCTCCGGGGCCTGTGCTATCTGAGTAGCCATCACCCTAGCCCCGGGTGTGTATCACCGTATACCCCCCAAAACAAGAGGTGCAACAACACTAGTTACATTACCCATAAGATACCCTCGTTCCTTCTCCATCATAGAATATACAAAGTCCTGGTTGTTTCGGTGCAGGTCACGGTGCTTTTTGCCACTCAGGGCTTAGCCGTTTAGGGCCGGGTGCAGGTGGTTGTTTCAGATGCTGTATTGGAATGTCCCAGTCCCTCAGGAGTTTACGTCCTTCTTCCACCGTTTTGATCGAGTGGATAATTCCATTTTTGAGCACCTGGATCCTGGTGGGGAATCCCCAGCGATAAGGCACGCTTTGCGCCCGTAGAGCGGTTGTGATGGGCGCTAGGTTCCGGCGTTGCATTAGAGTGGCTGGGGAAAGGTCTGCGTAAATTTGAAGCGCTTTGCCAAGGGGTTTTTTCGGCTGGCTTTCATAATTTGATCCTTAACGTGGAAATAGTGAATCCTCATTAACACGTCGCGTGGCGATGAGATCGGGATATGTTTTGGCCTCCCGACTCTGTGTATGCGGTCTATAATCAGAAGCTCTGGGTCTACCTCCGGTATGAGTTTGGCAAAAAATGTTGTAGTATATTGAAGCAGCTGTTTGCCATCTATTTCTTCTGGGACGCCTCTCAGGCGCACATTGTTCCTCCTGGAACGATCTTCTAGGTCAGTAAGCTTATCTTCGTGGGCTTGGAATTTATGTTCCAATTCTTGCATGGCGTCAGCCATGCTGTTATGGGCCTCTGCGTGCTCCGCCATTTTATTTTCTATATGTGAAGTGCGTTCGCCCAGTTCTGCCACATCTTTATTTAGATTTGCTATGACCTCTTTAAATTGGTGCAACAGAGATGTGTTTAATTTTTCCAGCAGAGTTTTCATTCTGGATTCAGTAATTGGCCCCTCATTCTGTACCTGGGTTTCAGTCTCTGTGTCTGATGTCTGTGCCTCCACTCCTTCATCGGCGCCATCTTGTTCCCTTTCCGGCGTTTTTTTATGCTTTGAGGTTTTCTGCGCAAAAAATGCCGCCTTGTCTAATTTCGGTTTGCTTTTCGTTGCCATCGGATGGGGTAGCTTGTCTGTGATCGACGGGGGTAGGTTGGTGATTTATGTGTGCAGTTTGAGTCGCTTTAATTTGCCGCTGTTTGCCGATCGGGTAGGAGCGCTGCGTTTATGCGACCATTCCCGCCGGCTGTCGGCCACGCCCCCCCTCAAGTCCTTCTTTTGACCCATTTTGCCAAAGGAAAGGAAGTTGCCTAATAATTATGCACACCTGATATAGGGTGTTGATGTCATTAGACCACACCCCTTCTCATTACAGAGATGCACATCACCTAATATGCTTAATTGGTAGTAGGCTTTCGAGCCTATACAGCTTGGAGTAAGACAACATGCATAAAGAGGATGATGTGGTCAAAATACTCATTTGCCTAATAATTCTGCACTCCCTGTATATATATAAATAAAACCAAGAGGGCTGCACTCACCTGAACATGCATACATTATAGGGTGCTGCTGGGGCCAAAATATACAAAATACAGAATTCACCGCACTCGCTTATTCACTAAACAATGATTTCAAATCTTAGAGATTGTAATAGTTTTATTTAAAAACACCTCACCCAGGCCAACTCCTTGGTTTTGCACCCCTCCCTGTCTCTCATTCCAGTACCCTATTTAGCCTTGACTTGCAGAGAGTGCCAGTAAGGAAGTATTTCCCAAGTAAGAGGATTCATCTCATAAGAGTAAGCATCAGGCTGTTAGAGTAGGAGCTGCCAAGAATGGGGTACATTGACGTTGTGGCAGGCTTATGCAATGTATGATCATATAATGTAACTAACCCCCATTATTTTTTTGCCTAGGTGAGGTGTTTTTAAATAAAACTACTAGAATCTGTAAGATTTGAAATAATTGTTTAGTGAATAAGCGAGTGCGCTGGATTCTGTATTTTGTATATTTTGGCCCCAGCAGCACCCTATAATGTATGCATGTTCAGGTGAGTGCAGCCCTCTTGGTTTCATTTATATATATATGTACGCTGTTGTGGCGTTTGATGCTAAACTGTAGCTACCTGCACAACAAAAATGTTAAATAAAAAAAATAATAATTTACAGTGCTTCATTAGAAGTAGCAGTTCTTCAAGCCCTCACCCCAGGACATGCTATTGAAGCCCTTCAACTCGCTGGGGGAAGTAGAGTAGTCGATAAGTGGAAAACATTATTACAATCTGTAAGATTTGAAATCATTGTTTAGTGAATAAGCGTGTGTGCTGGATTTTGTATTTTATATATGTATATATATACACACATATTTATATAGGATAGACAGTGGCACGAGCTGAAAACGCTATGTTTTTGCTTCTTTTGTGCAGGAGCTATTAAGATACACGTCCGGCCCTGAAGCACTGTAAATTATATATAGGTGGTTTTATCCACATTTATAGAATTCACTGTTTCCAAAACAGTGATATTCCTTATAAAAGTACAGTTTAAATGGCCATTCTCAGGAACAAGGTGCAGGAACAACTATCTTAGCAAAATATAGTTGTACACTATAAACTTGGAAACTATGAACTATAGAGGCAGGTAGAAATAACAAATCTCCCAAAAAATATACAGGAAGGGGTATGATAATCACCACTTATTCTGTAACCTCAGGCCCTATTGTTACGGACTAAGTAATACATTGCACACTTTTCGACTCTACATGCTGGAGTAAGATAAAATACAGACAAATAGTTTGACTGCCTGTAGATATTTGTGCTACTTTGAATATAACAGAAATTCAACTGAAGAAATATTAACAAGTGTATTGACATTACTTCTTATTGGAAACAATACCATCATACAGTATCTTGAATAAGCGTGCAGTAGAACTGCATGACTATTGTTTTGGATTGCGCTTAAATCCATTTTCTTATAAGGCTCACTTTATGTATTACATGTTGCTTTATACAGATATAAATGTAAATATAATTTGTTTTTCTATTTTCGCTAAGCTTGTTTGTTGAGCTAATTGCACATTTCTTTTTACCCATAGGTGGCGCTATTTAATGAGGATCTCCAACTGCTCCAGAACCTTTGTCAGACTGCAAGATGCCACAAAATAATATTTAGCAAAAAAATTATTGTATATATTATTTTATTACTTGAATATTTGCAACAGCCTACAGAACTAGGACGAAACCGTACCTCTTAATGGATACATTATTTCCACACTTTCTACTTAATTTAGGTATTTGCAACGGATGGAAGGTTTTGATCTGGAATAGAGTAGTTGGCAAATTTGGTTTATGACGGACTCTTGATAAGTGAGAAATATACTAAACTGGCATGAGGCACATTAACATAGTCAAAGAAAGTTCTTGTCATATGTATCTCAATCAAATTAAAATGCTGTCACAGAGGGCACCAGTATGGAAATCCAGTTATATCGTACTACAATTAACAATCATGTAGCAATGTTGAAAATGGGTTTGGAAACTCATTTAGCATTATAATCACAGTGTGCCCCCTTAGCAACCTAACCAAAATGCCACATTCACTTAGAGAAATAAGTAGAATGGAACCATCCCCTGGAGTCTTTGTCCTGCAAACATAGAATGCCCTGCAAACACAGGATATCAAAACCACTGAATATCATCGTGCTACAAACTGAGCACTACAATCACTTCGCACCATTAAGAAACCCTTTTGGATCTCTAAAATTCTGACAACCAAACCACAACTTTAGTACTTTACAGAATTGGTTGTGGTTTTGTTGTCAGAATTATTTGAAATAAAACTTGAGAAATTTGATATTTGTAGGAGTGCTGTACTTAACCGACAAAGAGTGCTAAACAACAGCACAATAAACAACAAACTTGCTTATTTCATGTGTGTACATATTTCATCAATGGATATGTATAGATTTCTGCAATAAGCTTCAGAGGATTGCAAAATGCAGGGGAATCCCTGATTTTGTCCCAAACATACAGCATGGCTATTTACTAAAATCACTAGGATTACCCCAAATGTGCAAACATAATTCAAAACAATTACATTTCTGCTAACAGATTAGACCATAAATACCCAAATTGTATACAATAGATAGTTCAGAGTGAAATGCAGAACCTGCATCATAGACATGGGGCCAGTGTGGTTAGCTAGGCTGCCCCAAACTTCCATGTTATCCCATTCTTTTCCCATCACCTACTAAGGGGAAGTAAGTAGGGCAGTTACACTCAGGGGAAGGGTGACAAGGGGAGCTTGAGAGTATTGCTGCCTTACAACACAATACTAAACTATAATGCGTAACATTGTTTTTATTATTATTGTAGTATTACTATAAAACATTTAATATTACAGTAAGAAATGGAACAGTGTGCGGTGGATTGGTCTTAAATTAGACTATTTGTGATTTCCTTGTTCAATAGTTAATTTTAGGACAATCTCATGACTATTTGGGTGGCATTAGAGGCCAATCCAAATTAATTAGGGTTGGCTAAAATTTTAAGTAAACTGAGAGGAAATCATCTAATTTTACTTTTCTGAATTACTGCAAACAACATTTTAGATTTTAAAGAAAAATTAAGTATAAAGACACCCTAGCAATAATGATTCACATGCAAAAAAAACCCAACAACTCACTGAGCAGTTACTTAGGTTTACGAATTCGCACTTAACCTCTGTTATACAGAAAAGTGGAGTGAATATGCTCCATCATTATGTAGCACAATAGTATTATTATCTAGCAATAGTACTTTGACAAGCTTGCAGTCTATCAATAAGAGATGCTCTTAACCAAAAAGCAAAGGGCTCGAGAGGCAGCTGCTGATAGGGTCAGAGGTCAAGTCTTCTAACACAGTCTGATTCCTTAGCTAAAAGTCACCATGCCCCTCTATCCAAATTCTGCACCAACACGTATCCTCCCCCTATACTTCCTTCTGTATGGAAACACCGTGAGGAGATGATACTCTGCATTATCAAGGCTAAAGATATTTGATTTATCAATGTGAACTCTGTTGCATCTGCTTGATTTGCAATATGAACCATTGACCTGTTCTGTTCCACTATACACCAACAGGAACATCAATGAACCAGCTATAAAAGGAACCATGTGGTTTCATTTGGACAATGTTTTAATAGATTAAATAAAGAAGCATAGTAAATAATGAAGATATGCCATGAATAAATATTGTGTAACTGGTCTCTCACTCACTAGCAACAAAACTTACAATACATAACAAAAGCACAATTAAAAAGTGTTAGATATCTTTGACTCTCCCCCATACAAACAGTGTCTAGTGTACAGTGAAATAATTACAAAATACCTGATTCCTCAAATGACAGTCGTGTAACAGCCCCTGCTGCCTACAACTGAAACACTCTGCAGAGACAAACTTATAGGAGACATTGAGGGAGATTTATCAAAGCAAACAAAGTTGGTACTCTGGTGCAAAGTGCTAAATCGTCTGAGATATTCTAATGGTTTCCATCAGGATTACTCCTTAATTACCACATCATTGCAGAACAGCTCAAAATTACTTTGATAAATTATCCCCATTTTCTCATTAGAAACAAATATATTTTATATATCAATTCTATATGAATAGCTATAGCCTTTCCTTGACATTGTCAAGTCTTCATTCATTCTAAAAGGTTTTCAGAGATCTATGGCAATATACTTAACTACAGAATGCACCTGTCGTGGTTTAATGTATTTATTACTTTATTTATTGTGTATTATGTGTTAAATGTATATATGTGTGTATGTATATACATATATATTGTATTGTTGTAATATTGTACCCCATTGTAACAATGCAATATTTTGTGGACCCAGGACATATTTGAAAATGAGAGAAATCCTTCCTGGTAAAATATTTTAAAAATAAATAAATACGTACACCCATGGAAACTAAATGTTTCTTTGCCAAGGAACTTTCCTGAATTTAAAAACACCCTGAGAAATAGTGTTTTTATGAGAAAAAATTTGCAATTGTCTGCTTACAGTTATACAGTGACTATAGGCAGAAAACTGCACCGGGGAGGAGGGATAGGGGACAGATGTGTCATAATCAATCATCTTTAGCAGATGACATAAAAATTGTATGGTACTTTTGAAGATTATTTTATCACAATACAGTTTTTCATCACCCTGTTTCTGGTGTATTTCTGTACATTGATTTAGATTAACAATTGCAATAATAATGGTTTGTAGAATAAAATAGTGACATTACAAATTAATTTGTTAGAAATCACACAATTGTGTATTTGCCCCCTCCATTATTCCAGAAATATTAATCTTGTTAGTTTATTCAATAATGTAGGGAAAAAAAGATAATTGGTTGCACACCTGGCACATACATTTCTTAGCAGTTGCACTGCTGTAGAGACCAAAATGTATACAAAAAAATGACTAAACAGTGCACACATAAAAACACAGTTTAAAATTTTACAAGGCTATTTAAAATCACCTATATCGGGAAACAAGTTTGGGGATTCAGATCCACCACATGGCCATATTGTGTTAATCCCACCACTACTTCACACTACCCAAAAATCTGTGGATCCGACACTAATTCCAAACGTGGGAGACAAATTAAATAATGCAAGTGCTAAATAAGCTGAAGTGTATTTAAATAATCTGTTGTAAGAGCATTGTGAATTTATTTAATGCAAATTTAATGTGATCAACGAAATAAATTTTAGAAAATGCAGTGTCAAAACTAAACAATTAAAGTCAGAGTTCTTTGATGTATCACAATTCATATCATATAAGTTAGTTTATTAATATAGTGTATTTTCGTCAGACTGCAATAATAAAAAATAAAAAAAATAAACTGTAACTAGGAGATATCTTTTTCCCCTTTAGGGATTAGAATTATAGCTCCAGGGAAATAGGTACACCGTAGGGTAAAACCCCAAATCTTTTTATGTCAATCAATATAAAGGATTTACCGTGTTTCCCAAATAATTTTTATGTTCAAGCGTACCCATATTTACACACAAAAAAGCATCAAAGAACTAGATAAAAGCACAGAAATGGTTACAATTCTCACTTAAGTAAATACCTCTAAATTGTCTTTACCAAATTGTCACCTGTTAGTACATCTTTTCCATTAATACTGCAATTCTACAATACGTTTTAAAATATGTTGGCATTTCATAGATACATAATAATTACATTGTCTCAAGAACAACATTAATAACCACAAACAACTTGCAGAAAAAGACTTAGGGGCTTCGCCCTTAACCTCCCTTGTTTGGTGTTCCCAGCACCTGTTTGACATGTATATTTGCCCAAGACGGCCCAGATCCCCTCCCCTCCCTGAATAATGTCCCTGTGTGGTTACGGATACACAGACCCACAGCAAAATAAAAGAAATCCTTTAGCCATGCATTTTCCCCAAGCTCTCCCAAAATCACCATGAATAAATCATTGTTTTATTAAGGCAAAGCAGCTGTTTTCCATCAATGCCCGTCTATTGCTGGAAAGAAGCTGTGGCACACGGGCAGACTTTAAACCCCTTTCACCTCCTCCGAAGCGTAGCTGTTTATATACCCACAGCCTTTTGGAGATGGGATTTTTCGCACGAGCGGCGTGTAAATGGCTAATTCAATGTTTTTATTATGTCAGCAGGGTTAAGTGGGCTAAATGTTTGCTACCCCCCCATATAAAGATCCCAGTCCATGAAAAGCTATATTTACATTGTAATGACCAAAGGACAGTTTAAGCGATGAATAGTCAGCTTAATGGGGGAGTGAATGAGGGGTTACACCAGCACTTCTTCAGCAGACTCGAGGATTAGATACAGAGCCAGCTGTCCCCAGATCCCAACCCTCACAAGAACCACTGAACTCATGGGTTTGAAACGGGCTCTTTGTCTGAGTAGTTCTTGGAGGAATTGATGCATTGCTTTTAATTAAGCCTCTTCTTAGTTAAGCTGGGGTTAATACTTAGCTTGTACAATTCACCAAGTCTAGATCAACCATATCAATCAATCATGGATGTAAAGCCCATGTTCATTACCCTCCCTCTTTGCAATTCAATTTCATTTGAAATGAGACAGATACGTATGGTCCCGTTGGGAGTCAGTATCCTTTTTGTATTACAAGGCATGGCTTAGTACTTCAATATACAAATTATTTCCCTTCAGAGTTTTTGGGGGAAGAAATAATATGAAATGAGTAAAAGTAAAAGTGTTCCTTATCTGGTGACCTACTGCCAGTTGATTCTGAAGTGCAGTCAATGGTGAATTTAGGTTTCTTTCTGCCTCAGGTCCAGCTAACTGTGTATCCCTCTTACATGTTTTGGGTATTTCACTAAAGTGATAATTGTCAGGAAGTTAAAGTGAATTCAAAATGAATTTCAAATGTAAGACTAAAGTATCTTAAATGGAAGCATAGCTGACTTAAAGAATGTTAGCAGTTCAAATATTTAGGCCATCCACCTAATCTAAAAGAAAACTTGATTCATTAGACCAGGTAACCTTCGTCCATAGCTCTACAGTCCAATTCTCATGCTCATGCCCCCATTAAAGGTGCTTTTGCAGTGGACAGAGGTCCCCATGGGCAATCTAACATGTCTGCAGCTACACAGCCCCATACACAGCACGTTGTGATGCACTGTATGTTCTGACACCTTTCTATCTTGGCTAGCATTATGTTTTTCAGCAATTTAAGATAAAGTAGTTATTCTGTGTGATTGGACCAGACAGCTTGCCTTTGCTCCCAATGTGCATCAATGAGTCTCGGACTCCCATGACCCTGACCCCGGTTCACCGGTTGCCATTCTTGCACCATTGCACCACTTTTGGTTGGTACTTATCACTGAATACGGGGAACAACTCACAACACTTGCCATTTTGGAGATGCCTAGCCATCGCTATATGGCCCTTGTCAAAGTCACTCAGAGCTTGTATTTCATGAGTTGGAAGCAGGAATGGACAAGCGAAAAGATCTGACTGTTTACTTGCTTCCTATTTTATCCCACCTCTTGACAGGTGCCATTGTAACGACATAATCAATGTTTTTCATTTCACCTGTCAGTGGTTTTAATGTTGTGGCTATCGGTGTATATCCCTAGAGACAAGGACAGGAAAAATTTGGAACTGGAGTTGTAGCAGACTACAACTTTTATATACTCGGGATTTTATCTACATGCTTTGGCCTTTCATTCTCTATATTACACAATAATCTGATAATAGTTGAGCTTCCTATGTGGGGCATAAATCCTAAATTAAACAGTGACTTCACTAAAGATACACTTCTGTAATCTGTGCAGAACACGTCACTCTCTTAGTGTAATTTTTTATGTGGTGCATTCTTTAAATGATGACGATAACTCTTCTGATAATTTAGTATGTATTTTATGCTGTGTTTGCATCTACTATAATGTTGATTGCTTATGTTACTTAGTTCCTTAAATTTAAGAAAATGAGCCTGACTCCATGACGATTTCATGAACGATTAGACTTAATATTGTAAAATTCTCTTATTTTTATTATCATAGCAAAAAATGCTGAAAAGATGAAAAAAAAAGAATGGAGGAAACAGAGCCATAAGAGAGGTAGTTGGTGAGAGAGACACGGTAATAAAATCAGTGTGTACCAGGCAGCTAATGTTCCACTTCACCTGCTGTCTCTCTGAAAAAGAAACAGGACTTAGCTGGTATAAACCTTCCACTAACCTAGGAGAGAAAGTCAATAACTAGCTAATAGCTATCTGGGAGCTGTGAGAAACTGACCTGCCATCAAGCAGACTGCTAATTTAAAATTAAATAATGCGTGCAAAAACCACATTAAAAGGCCAACCTTTGCCCTCTTGCCTGCTGGCACACAGGCTCATAAATGGTGAGAAGGCTTAGTGCCAGCTCAGGGAACAAAGGTGAGAAGGAGTCATTAACTAACTTTATGGAAACATGAATTCTCCAAAGGTACCTGACAATTGACATTCAGGAGTATCTACAAGTATCTATATCCAACAAAAAAAAAAAAAATAAATAAATCAAACTATAAATAAATGTTTGTACTGCAAATTATCTGTATGGATAGGGGATGTGTCACTTAATCCAATGAAGCTTTATATGAAAAGACGTAAAACACTCAGTAGCCAGGACAAATGTTACACACGTTCAAGCATTTTATATAGAGAGAAATGTATGTAAGTCTTCCCAGACAGTCTCTAAAATAGAAATATTTTACAAACATTTATTAGACATAGTAGTCAAAAACAAATTAGGTAGTTGGTGGAGTCAGGGCCGGATTAACATAGGGGCTGATGGAGCTGCAGCTCCATGCCCAGGCCCAGGGAATAGGCCCACTGATTTTTTTTTTACACACTACTCTTATGGTTGCCAGGTATTTCTCAGAAGTATTTATAAGGGATTTGAGGCTGCCTAGCCAGTGTTGGTATTGCAGTAATACCGGCAATACAAATGTCTGTCTCAGTATAAATAGAGATTATTCTGCAATACCAGCGCCGGCCAGTAGGGGTCGCTGTTTGTGCGAAGAGAGGCTGGGATAAGAAGTTACAGCATTTCCCTCCCTGCCTCTCTCTACACACTGATCCATGGGGGAGTAGCTCTGCACAGAGAGTCCAGACAGCAGCTCCCAGCCTGCGAGACATGGGGTCGGTGAGAAACTTGAGGACACAGACATTGGGACACTGTGGGACATAGAGACACTGGGGAACATGGGGACCCTGTCTCCTAGCCAGTATCTCTAGATTCTGTCTCCCCATGTCTCCCAGTGTCCCTGGTGTCTCTCAGTGTCCCTAGTGTCTGTGTCCCTAGTCTACTAGAGTCCCCTAGTCTCCCAGAGTCCCCATGTATCTCAGTGTCTCCATGTCTCACAGTGTCCCAATGTCTCTAAGTGTCCCCTAATGTCCTAGTGACATCGGAACACTGGGAGACATGGGGATACAAACACTAGGGACATTTGGGAACATGGGGACCCTGTCTCCCAGCCAGTATCCCTAGTTTCTGTGTCCCCATGTCCCCCAGTGTCCCTGATGTGTCTCAGTGTTCCCGTGTCTCTCAGTGTCCCTAGTGTCTGTGTCTCTAGTCTCCCAGAGTCTCCTTGTCTCCCAGAGTCCCCATGTCTCTAAGTGTCCTCTAATGTCCTAGTGACATCGGAACACTAGGAGACATGGGGATACAAACACTAGGGGACACTGGGTGACATGGGGTTACTGAGACACTGAGAGACATGGGGACACTGGGAGACACACAGACATGGGGACACAGGGAGACTTTGAGACCTGGGAGACATGGCGCCCATGTCTCCCAGCCAGTGTCCCTAGTATCTCAGTATCCCCGTTTCTCCCAGTGTCCCTGGTGCCTCTCAATGTCTGTAGTGTGCCAGTGTCCCTAGAGTCTCAGTGTTTCCTAGTCTCCCAGTGTCTCAGTGTCCCAATGTCTCCCAGTGTCCCCATGTCTCCTATTGTCTCAGTGTCCCCTAGTATAAAAGAAAAAAATCTCAGGCACTCACTGTGATAGATTTAAGTAGGTTTATTGGACACCGCAACGTTTTGACCTGTACTCAGGTCTATATCAAGTCTCCAGTGTCCCCTATGTATCAGAGTGTCTCAGTGCCCCATGTCTCCCGGTGTCCCTGGTGTCTCTCAGTGTCTGTAGTGTCTCATAGTCCGTAGTGTCTCAGTGTCCCTTAGTCTCTCAGAATCCTCTAGTCTCCCAGTGTCCCCATGTCTCCCAGTGCCCTAAGTGTCTCAGTGTCCCCTAGTATAAAAGAAAAATATCTCAGGCACTCACTGTGATAGATTTAAGCAGGTTTATTGGACACTGCAACGTATTGACCCAGGTCTTTATCAAGAATCCAGTGTCCTCTATATATCACAGTGTCCCCTATGTATCACAGGGTCTCAGTGCCCCGTATCTCCCAGTGTCCCCTCGTGTCTCAAAGTCACCCAGTGTCCCCATGTCTCCCAGTGTCCCCAAGAGTCTCAATATCTCAATAGTTATTTTTACTCATTGAAGTGAGATTTGCCACGTTTTTATTTTAAAAATGAGTATAAATAATGAGTGACTGAAGTTGCTCATTATGATGGGCCCAGCAACGGGGGTGAGTTTCGGGTGCAAGAATCCATACTAATCACTACAAAAAGTTACAGTAAGTAAGGAGACTAGAGTGCCTTTTTAAAGAGACACTATAGTCATTAAAACAACTTTAGCTTATCCGCCTGTGATAAGGTTCTGTTAGAACCAATTGTGCTTTAGAAATGTTGCTAGGATGTGTTACTGCATCCAAGAATTCCCTGTTCTTGGATCAATAAACATGACCAGCATTCAGCTTTCTCCAATCCAAATTAAAACTGGCGCAATCCGTTGGCATCCAGATGCTGGGATACATTCTGTTCCAAGACGGAGAGTACACTTTTCCAAAGCTGATTATCCTCAGTGTTAGAATACGATGCAATACCTAATGTAAGAATCTGGTTAATATGGGTGAATATAGTTTATACTGTTCCATCAGTAGATGGCAGTGTTCCAGTTAACTATATTTGTTATATCCTCTTATATGAATAAAGTTAGAACTAAAAATAAAAAAAAAAGAGGAAATCAGTAAGGTGACAAACACGCATCAGAG
Organism: Pelobates cultripes; assembly: GCA_933207985.1. Classification (NCBI taxonomy): domain Eukaryota; kingdom Metazoa; phylum Chordata; class Amphibia; order Anura; family Pelobatidae; genus Pelobates; species Pelobates cultripes. Next base: position 180,478,510 of record OW240912.1, read on the forward strand.
GCAGCAGCCATGCTTGAAGAATAATTATGAATGTGCATTCTTTATTTCTGTAGTGTTACTCCAATACTCAGACAAATAGAACAGCCACATGCTAAAAAAACAGGTCTGGATTAGGCCTATTCAACAAACACATTATTTTCAAAAAAATCTAAATATGGTGCCTTTTTAATCATACCGGCTTTATGCACAGCCCAGAACATTCCCGTACTGAACATGTAGCTCAAAGACTTCAATTCTATTAAGGGAAAGTTTATTTTGACACTGAAGAGCTCAGAGTTATGTCATGGCTGATAAAGTGTGGCCCCATGGAGCCTTTACTTCCTTAAAGCCTTTCACCCTTATACTAATTCTATTCTGATTCTTGCTCCTTTTTAACAATGTAAGATCAAATGGAATTTGAGATTTAGGCTGTAGTGGATTTTCTTAATTTTCTTTATTATTTAGGTTACTGGATTGGAGTTGATTTTCCAATTTCCATGCTCTTTGTTACTTTTGATGTTTCCATGATTGTTTCTTGAGGGTGATACTTCCTTTAACCCCTGTTTCTGGAAAAACAAAAGGTTCCTGTAAGAATAAGTGAGAACTTCACATCAATTTCTACCCATGGGAATTCCTTTTTAATAGACATCTGAAGGACCTCAGCACTGGATTTACATCACTAGAGCCATTAACATGGACACATCTGCTCTAACTGGCTAAATAACATGCTTACACATGTTGTCTGTTTCTTTATATGATGCGGGTTTATGACAATATATCTGGGCATGTTTGCCAGATGAACACTATTTAGAACTGATCAAATGCTTAGTTACCTTCCTTAAGGAGTTAAATATACCACATGAACCTAACCTATACTCAACACTGAGACTATTAAAGGAAATATATTTATTTTAGATGTCTTCCATACTAGTTTAACAAATAGGACCCCCCCTTCATTAACAAAACATCAAAAAAAATAAAAATTGAATTGTAATCCAGCACTGAGACAAAGTTCTTTCTGAATTCCAATCAACCCACACAAAAAATCATCAAGCGTGATGAACTCTGGTCTCATTCAGTTTTGACCTACATCACACTTGTGGCAACCACCATGCACCACCAATCCATATGCTTCCCATAGAGAAGCAATAAATCCAGTGCTTCACTAGAAGAAGAATTATCTGCACTTGGTGTTATAATTCTGTGTGTAATTACAGAAAATGAGAGAATATCAAAGGTTTTTAAGGAGAAAGTGCTTGTATTGTCGGCCTGTCTGACAGACATTAGAGGCATGTTTTACAGATTACAATTAAATTAACTGTGCCATTATCTTTTGTCTCTCAAAGCACAATGGATTGTGCTTGAAAATTTCTCATGGTATATATTTTGCATCCATCTCCCATGGTTGAGGCAGCAAGTTGTGCAACCCTGAAGGGCATTTTAACCTATGTGATTAACCTGTGTAGCTTTCCTGTTTACCCCATGGAAAATAAAATCATCTTGCTGTGTGTACAAGGTTTTACATTGGAATTCATGCAGAAATTAGTCTGTTAAACTGAACTGCATTCATGCCACTAGCAATTTTCCATCAGATCCTTGCATAAGAGGTTAAATACTCCAAAGATACATCAGACTCTCATCTGCAGGTCCCAGACTAACATATTTTAGTGATTAGGGAAAAGGATATTGTTAGTTCCTGTTCATTGATAACTTAACATCTCCCAGTCCTGAGGATTTCTCCCATGCAGAGAGAATGCAGCAAACAGAGGAATCTTTTTGGAAATTACATCCGAGCCTCACAGACACGAAAGATAAGGGAATGTGCGGAGAATACAAGCAGTCAGTAAAAGCCAGCACCTTATTATCCAACAAAATATTGTCCTCCAGCAACATATATAATGGTAGTACCTTTGAGCAATTCCAAATATTTAGGGATTTATTCAGTAGTGGACTGTGGTAAGTTAGTAACTGTACTAAAAATACCTTAAACTACATACATTGAACTCACTATTCACAGAACATTTCCCAAACTCCTTTAAGCCGTGTCTGGTGTCCTATACTATTTATGTCAATGAGAACTTGGCTCAGAAACATCCTGAACAAGGTGATGGAGAGTTTCACAAAGCTCAGTAACTCATTATTGATCCTGTGGAGGCTAGACCAGGGAGCATGTGGAGTGAACATGGAGCAGCACCGTCTAGTTATTGGTGCAACAAAATTTATTTATTGGTCTTATAGGGATTAATGACAAGTGTGTATTAGAAAAAAAAAGTTTTGTGTGTTCACTCCCATTTCATGAAGGCTCGGGATGCAGAGGAGAAGCTAGGCAATTAGTCATTAGACATGATTTTGTGACAAGCTGAAAAAAATACCTTATGTTCTTGGTATACATCTAGCAGACATGTTTAGTCTTCACTGGAGGGATTTTTTTGATGTCACCCATTGGCTTTGCATTGGTACATAAGACCCTGAACTCTGTCTCTTATGGCTCTCATTGGGTGACAACATCAGAAGTAGAGTAAAATATCATTAAAGTGGTTTCTGTACAGAAATACATCATCTTTAGGCTTGTGGCATTGAACAAAGCATGATGTCCAACTGGGTCAGGGGTTGATTACATAGTTAAAATTCCAAGGTTAGAGTCTAGTGCCCAGCTATCTTGCAGCCTCATCAGTGTACATATATGGAACATAATGGGGTGAAAGCCTGCTGGGACCTTGGCATAGTGTTTCCCACCACTATCTGTAAAACTATATTTGTGTAAATTTGTTTGAATTTACCAAAATACCATCTATTCATGGGTCATGTATAAAATAATTTTTTTAACAGGGATATTTACTAAATTCAGAATTGCTGGGAACTTAAAGTCAAATAAAAGTGGATTTCAAAATGTAAGCTAATATAGCTGAATGAAAATAAAAAATTCCAAGCATGTTCTTTTTTCACTGGCTATTTTAGCCTTAAATTTGAATCTCTCTTTCAATTCCCAGTGATTGCCACTTTAATGTAGCACCCTGCTAGAGTTCAGCAAGCAAACAACTTACAAAGTCATATAACTCATACAGCCTCCATGGTACACCACCATATACAGGCCATGTCACGCCAGGGGTGCATAATTCATTGTTGCACAATAGAATATTGCCATTTAATGTAATTTGTGTAGTGCATATATGAATTGGCTACTTGGTTGCAAGGTCAGATGACAGAAGGGATAGTATAAATGGTATAGGAATGTAAAGGGGGGCAGATGGCTTGCAACATGGATTGATCCTTTGATTAATCAAATGCTCTGCAGGGTGTGAGATTTTACACTTGAGATGCCTGGTTGTCTAGTTCCAATGTAAACTAGCTGGCTTCAGCTATATGGCCTGTACTCCCTAATTGATGAGTTGATTTCTTTGATATGATAATGATCATTAGCTTTCAAGAAAAAAAAAAAAGAGAAAAACAAGCCTTGCGTTCCAGTATCATATCCAAAAGAAACAATAATACTTACCCACAGATTGATAAATAAGCCTCATTTTTTATTTGCGTAACGTAACCATAGGGGAATGGATTGTGATGTCCGCTATACTGGGTCACAAGTAAGGAGGATGACATATCTATGGAATGAAAAATGGTAGCAAATTCATAGATGCAATTATTATTTCTGTGGCAAGTACATAAGAGGAGATAGAACCAAATGTTTCCATTTGGATTGATGTTGGTCTGGAATACAAGGGGGTGGTCACTTATAGTTACGCAGTATCTCCACCTCTGGGCGAGGCTTGGTAATCCAAAGGGTATATATCTAATGATACTGAAGTGTGTGTACTTGCTTGGGGGCCAGAATCTAATTCAGAGTGAGTCACCATCTACCTTACCAGAGACCCCCCGGGCAGAAGTTTTACTTTGGAAACCTGGGTAATTCATTAGGACATCTGTTATTTTATCCCTTTTGTTTTTATCTGTTGTTGGTGTAAATAATTTGTTTATCATCCATTTTTTGTATGCACTGTGACTATTTTTTGCTCATAATAAATATTCCTTTATTAAGTTCTGCCTTTGTCTGGCAAAGAATCACATTACCTGAAGAGACTTATTAATGAGTATTTTGCAATTGCATAAGTTGAATTTGGTGGGTTTTTATTATTAAGTTACCTGGGGGACCAAGACACCCCATTTATAAACTGTCTTGGTGGTGGCAGCGTTAAAACAGTAATATTTATATTATTATGGTTAAGTGTGGGTGGTGTTAATAGGGATTTTATTATTATTCCCGGTCTAGTGCAGACAAATCATGAACTTTAAAGCTTTCACCACCACAACTAAATCACGCACACTCTTGAAGTAGGGTGCGTTCGTGACAGGCCACAAAAAGATTTTTTGTTAAAAATCTCAAATCTAAATAAAGTTTTTCTAAACTGATGTTACAAAAATATTAAGGAAAATACAAATGTTGTGTGCTTTTTGTCATATTTCCTTTTCACAATCCAAACTCTTCACAAAATATGTAATTTTGTTGGTTGTAGTGTCATATTTTGAACAAGATGTAATATACAATATTATAAATAATATTGATAGTTTTCACTCATTACTGTATCACATTGAGAACACTATTCTGTTAGCTCAGTTCTCAAATTGTTCTCTTATTTCCTGTAAGCCTTCTTGAAAAATAGGAGATATCCTACTAAGCAGTTTCTACATGTTGGACTCCTTGGATGGAGAAATTCTTCTGAGGGTAAAAGAGCTTGCTTTGAATTTGCTTACGTCTGGTTTCCTTTTTATTTCATCCCTCCATTCCCCTTTGCCATCTCCTGTCCTCCTTTTCTTCTTCCTCTGGTACTTGAATTTCTGTTCTTGTACGAGCTGTAGCTCCTCCATTTAATTACTTTTGGAATTCCATTACTTATCTGTTTAATATAAAATTTTTAGTTATAACATATGTATGCTTACATGCTGTATCTTTTTCCTGCTGTTTGAATACCGTTATATTGAAAACAAATTCAATAAAAACTTTAATTACAAAAAAAAATTCTGCATTATGTTTAAGTAAAAATGCTTAGCAAACACAACCCTATAATGTATTTTCTTTCTATCAATAAACACTAAGCATGCCACTAGAGGCAGTCTTAACACTGCAATGTAAACAGTGCAGTTTCTTCAAAATTACAATGATTTACATTTCAGGACAAGTGAGATGAAGTGGTCTGAGAGCCTATAGTGCCCCTTTAATACAATCTAACCTGCCTCCATACAATTACAGTAACTGCTGTTGAAGAAGAGACGTGGGTGCATCACCAGCATCACTTATGCTAGTCAAACCTATATAACAGTAAATGTGAACATAGCACAGTATCGGTCTGTTATTTATTAACAGAATCTGGATGCACAAAGCAAACTTTTTAAGTTTAAAGAAAACACTATGCTTTCCCATTTCAGGAGAAGGACTGGAATCTCTGCCCTTAAGGTTAGAATTTAGAGGGTTTTTTGAACTTCATCACAGGGAGATCATGTGAGCCCTGGCCGCAACACTATGGTGTTGCGTAATAAGAACAACCTATTTTATCTAATTCCCATAGGACAGAAATGGTTTTGTTTGGTCATGCTGTAGGGAATGAAAGAATTAATACCCTGAGGACCATGTTGCTGGGACACCTTTTGTGTTGACATAGTTTAGCAATTAAAAATAAAAGTAAGGAAGAAGGATGGGGCCACACGGAATTATGCATTTCTAAGTAGTGACGTTGTTGTAAAGACCAAAATATATAGAAAAAGGAAATGTCTGGATTCCAAATCTACACCCTGTTCCAAATTATTATACAAATTATATTTTTCTCATTTACCTAAATAATTGATGTAAATAACAGTCAGCATAATTCTCATGTTATCAACTATTAAGAGTACAATTCAAATTTTATTGAACAAACCTCCTAATGATAACAGTATTTTTTTTAAACATAAAAAAACTTACAATCCACTGTTCCAAATTATTACACACAGTAAGTTTCAAAACACTTTATAGGTTGTAAAGAACTGAATAGTGTCATTTGTTGTGTTTGCAGCATATTTACTGAAATCAAAAGCTATTTCAATAAAACTTATAATAACATTTTAACTTTTTAAACATTTTAACAGGTCACGTTACATTTTAACAAAGGACTCCTTATTTGATAGCAGCTTCACAAGTCTTGCATCCATTGAACTTGTGAGCTTTTGGACAGTTTCTGCTTGAATTTGTTTGCAAGATGTCAGAATAGCCTCCCAGAGCTGCTGTTTGGATGTAAACTGCCTCTCACCCTCATAGATAGTTTGCTTGAGGATGCTCCATAGGTACTCAATAGGATTGAGGTCAGGGGAGGATGGAGGCCACACCATTACTTTCTCTCCTTTTATCCCCATAGCAGCCATTGATGCAGAGGTATTCTTTGCAGCATGAGATGGTACATTGTCATGCATGAAGATGATTTTATTACGGAAAGCATAGTTCTTCCTTCTGTACCATGGAAGAAAGTGTTCAGTCAGAAACTCCACATACCTTGCAGAGGTCATCTTTACACCTTCCGGGACCCTAAAGGGGCCTACCAGCTCTCTTCCCATGATTCCGTCCCAAAACATGACTCCACCACCGCCTTGCTGACGTTGCAGCCTTGTTGGAACTACTACTACTCCATCCATCTGGACCATCCAGGGTTGCACGGCACTCATCAGTGAACAGGACTGTTTGAAAATTAGTCTTCATGTATTTTTCTGCCCAATGCAGCTGTTTCTGCTTGTGAGCATTGGTTAGTGGTGGCCGAATAGAAGGTTTATGCACAGTTGCAGACTCTGGAGGACTCTACACCTTGATATCAGTGGGACTCCAGAGGCACCAGCAGCAAATATCTGTTTGCTGCTATGTAATGGTATTTTAGCAGCTGCTCTCTTGATCCGATGCATGGATCTGGCAGAAATCTTCCTCAATGTGCCTTTATCTGCACGAACCCGTCTGTGCTCTGAATCAGTCACAAATCTCTTAATAGTGCGATGATCACTCTTAAGTCCAAGGCATTGAACTATTTCACTCTTTTCGGCAGCAGTGAGATCCCTTTTCTTCCCCATATTGCATGAAAATGGTGCTCTTCTTAATAATGTGGAACACCCTCCTTTAGTAGTTTTTCCTTAAATTGGGCTCACCTGGCAATCTAATTATCACAGGTGTCCAAGATTGTTTTCAGTGATCAAAAGAGCCCTGAGACACAATGCCATCCATGAGTTAAATTGAAAAACAAAATATTTAATCTTTGTGACACTTAAATAGAATTTGCATAATAATTTGGAACAGGGCGTACATAGAAAAACGTGGGATTGGAGGCACACCTGGAAAATGGATTTCTCAGAAGCAGTAAAGACCAATATATATACAAAATACAAATTAGGGAATAATCTATATTATATAAAATATGTATAGTTTAGTAGTAACATTTAAGTTATTTGCTACCCCTTTAATCTATACTATCACTTCTTGGTGTGGTATGGATTTACCCTTTTTTGTAACATTTAAGTTGTCGCATTGATATGAACTGTTTAAAACTATTTCTCATGAGGGTGGACATGTTTGAATCCAGGAGATTGGTGACAATACTGCTGAACATGTAATTAAGAGGTATTTTGATCTGTACGTATAACAGGTAACTAACGGGTATCTATACATGGAGGCAGCTAACTGGTAAAATGATCTTTACATACTTAAAACAGAAAGCATTGGTGTACACTTTGTATATTCTCAATATGTTGTTTTACCATAAGGATGTATCCGACCCTTTGAGAATCAAGTGAGTCACTTTTGTCAGCTCTTTTGTCGTCTTTGTTTTAGGATAATATTAATAGTGGCACAATCTGCCCTGTTTTGTGTGCTGCCAACAGTCTAAAAGGATGAAGGACAAATACTCAAAGAGAAGTGAGTGAAGGGTGCTGAGGAAATGCCAGTGGAAATTGAGATATGTAAGATTTTAGTCACGAATGGCATAATTGCAGATGAGGGAACAGTGAATAGTGAGAAAGGTGTTAAGGGAGTACATAGTACGGCAAGAAAAAAAGAGAAGCTCAGAAACCTCTTCAGAAACTGAAAAGAAAATACTAAGTGTAGAGGAGGAGGCTGGGTAAAGAGTTGGACAGTCGTGGGGAGAAGCGAGCAGGTGCAGGGATTTCTTTCTGGATGTTGTCAGCCTTTTTTAGTAAAATAGGAACCAAAACTTACAGCAGTGAGATTAGTATTTAGGAGATGTGGGACACATTAGTAAATTAAAAGATTGAAAGAGGAGTTTGCGGTCAAAAGAGAAGGATGAGATGTGGGAAATGAAGTATGTTTGGTGAGAGAGAGGGCAAAGCTGTAGGAATGCAACATACATTTGTATTGCAGGAGGGGCAGAGCCTGACCACCCATGGAAGCAGACATGTAAATCCTGAGATCCCTCTCCCTTGAGCTTACCATCAGCCTCCGTCAGCTCAAACGTGCACAGATCTGAGCTTAAAACTTACAGAATCTCGGCAGAGATGACTTACCACACCAAACAGCCTCATGGGAGGCAATAAGAAACGGAGAGACGAGCTGCCATCAGTGGCTACACTATTCTGCGCCAAAGACCAGGGGCGGCCATCTTTGTCCCAAGGCCTACCTGAAGCCGAGACCGACAGTGAGGACAGCGAGGGCCCCACAGACCCCAAGGCCCCCCTCACCATGCACAACCTCCGGAAACTACTCCGAGAAACCTCCGCTGACATCAAGGCTCACACAGCACCCAGGCTGAGAGAAGAAATCACCTCCCGTACCAGCATGACCGTAATTGTCTTTTTCCTATCAAAGAAAAAATCATGATGGCCACACAGGACCGGCAACCTACCTTTTAAGTCCACCCACTTCATTTTTTTCAGGACTTGGCACCATCCACCCTGAGAAAACGCAGGGAACTCAAACCCCTCACAATGGCGTTGGCCCAACAAGGCTGAAAATACATGTGGGGCCATCCCTTCAAACTTCCACACCCCACATGGCTGACTTTGCAACGCACATTGGGATCTCCCTTCCCCAAGTACCTTTGCTTGACCCAGCTGGACCCCAGACTCCACCAAACACTAAATCTGGAGAAGAACCTCTGCCACCTCGCCAGCCTCAAAAGAGACGCCCGACCTTGAATGCGAAAGGACTTACCCAGGGGATGACCTGAACTCACCTCCTCTGATTGAGGACACAGTCCAAATGATCAGCTGTACTCATCCTGACCCTAGATCAGGTTATAGTATGTGTGTAACTTTGAATTACCCTGGTTAATCATTTGTTGATATTGCTAACCATCCTGATCCCCCACATTGTTAACCCCCCCCATAGGACCCCATGCACACGTAGGCACCACAATGTAAACAACACAGGGACCACCTCTGACGCCCGGAGCTGGGCATGAGTCCTACACCCACTGCCCGGTGACCCACACTCCCATACCGAAATCATTCACTTATCAACCCTGAAGCAATACCATACTCTCCAAGCATCCCCACTACACCCAGAGACACCTTTGTGTAAACCAGTAAAAGTCCTCTATGATACACTCGCTCTCCTAAAGCTAACAGTCTTGACTCAATACGCAACATCTTTAGCCCTGATTACAGACCCCTCATGCCGCTCCCCAATAAAGACACTCTGAATGATAAAGTTAATGTTTAAATGTTTATGCTAACTGTGTACACTGTGACCAATGCATACCATAACGGCTGCCACAACCATAAACCATCACTCCGGTCATAGGCACTCACATCCCACCCTAAGGTACATTGCGAATAACTCTCATAGGGAAAATACATGCCTTAACCCCAACCCTAACACTAAAGGTAGCCTCGATGATACGGCAAGACAGGAACCTTATTCCCGGCTCAACCTTTCAGAATCTAGGCACCCAACTTTACCAATGGGATGCCCCGCAATTCTCTTTTGGGGACATCATATTGCTGTAATTTGCTTACTGGTCTATTTATTTATGGCCGAAGGGCCTCCACACATACGTAACCCATGGTCACCACCATTGTTTAATAATTATGCTAATTGTGTACACTGTGACAAATGCATGCATACCATAACAACTGCCACAACCAAAAACCATCGCTCCGGTCATGGGATTTTAGGCACTCACATCCCACCCTAAGGTACACTGCTAATAACTATCATGGGGACAATATTCGCCTTTACCTCATCTTTAACGCTCCAGGCAGCCTCAAAGGTACGGCAAGACGGGACCTTTAACCCCGGCTTAAAGGACCACTATAGTGCCAGGAAAACATACTCGTTTTCCTGGCACTATAGTGCCCTGAGGGTGCCCCCACCCTCAGGGTCCCCCTCCCGCCCAGCTCTGGAAGGGGGAAAGGGGTAAAAACTTACCTTTTTCCAGAGCTGGGCGGGGAGCTCTCCTCCTCCGATCCTCCTCTTCTCCTCCCATGCGGCTGAATGCGCACGCGCGGCAAGAGCTGCGCGCGCATTCAGCCGGTCACATAGGAAAGCATTATCAATGCTTTCCTATGGACGCTTGCGTGCTCTCACTGTGATTTTCAATGAGACAGCCGCTAGAGGAATTGGGGGAAGGCTTAACCCATTCATAAACATAGCAGTTTCTCTGAAACTGCTATGTTTATAAAAGAATGAGTTAAGCCTAGCTAGACCTGGCACCCAGACCACTTCATTAAGCTGAAGTGGTCTGGGTGCCTAGAGTGGTCCTTTAACTTGTCAGAATCTAGGCACGCAATTTTACCAATAAGATGCCCCATAGTTATCTCTAGGGGACATTATATTGTTGTAAATAGTTTACTGGTTTGTACATCTGTCTATGGCCAAAGGGCCTCCACGCCTATGCAACCCACGGCCACCACTCACGTCGTGGAATTTACACCATGCATATGCTGCACCAAAGTTTCATATAGTAAGTTGCAACGGACACCCACGTTGGCACCACCTGGAACACTCTAGAGGGCTCTTCCTCTACATTGCCATCAGACTGTAACTGCAGCTGGTTAATACAATATAAAATAAGTATTGTCTTGGAAGCAATAAAGTTTTGTCTTTTGAGATATTTATTATATAAAAAATATAAATATAGACATATAAAATCCATTATAATAATTTATAGCAGCGTTTATAAAATTAAACTAGATGCTTGCAATATCTTAATAGATAAACATACCCTCCTGAACATGTCATCATGTCAGCCTCTCTGTCATTATATGGTGGAGTGTCTGTCTCCAAATCTCTCCGCTCTGTGTCTTAACATTTAAAAGTTACACATATTTATATCTTAGATGTTCATTTTAGGACCTCCCGTAACTTGGCAAAGATACAAAGCCATAACTAAAACGTAAGTGCACACGTCATCGGAAATTCCCCAACTTAAGACAAGATGGCGTCTTAAAGTCTGAACATTATATCTATTGTTTATACTAAAACGTAAGTGCACACATCATGGGAAATTCACGGATTTGGGGAATTTCCACTAACATGGGACAAGATGGCTTCCTAAAGTCTGAACATCTTCACTTATTTTTATTAAAGACACATTGTATGAAAAACAATATGTTCTATTCTAACACCTTGTCAGTTTGCCAGTATAGACAAAGTACACAGTTTAAGAAATACAACATTTCATTTTAAAACCTGTAATATTTGCATTTGCCCATAACACCCTCTCCATTAGAGATGTCACGAACTGTCCGCGAACCTCTCGCGAACGGTTCGCCACGGTTCGTGGCGCACTCCGGCCAGCTGACACATCCCTGCCAATCTCCAGCAGACCCTCCCTCCCAGACCCTCCTACTTCCTGGACAGCATCCATGTTGAAGCTGCCTTCAACATGGATGCTGTCCAGGAAGTAGGAGGGTCTGGGAGGGAGGGTCTGCTGGAGATTGGCCGGGATGTGTCAGCTGGCCGGAGTTCGCCACGAACCGTGGCGAACCGTTCGCGAGAAGTTCGCGGACGGTTCGCGACATCTCTACTCTCCATTAAACTGTGGGCATTGTAGCACATTTCGTCTTTAAATTAGTAAACCAAAGTTCTCCAACAGTCTTTAAGTTTTTCTGTTCCCAATGTCTTTGATCATTGTTGTAATGGTAAAACGTCATTAGCGTGATCTTTGTATGTAAAAGATGGTTGGTTAAAAATGAGCAAAGCTTTTGTCAGGGAAAGAATTTAAAAAGAACATAAGGTTCTAGAGTAAGATATTCTTGGATGGATCCTGATAGGAATTGTAACCCAAAGTTCAAAGTAGTAATTGTATTTGTAATCCAAAGTCTTTAAAGGCCTGTAGAAGTTTACATTCCTTAGATACACATTGCTTTCCCTTTTCCCTTATCGTTGGAGTCCCATTCTGTACCCCCCGACCTCGGCAAGTATCCTGACTATTCTTTGGTGCGTTAAGTCTGACCATTTTAAGGCCTGGTAATACGTTCCCTTTTAGTCCTAGGTGTGACACAATTCTACGAGCTGGATCAATTAGTAATACTGACAATGATATCCCATTTGTAAAAATGTGAATGTAACCCCAAACGTTTCTTCTTTATTCTGTAATCCCTTCCTTGTTTATCAAAATCTGAAAAACTGATACAAATAAAGAATTTAACACTTTTGGAGACAGAGAGAATTCTAAAGTACAGTGGAGATGTGGTCTCAAGTGGAATCAGTGGAAATCTGATACTTAATAACAAGATGTGTTTTTTCAACTTCATTTATTAAGAACATAAGCATGCCACAATCTGAAGAATAGATATTGCATTGGCAATAAAGAGAAGAGTGCATGATATAAGGCATTGATCCAGATGTATTTTAAAGACTTGGAAATACCTAAAATGAGTATAATTCTAACACCTAACATACTCTGCTAAAGGGCACTAATCCTTGGCATGTAGATTTTCAAAACTTAGAGTGCAAAGAAGCCATAAAGAAATAAAAGAGACAAAAAAATAATAGAGCATATTAAAACAACACTTGAATTGCAAGAATGAATAATGACAATCTTAAAACACCACAATGAAATTTCTCACAGTCTTCATTTTTATATCCCTCGATACCTTTGCATAGTGAAAGCAAATAAACAGAAATATTTCATACGGAGTATAATATATAACAAAGCTGATGAAGTTCGTCAACATAGTCCTTAACCCCTTAAAGGACCACTCTAGGCACCCAGACCACTTCAGCTTAATGAAGTGGTCTGGGTGCCAGGTCCAGCTAGGGTTAACCCATTTTTTCATAAACATAGCAGTTTCAGAGAAACTGCTATGTTTATGAATGGGTTAAGCCTTCCCCCATTCCCTCTAGTGGCTGTCTCATTGACAGCCACTAGAGGCGCTTGCGTGCTTCTCACTGTGATTTTCAGCTCTTGCCGCGCGTGCGCATTCAGCCGACGGGGCGGATCGGAGGAGGAGAGGAGGCAGAGAGCTCTCTGCCCAGAGTGGGAAAAAGGTAAGTTTTTACCCCTTTCCCCCTTCCAGAGCCGGGCGGGAGGGAGGGCACTATAGTGGCCCTTTAAGGACACATGACAGAAATATTCCGTCATGACTCCCTTTTATTCCAGAAGTTGTGTCCTTAAGGGGTTAAGTAAATGTGGCTATGGGCATATGGAACCTAATGGAATGCCTACTGTAGATTGTTGATGTTTTGCATTATAATTGTCTAGCATTTTTACCACCACTGCTCTTGACAAGAGCTGTTATGCTGTATGCTGAAAAATAATATTTTTAAACCAATAAAGTTCTCTACTTGTTATGCAATATTTTCTGTATTTAAATTTGTTTCCAATAGAATGTTGACATTCATCTAATGAACATAAAGGTGTCTCTGAAAATGAGATGATTCTAGCTCAGTAAAACACCTACAATACACTATATTAGAAGGGTCACAGATATACCTAAAAAGTGCTCCTTCTACTTCATTTCTCAATTGTTTTAATGTATAGTTCACACCAGTGATGGCTGGTGACGTCTTAAGTTAAATGGTTACTATGAAAAAGACGCAAATGCTTAATACTGAAGCCCTCCTTCCCACCAGCCTTCTTTCCATTCAATTTCCCCAGCAATTTCCTAATCTGCCTTTCAGTCTGGAATTCATTAGCAATGCAACTGTGCATGCTTTCTAGGCTGGAAAAAACTGGGATATTTCATAGGTTAATCTGCATCCATAAATTCCTAATATTCTATTACTGATTTACTTATTGCAAGGTAATCATTTAGGGCTTGTTGTCAGAAAGTTTTACTGACCAGTCGTTACTTGTTTAAATTGATGTCACTATTGTTATAGAGTAACTGCTCTTTCCAAACTACAACATAAACCCCATTAGAGACACAGGGGTAATAAGAATTGCAAAATTCTCTCTCTCTCTCTCTCTCTCTCTCTAACACAGGGTTTAAGGTTGAAAATGTATTGGTAATTTGTAGCGGTTACTAACAACAACTTGCAGAAGGTAGGGAAGGAGTTTTATATCTTTGGAATTGCTGCGTTATATATGATAAATTAGTTGTACTGTAACCAGAGCTGGATTACCTATAAGACCCTGTCTGGACCTGGAGCTCTAGCTCTGGCTGTGATTGGGCCCTCCTTGAACCAGCCAGGAGATTAAATAGATCTCCCTGTTTGGCCCTGTCCCCTACTCACCTGCCAATATCAGGTGCAGACCTATTTAAGAGCTCTCTCATGGTTCCCAAGTAATTCTCAATGGTGCAGACCACAATGGTCCCCCACTGGACCACCCGGACCATTGTGGTCTGGACCATGCCGGTGTAAGGATTTTTGGGTACACACGCGAAAATGATTTGCCCCCACACCCAAAAAAAAGCATCTTCACCTGTGTGCCTCTTAACCCTTTTTGAAATGTCTAACCCCCTTTAGTGTATCTTATTCCCTATTTCTCCCTATTGTGTGTCTTACACCTCCCTTGTGTGTCTCTTACAACCCCACTTTGTGTTTCTTACTCCCCCAGCCCCTTTGTGTGTCTCCTTCTCTCCCAGCCCCTTCTGCCTAGGGCAACCCTAATTTTATATGTGATATCTTGGAAGTTTTAATAAAATATTCTTAATTCTTACATTTGGAATCCTATGTACTGACCAGACGAACTTATCCTAGCATCTAGAGGCACCCTGTCTGAAATATTGCAAGAAAAGTCATACCATATATTTTTTTAAATGTTATCATCCTCTGTAAATATGAAAACATAAATGAACGTATAGCCATGTATATATGCACCTGTAGACCCCTGGCTTCCTGTATAGTGAATAGAGGGGCCAGCCACTGGTATCTTCAGTTTCCAGCAGCTGGAGAGTTTGAGAGAGGATCTTGCAGAAGCTGAAAATGGTATTGGCTGGGTCACTATAAAGTGCATGGCAGGCTTTAAAATGCCACCGGACAAATTTTTTTATTAAGAAAAAAAAAAAAAAAAAGCTTTTTTTCTCACAGAATGCAGCTCCTATCTTACTTCACATATATACACACAATACAAACCCTGTATTCACTACACTGCATCCATGAACTATACAAACACACAATCTGGATCCACTACTTACACTGCATCCATTACACACACGACATCCACATTATACACACACACCTCTAAGGGGCCCCAAAATTTCTGCAGATATTTTTAATAGATTGTACATATTGCTATTCTTTTACATTCTACTTTTTTTAAAGGGACCATAAAGTAAATCAAAACTAAAAACTGCAGTTAATTTTTGAGGCTATATCAAAATGTAATTTTGAATTTTTTTACAGACTGTGAAATTCCAATATGAGATTTTGATCATTTTCAACATTTCTGAAATAATATTTCCTGATTTGTACCAACAAGAATTAAATATATTCTACACAGGGATCAAACTATTATATTGCATGTAGTTACAATCAGTTAAATTTAAATCATGAGGAGGCAGGCCAAAGGCTAGCCAGGAAATGGGGAATGTGTGATATTGTGGGGGGGGAGTGTAGATGCAAGGGCAGGGGAGGTTTTAGGAAAAAGGGGATGGCTCTGGGTTTGGGGTGGTGCATATATATAGGGGTCCATTTTAGGTAGTGGCCCAGCCATCTTAATAATTCTCAACTTGGAACAACTTGCTGTTTGTTGTTGCCAGAGCTTATATCGGCCAGGGCCTACATGGATATTGACAGCTTCTATGGTTCCTGCCACTCCACTTGCACCGTGCCTGGATACCCAGTGTGGTTCCCGCTTGTCTGTCAGGCAGAGTGCTGGTCAGGCCTCCGGGTGGGTAAGTAGGGCGCAGGGGCAGCCACGGGGAGATGGGCTCTTCCATTCATGTGGGGGGCAGGGTTTGCCGGGCACGCAGGGGGGTTCCCCCCTACCAGCTTCTAGGGGTTCCGCTAGCCTCCATTCTTCTCGCCCAGTCTCCCCTTGGCCTGCTGGGCAATCCCTCCGGTAACCCCCTGGAGTGGGCCTGATGCTACTGGGGGGGGTTGGTTTCTCGACTATCTTATTATTACAGGCTGCTCCAGACCAGGCCTTGTTCCAGGCCTCCACAACTCCTGCTCCTGTTACAGTCCCACTGGATGCTGCAGTCTCGGCCCAGCGGATTCCTCCTGGCTCAGTCACGCTGCTCCAGTCGATGCATGTGCCGCCTGGTGAGCACCTGTCGACTGTAAATTTAAACATTAATACTCCGTGTTTGGGGGCAGTCACACAGCAGCACAATGTTTTAAGCGGAGCAGGTCAAGTGACAAAAAGGACGCCATGGGCACGAAGGGCGAGGACGCCAGTGTGATGCGCCCATGGCTAAGCCAGTATAGGAAGCTATACGGGATTTGTTTTGAATCCCTCACCAGGGATCCTGTCGCAATCTGCGCTCAGTAGGGGAGCATCTGGATGTTGTGTGGGACAAACTGAATAAGGAAGTAGCGATGGAGCGCATGGCCTTTTCCGTTCTCACCGTTTTCACATTTGCACGTGTTCCCTTCCGGGGGTGGTTTCTAAGAAGGAACCTGGAAAATTTTGTCTTATTCACCACTTGTATTACCCCCCTGGTGGGGTTCGGCGAATGGAGACATTGATGAAGAGGTTTGCAGTCAGTGGCATACACACAACCCATGGGGCCCCGTTGCGAAAACTGATCCGTGGGCCCCCCACCCCGCGCTTACTCTGCGTAGGCCGGGGCCGCAACACATGGCGGCGGGCACCTGGTCGCAGGGCTGCAACCCCTGCGACCGCGGTATGTACGCCAGTGCATGCAGATACACATACACTTAAAGGACCACTACAGACACCCAGATCACATCAGCTCAATGAAGTGGTCTGGGTGCCAGGTCCCTCTAGTTTTAACCCTGCAGCTGAAAACATAGCAGTTTCAGAGAAACTGCTATGTTTCACTGAGGGTTAATCCAGTCTCTAGTGGCTGTCTCATTAACAGCCGCTAGAGGAGCTTCCGTGATTCTCACTATGAAGACGCCGAATGTCCATAGGAAAGCATTGATTAATGCTTTCCTATGGGCGGTTTGACTGCGTGCGCGGCTCTTGCCATGCATGCACATTCGGAGCGGAGAGGAGGATCGGGGCGGAGGGATCCCCAGAGCCAAGGGAGTCCGGCACTGGAGAAAGGTAAGTGCTGAAGACACACACACACACTCTCACGAACAGACACCAAACAGACTCACTAACAGACTCACAAAATAACACACTCAGTAACAGACACAAACAGTAACACACTCACTGACACACACAAACTAACACACACTGACACAAAAACTAACACTAACACACTCTAACACTAACACACTCTAACACATGATGTGGAATCAATCAATTAATTGAATATCTTGTGTATCTGCCCCCGGCCAAATTAAAGAAGTAGTGTGTGCACGCTCCTAAAGTAATTCACACCAGACACAGGTTTCGGGTTAGTGAAAAACTTGAGGAATGTTTATTCTGGGGGGACGGCATGCCCCTTATAAAATTACATCATATGCTTTGTCAGAGATAACATGAAATAATACATCAATAATTGGTTAGGTGTTAAGTGGTTCATTTATTGCTCTTCCTACCGGGTGTGATGTCACTGGTATCCTGGAAGTCTCACCCAGATTCCAGCGCCATCTTGCTAGTGAGGGTGTTAGTCGATTAGCCATTTTAGGTAAATCACATATAAAGTTGAATAATGCTGATTGTAGGTATGCTGAGTAAATAGGCATTTTACTAAGATAAATTGAGTTAATATTTTTGTCCACAACACACACACACTAACACACACACACACACACTCTAACACTAACACACACTAACACTAACACACACACTCTAACACTAACACACACACACTCTAACACACGCACACACGTTTAAAAAAAAAAAAATTTAATCCCCCAGCCTCCCTACCTTTGGGAGTGCTGAGGGGATTTCCTGGGGTCCAGTGGTGTCACCGGGCGGGCAGGCTGGCGGGCGCGCGAGGGAGCACTCTCCCCTGAGTGCTCCCTGTTCAGCTCCCTCGCGCGCCATGTACTCATGCCGGAGCCAGAATATGACGTCATATTCCAGCTCCGGCATCAGTATGCGGTGTGCTCCCTCGCGCGCCCACCAGCCTGCCCGTCCGTCCGATGACACCAGGGCCAGCCTCGGGGGGCCCTGAGGTGGCAAGCTCCACACACTGGCGTACATACTGGGTCGCAGTAGCAGCTGCCCCGGTAAGTACGCCACTATTTGCAGGGTTTTGTATGCCTCCTTTAAAGTGGCAGTTCAAATGGTTCAAGTCATGGGTCCGGGAGCTCTTATTGCCAAGGCTGACATTCAGTCGGTGTTACGCTTGCTCCCGGTTCATGCGGGGTGTCATCACTTCTTGGGGTGCGTGTTCGAGGGCAAGAACTATGTGGATCACTGCCTTACCATGCGGTGCTCGATCTCATGTTTTTATTTTGAGTGTTTTAGCACTTTCCTGGAGTGGGTGGTGAGGGAGGAGTACGGTTGCGACTCCATCCTGCTCTACCTAGATTTCCTCTGTGTTGGGCCAGCTGGGTCGCCCATATGCTCACATCTGCTTCCTTCCCTGGAGTCTGTTTTACAGCCCTTCGGTGTTCCCCTGGTCCCTGATAAAATAGTGGGACTGACTGAGAGATCGATTCGGTTACTCGTGAGTGTCGCCTGCTGGCGGACAAAGTGGGGGAGCTGCAGGCAATGGTAGCAGCCACGAGGGAACTTCGTAAACTGCTGCTGCAGCAGTTGCAATGACTTTTGGGAAAACTTTATTCCACATGCCACTTTATGCCCATGGGTTAGGTGTTCAACAGGAGATTGGGGGCTGCCATATCGGGAGTTGCAAAGCCACACCATTTTGTAAGGCTCACCCGTACTTTGCGGGACAATCTCACGGTGTGGGACGTGTTCTTGAATGGGTTTAATGGTAGGGCGCACTGGCAGGTCCAGGAGGTGCCTAAGGCTGAACTTAACCTCTTCACGGACACGGCAGGGTCGGTAGGGTTCGGGGTACCCACTGGTGTGCTACATGGCCTTGTATGCAGCGAGCCTGACTAGGAATTTGGAGCTGGTATTGTGTTGTTTGAAGTTTAACATATCCTGTAGGGCGGTACATCTCCCCATGGTGACCAATGTAACAGCGGATGCCGTCTCACGTTTGCAGTGGCGGGAGTTCAGGGAGTTGGCGTCTGGGGCGGATGCAGTCGGGTTCCCATGCCCAGTGGACCTGTGATACCTTGGGCTGACCGAGTGATGGCCTGGATCCGGGGGTCGGTGGCAGAATTAACCTGGCGCAGGTATGGTAAGGCATGCAGGGAGTGGTGGGAATTCGAACGGTCACACGGGGGTTTCCAGTCTAACAGGAGTGGCTTCAAGGTTTGCTGCGCTTGCTGTGGTTCTAGGAGGCATCGGGCTGCTCTCCTTCTGCTGTGTCAGGTAAGTTGGCTGGACTCAGCTTCTGGTTTAAGTTGACCAAAGTTACCAATGTCACCAAGGATTTCATAGGGGCCCCCGGAAGCCGGGACTCCTGAAAACCGGTCACCGGGGCACTGTTATTGAGCATATTTCAGGTCTTGCCTTGGGTATGCATGTCCGAGTTTAAGGTATTGTTGTTCAGCTTGGCATTTAATTTGTGTTTTTCTGGGTCCTACGGTTAGGGGAGCTGGTTAGTCAGCCTGGTTCTGCTATTCGCAGGATTGGCAGGTGGAAATCGGGGAGGTTCAGGTCTTACCTGCGCCCAGCTGGGCTGATTTTGTTTCTCACTGTCTTCTCTCCGTAGATAGAGCATTGCAGGGTCAAGCTCAATAAGCGGGTGTCTAAATTCATGTGGGGGCTTGTAGGCATTGAGGCACAGCATCCCATTTTTGAACAAAATGCTGCAATGTTCTTCAGGAGTTACAGGGTACACCTCACGGAGGTTGGTTTGGATCTGTTTAACCTAGCTTTGTAAGATGCACTGGAGAATGCCATGGTGGTGTTGGTGGGGGCACCCGCTGATTTTAGAGGTAAAACAGGGGGGGTTTGTGGTGGAAAAGGTCCCTTGCCCATCGGGGTGGACCAGTGGTCCAGTGGAAAGGATGATCGGAGCTGATCCCTCCCCTAGCCTCAGTGATAAGTATGGGTTATGTACATGCCCACTGAGCCAAAGGAAAGGCCAGTGGTTAGCATGGAGGTTAATATGAGGCCAGTTTTCATTCTGGTTTGTATTGAGGATGAGGGGTGAGGGCAGGTGCCCCAGGATCAGTGGGATTGGTTGCCAGGGTCCGAGTTTGAAATGTTTACGGGTACATTATGTTAATATAATAAGTTAATAATATTTATTATATACCATGCATACAAAACCCACTCACACCTCCTGTCACTTTCTCTCCTCCTGCTTCTAGCAGCTGGTGATGTCTCTGCCAATCCAGGGCCCTTCACCTGCTCTACACACACTAAGAAAACCAGAAACCCCATAAACCTCATCACAATAGCCCTCACTTACCAACATTCAGTGTGCACTCTGGAACGCCCGCTCCGTCTGCAGTAATTTAAAATCAACAGCCATACACGACTTTTTCCATCTCAAACTCACTCACACAACTTGCACTTACAGAGACCTGGCTATCCCCCTTTGATAGCGCTTCTCCTCCCTCTTTATGTTTTGATGGGCTACAATTCTCTCACACTCCCAGACTCAACTGTAAAGGAGGTGGTGTAGGTATCCTTCTTTCCCCTCAATGTACCTTTCAACCAATCATAACTCAACCTGCCCTATCCTTTTCTTCTTTTAAACCCACCCAGGGTATCCTAGACTATTCATTGAGCACTTTTCTTCCTGGCTACTCCACTTCCTCTCATCTAGCACGCCTTCCCTTACACTTGGAAATTTCAATATTCCAATCAACAACCCCAGGTGCACTGATGTCTCCCGTCTCCTTTCTGTAACCTCCTCCTTTGGCCTTTCACAATGGTCCAATTTAGCAACCCATACGGCGGGAAACACTCTTGATCTCTCCTTTACCAATCTCTGTACCGCCTCTAATCTTTCCAATATTCCTTTTCCTCCATCTGACCACCATCTGTTGACTTTTGACATCAGCATACCTAAGACCCAATTGACACCACCGTCTGAACATCAATCTCACAAAAACCTCCAATGTCTTGACCTAGAGCATTTCTCCACTAATCTCCAAACTCTCCTTTTACCTATCTCAAACCTCACCTGTCCTAGCTCAGCAACCTCCTTCTACAAGTCCACCCTCTCCTCTCAACTAGACATCATGGCACCTCCTACATTTAAACGCAGCAGGCACCCCCAGCAACAACCTTGGCACACCAAGCTGACTCGATACCTCCAAAAATGCTTCAGAAGTACTGAACGCTGTAACTGCTGAACTATAAATTTATGCTGCGCTCATACAGCTTGGCTCTTTCCTCTGCAAAAGTAAATTACTTCAATACCCTCATAACCACACTCTCCTGCGAACCCAAATGACTATTTCACACATTTAACTCTCTTCTTCGCCCTATTGTTGCTCCTCCACCTACTAACTTGACTGCCTCGGACTTTCCAACTCACTTCACTGACAAGATCTCTACAATCAGGGAAGAGATCTCTCATCTTTCTTCTTCCCCTTACAATACTTCCCCTAACCTCCCTCCCTCTGCTGTTCTATGTTCATTCGCATCCGCTACGGTGGAAGAGGTTTCTGCTCTGCTCCAATCTTCCCGCCCCACCACCTCCTGCCTAGATCCAATTCCCTCGCATACTGTCCTCTTCTCTTTCTCCACCTCTCACTAAAATTCTCAATCTCTCTCTCTCTCCTCTGGCATATTTCCATCGCCCTTCAAACATGCAACTGTAACCCCAATTCTAAAGAAGCCCAACCTTGACCCTAACTCCCCGTCCAACTACCGTCCTATCTCGCTACTGCCTTTTGCATCCAAGATCCTTGAAAGAATTGTGTATGCAAGATTGACAGACTTCCTTGAGTCTAACTCTCTGCTAGACCCACTTCAGTCTGGTTTCCATGCTAAGCACTCTATGGAAACGGCACTGACCAAAGTATCCATTGATCTACTCGCTGCAAAATCTTGTGGTCACTACTCTATTCTAGAGCTCCTTGACCTGTCTGCAGCTTTTGACACTATTGATCATCAATAGCTTCTTCTCATCCTCCGCAATATTGGTCTACAAGATATTGCTCTCTCCTGGTGCTCCTGCTACCTCTCCCAGCGCTCTTTCAGTGTTTCTTTCTCTGGCTCTGCTTCTTCTCCCCAACTCCTCTCTGTTGGTGTCCCCCAAGGTTCAGCCCTTGGTCCCGTACTGTTCTCTATCTATACAGCCTGCCTTGGTAAACTTATTAACTCCGTTGGCTTCCAATATTATTTCTATGTGGATGACACACAAATCTACCTGTCCTCTCCTGATCTCTCCCCGTCCCTCTTGACTAGTGTCTCTGACTGCCTCTCTGCTATTTCTAAACTCGATGACTGCCCACTTCCTTAAACTCAACTTGACCAAAACTGAAATTCTAGTCTTTCCTCCCTCAAGTGTTGCTACTCCTGTGTCTGTCTCCCTCCAAGTCAACGGTGCTACCATCAGCTCCACCACGCAGACTCAATGCCTAGGTGTTCTCTTAGACTCCGACCTCTCCTTTGCGCCTCATGTTCAGTCTATCGCCATCCTGTTTCCATCTCAAAAACATTGCGCGCATCCGACCCTACTTAACGCCAGATGCGACTGAGGTGCAGGTCCATTCCATTGTCCTTTCTCGCCTTGACTACTGTAATCCGCTTCTCAGTGGTCCCAACTTGCGCCGTTTCAGTCCATAATGAATGCGGCGGCGAGGCTCATCTTCCTGTCCGCCCGCACCAACCACGCCTCACCTTTCTGTCAGTTCTTAAATTGGCTTCCTGTAAGATATAGGGCTCAATTTAAAATTCTGGTTCTTGTTTTCAAATCTCTACATAATGCTGCTCCCACCTATCTATCCTCACTAATACACAAGTATGTCCCGTCTACGCCCTTACGCTCTACTGAAGACCTACGTCTATTTTCTGTCCATACTCCCACCTCTGATGCTTGCCTTCAAGACTTCTCCAGGGCTGCACCGTTCTTGTACAACTCACTTCCCTCCTCTGTTAGATGCTCACCCAGTCTCCACTCCTTCAAAAATCATTAAAAACCCACTTCTTCATAAAAGTGTATCAATTAAACTGTTAATAGCTCCCGACTGATGCAACTGTCATTAGTCTAATACTATCCTTACCTTTTGTGTCACTTTACCCCACTCCCTCTAGCATTTAAGCTCATTAAGCAGGGCCCTCAAACCCTCTGTTCCTGTGTGTCCAACTTGTCTGGTTATAACTACATGTCTGTTCGTCCACCCACTGTAAAGCACTACATAATTTGTTGGCGCTATATAAATAATAACATAATAATAATAATAATAATAATTTATTAATATTAAATAAAGCTGTGGCCTGTTTGTCACCATTCATGTCTTGCGTCTGTTAATGTTAGGTATTTATTTTTATTTATTTATTACTGGCATTTATAAAGCACCAACAAATTCCACAGCACTGTACAATTGGGAAAAAGTCAAACACTACTACAACAGGTAGAGGCCTTGCCCGTGAGCTTACAATCTAAAGGTTTAAATGGGGAGATGAGACAAGAGGTAGCAGAGGAATTTGTATGTGATGGAAGATAATGATCGTTATGGGGTATTCACATCTACACGGTACCCACTACCTTCACACAAGGGATTGTAACAAAACTCGCGAATCACGCAAAAAGTACAACACATGGCATTTAGAGTTAATAACTTTTTTCAAAAGTGCAGCCACATTTTGCACTAGGGATCAATCAATTTTCAAACCAATAGGGCTTCCAAGATCAGCACTAGCTTAAGGTGGCACTGGCGGCCATTTTAGGGTACCTTGGTAGGGTGAAACATATTGCTCCCTGGCAAATCCAATAGAGGGATCTTTGCTTCATGCCTCAGTGTAAATGTTGTATATGCTTCCTTCATGGGCAGGGAGGGCATTCCGCAAAATGTATCTTCACCTATATAATTGAAAATTCTTGAACTGGCCCCGAGTAGAGAACTGTCCACTGGGCAGTAAGCAAAATGCACTCATTGATGATGCAGAAGTCATGGACAAACACTTGCACAAATTCCTTACTGGAAACATGCAGGTTTTGCACAAGAAATGATCTACTCAAGAAAATAAAGTCTAAATTGCATCAAAAGTCAGTGAGGACTAAACACTCTGAAACTGCATGAAAAATGACCACTACATCTTCACGGACTTAAAAAAATCATGGAAGAAGCAAACTGCATGTTTCTTATAACAGACTCCACATAGGGCTGACAATTAAAAATGTTTTCAAACTGTACGTTTGCTAGTACAGTGTTAAATGACCACTATAGTGCCAGGAAAACAAACTCGTTTTCCTGGCACTATAGTGCCCTGAGGTTGCCCCCACCCTCAGGGACCCCCTCCCGCCCGGCTCTGGAAAGGGGAAAGGGGTTAAAACTTACCTTTTTCCAGCGCTGGGCGGAGAGCTCTCCTCCTCCGATCCTCCTTCTCTCCTCCCTGTCGGCTGAATGCATGCGGCAAGAGCTGCGCGCGCATTCAGCGGTCACATAGGAAAGCATTCATAATGCTTTCCTATGGACGCTGGCGTGCTCTCACTGTGAAAATCACAGTGAGAAGCACGCAAGCGCCTCTAGCGTGTCAATGAGACAGCCGCTAGAGGAAATGGGGAAGGCTTAACCCATTCATAAACATAGCAGTTTCTCTGAAACTGCTATGTTTATGAAAGAATGGGTTAACCCTAGCTGGACCTGGCACCCAGACCACTTCATTAAACTGAAGTGGTCTGGGTGCCTAGAGTGGTCCTTTAATTTGAGAAGAATTAGAGTGTTATCATGATAAAGCAGCCCATTTGCAACATTACAATTTACATCTATAGCATTGTACACCTCTGCAAAGGAACACTGTGTAAAATGCTATTTAATGCAGCTAAATGTATTATCCCTGCCAGTATTTATAAAGAAGTCAAAACAGCATAAAAATGTGTAATTGGCAGATCAATATTAAAGGAACACTCCAAGGAGCATAATCTCTACAGCCCTCTGTAATTGTTATGGTGCCAGGAGTGCCCTGATGCAGGTTAGGTAGTCGAAAATTAACGGTTTGACAACTTACTTGGGGTCTGCTGGCCACAAAGAGCTTCCTTTAGCGCCACTGAGCTAAGCCATGCCATGCGAGGGTGGCTCATTGGGTGAAAGCAACAGAGTGATTTTTATTGTCTAAACCATATAATGAATGGATCATTAATTGCTCTTACGTTTTTATGTGTTAGAAAATGCCCTTTGTATAAGTTTTTTATATTATAAGTATTTCCAGGCAGATCGCTAAACACTATTCTTTTCTTCTATGTTGCTACGGATGGGGAATGATTCCCCGTATATGCATGGATGATTTGGAACGCATTATGCGTTCCAGATGCATTGATGTAATCTATCACGGAGGACTTAACTTCCGGGGGTATGG
The DNA here is from genome assembly GCA_933207985.1 of Pelobates cultripes. Lineage (NCBI taxonomy): Eukaryota > Metazoa > Chordata > Amphibia > Anura > Pelobatidae > Pelobates > Pelobates cultripes. The sequence continues at coordinate 180,504,489 of OW240912.1, forward strand.
GACGCATCTGCGTTCCGGGAAGAACCACCAGAAGTCCATTTATGGATTATGGCCATCGGAATGAGTAACAACACATGCGAAGAGGAGAAATGATTGGTGAACCGCCGAAGGAGGGAGATTTAAAAGAAGCTCCGGTCTCTACATACTATAGCACTTTATTGAAGCACTCACTAGCACTTTGTTTGTACTCCTGATGTTAGACGAAATGTGTAGAGTTAGTTTTCATTTGCTTTAGATAGTTTTACTTGTATGCTGCTGTTTCATTTAGCCTAAGACATTTGTGAAGGTTCTAGCTACCGATATCAATGGAAATTGGACTGGAGATTGCATTTGATGGGCTTGTGACCTATTTCCACTTTGTAAGTGTGATAATTAAAGCGCGTAATTTATTTTCAACAATGTTGCACTATTGTCTTTTCAATTTCTTTTCATATGAACCCTTGGATTGTTGAATATCGTTGAATCCGGTGACATTTATGATTGATGAGCTTGAAATTTTCTGCTACTCTGTGAGTGCAACCTTAAATGCTGGGGAGCTCTTTAACTTAAACATTATTACCCTATGAGTTCTCTTTCCATGTTATGTTTTTAGCTATATTTGTTTTGCTCTCAGCACTTCCCTGCATCTCCGAGTTTAGCTCAGTGCCAAGCTTTGTTACAGCAGAAGAGGCAGTGATGGGTGCATAACAGACCCAGGTATGATGTAAAGACATTTACAAATGGTTTGACTACTTACCCTGTGAGGGTCACAGAGAACTCCTGGCACCATAAACAATGCTGCAGGCTGTAGCAAAAGATCTCCATGTTTAACCTGTGCCCCCTCATAACCTGAAGGGAGTGTTGTGGTCTGCATCTCCATCAAGGGCAGATCACTTTAAGAGCTCCATCACATTCCCCCTGCACTCAATGTCTGCAACAAGTGCTCTGAGTTTTTCACTGAGTAGTGGATTATTAGGTGAAGACCACAATGCTTCGCTACTGGACCACTAGGGATACTACAAAGAATGGCCTCTACTGTACCACCAGGTATAACATTCCGATACGGCTAAAAGGCAAGCAGGAGGAGGCAAAAAAACACCTACCCACACATTCAGATTCTTTCACACACAACACTCATCTAGTACACTCAGACATCCCCTCCCCCCCATATAGCTCTTAGCCTTCCACACACACAGCACTCAGCCACTACTAACATTCTCAAACACTCAACACTAAATCTCTCCCACTAACATACACCACTCAGCTACCAACACACAATACTCACAGAACAGAGCCCAGGGCTCAAGAAGGGGCCCCAATCTGGCATCCTGCCTAGAACCATCGAGCATTTCAGTTCTTTCACTTCCCTACTTTCAAATAATGTATACTGTTGGGACTTTGAGGATTGGTTCCTTTTAGTGTCATTTTGAGGGTCGGCCATTCATCACAAGCAATTCTCACAATTCTAGACACAATGAAACATTTTCAATTTTCAGATGTTCTTCACCATAAATAATACACAAACACAATTTATAGATAACTTTAAAAAAATGTATTAAAATGTTTACTTTATGTTCTATTTTCATAGTTGTCACACGGATCCACCTCAGAAGTCTATTTCATGGAATGAATGCACATTTTTCCAATTTTATATACGAAGCGTTTATTGTATTTATGAGTGAAAGCTGTAATCTCATTTGGGGAATCTTTGCATTTTTTTAAAAATACCCCAACGGTGACATGTCCTGTTGTACGGTTGTGATTGTGGAGAGTAACATTAGGCGGAAATGCGTACTGAATGCTTTGCCTCCTTGTTGAGCCATCTTTCTTCAGCCCTTCATAGTTTCACCTGTCTACGGCCATGTGCTTTTATGAACAAGTGCTGGCGGCAGAAAATGGGTGTCTATTCAAAATTAGAGGATTTTCACACAAGCAATAAAAGATGTCATAAGGACAGCTAATGGAAAATGGCAGAATGAAGCTCTAATCATCACATTTTAAGAAAAACTGAATCCTAAATGAGACAAAGTAATGCCTTCTTTGTCTCATATATATCTTGTGATTGCGTTGTTACTTCAAAGAAATTCCAAAGCAGCCGTCATGAGCTTTCATAAACATTGTATCTTTATAAAAAGCTCTAAAGTGACAGTACCTCTTTCACAACTATTTGATTATCAAGGGCTACAGACTACGTGGAATATGAAATCTTTTCTAAATAACTGATCATTATAACTAAGCAAATCCTGTGAATAGTACAATTCCCTGGTATTTTTTGCATGTTTCTGACCAAATAAGACTTCCTTACAGGGAATCAATTTTCATTTAATAGTTACTTGGGACAATCATTTTGAGTGATCTAAGTATATACATACTATCATAAAACAATAGAGGAACTGCACAGTTGGATCTTTTGTAGCATGGAAACCGCTATGAAAACCACTATAAGGACAATTGATTGGTAATATTGATTTTTTAATTTACATTTACATGAAACCCTATTTAATTAAATAATTACAGCAGTTCTTTAAACAATTCAAGTTGTTTGAGAGTTGAGATTCACAAATCATTTACATGGTTATTCAGTAAAGTAAGAATTGTTGGGAATTAAAAGTACATTTAAAAATGAAAGAACTTTTTTCCCATTTCACAAAAAGTGCAGATTTTAATAGAAATTGTCACTTTAATAAATTAAGCTGGTTACAACTCTCTGGCTGCCAATCAGACAACCAACCCTTTTTCCCCCTGGTAGTTTAGCTCAGTGAAACTTCAGAGTCCTGAAGAGCTGGACACTGGTTTAAGAGGTAAAAGAGGTCCCACCCTGAAAGGGTTTGGGTCTGCCTGTAGAATTGAAAGACTGACCAAGGGCAGACCATGTAGGGAGCACTGTTTCAGTCCTATATGCTGTGTCCTAATGCTCTTGCGCTTATTGGAGACAGCTCCCTGTTGACCCCAAAAGCAGGACACCAGGGAACAAAGTTGGGATGATAGGACAGAACCTAAAAATATGGACTCTGTCCCCGATATGGTGATGGTTGGGAACCTGGCTAAACTGAAGAGGCAGCAATTGCACAGAACACCTATCTTGCAAAGAATTCTCATTAAGTTGGATTGTCAAGTTTGTGACAGCAACAGAAATTCTGGGTGGGGGAAAGGCTGCAGACGGGAGTTCTGCTGACTTTGGAAGCTGTTTTAGATACTAACAAACAGCCAGCCAGATTGGAATGGGCTGTAGGATGTCGTTTATGACAGAATGTCAGGTATTTAATTAGTATGGCGCAGAATGTCAGGTCTAATAGAGCTCGTGCACAATCCTACTTGCAGTATGGGTGATCAACGTGTTGCATGGAGGAGTTCGCTAACCAGGCTGGGGTCGCCATGACGGCTTGCTGGAGGAATCCCTTGGGAGCACTGCTGGGGATGCTCGCAGCTGGGTTGGCAATGTTGGTGGCAGTGCTGCTGATCAGGATGTACACCAAAATCAAGAGTCTGGATGGGCAAAGGGACAACGGCAACTTAGCTGAGCCACGAGTACAGAGAACAAATCATAGATGCACTGAAAGGTAAGTGACTGATGGTGTGCTATGGATATCAAATCACATTATGCTCATCAAGCCTGATGCTTGTAAAATAGGGTGGGTTGGTTTTCCGTTGTTTTCATTTAAATAGCAGGATTAAAGTACTGCCCTGATTTTAGAAGTAAATTTCTTGTTTGTCGACAAAATGTTTTTTTATAAACATTTATATGCCAAATTGTATCTGTATATTGTGAATATTCTTGAAAACATTTTTGCAGGTGTTTTTTTACATTTTAAAGGACCACTATAGGCACTCAGACCACTTCAGCGGAAAACGTAACAGTTTCAGAGAAACTGACATCCACTAGAGGCCGCTTCCGTGATCTACACGGAGTAAATTGCACTTATTTGACACTGAGCATCCTCACGGAGTCCAGCATCAAAAAAGATCCCCATAGGAAAGCATTGAGTAAAGCTTTCCTATGGGCGGGTTTGAATGCGCGCACGCCCCTGGCTGCACATGCGCATTCAGTTCCACTCGGAAGCTGACGTTGACGGAGGAGGAGAGGTCACCAGCGCCGAGGGAGCCCGGTGCTGGATTAAGGTAAGCAAATAAATGGTTAATTAACCATTTATTCGCAGCGGAACGTGGCCCTAGTCACCTAAATTGTGACTAGGGCTCTATTTGTATTCCTAACGCTATAGTGTTCCTTTAAATTTGGGGGTTGCCAAATATAGGATCCAGCCCAGGTACCAAATGCTCTAGGTGAACCCCTGGATATACCCCAGTGAAAAAAAAAATCTGAATTAAGGCATGCTTGTTTTCTTTGGGGATATACCTACAGAATAAATATTTTTTACTGTATTTGAGCAGTGGAGCGTTCCATAATTCTATGCTCCCAGTTTGGCTACTTTTGGCACTATATTTGAAGTTCTATTTGAATTCTCCCTTGAATTCTTACTTTAGTAAATAACCCTGTAATTTTGTATTTATATGATATTAGCTGACATGTAAGGCTTGATTTAATATTTTTAGATAAACTTTTATATTTCTTTTTTTATATTAAAATATTAAAAAAAAGAATATCACATATATAAAAATTTATAAATATATCTAAAAATAAATCACATAATTTTAAACTTTTGCCCATATATATTAAATCATATGAAAAGCCAATATCGAAACTACAAATACTGGCAATGTTATTCACTAAAGTATGAATTGTCAGGAATTAAGACTGAATTTCAAATTTTAGGTAAAAAAAACCCTAATGGAACCACTCCTGTAGACAGCGATATATTCAATTCAGCTATTTTGACCTCAAATATGAAATTGACCTTGAATTCACTATGGCTTCCTAACATTTCACACTTTAGTGAATAATCCTGTTAGTAGTAAAATTGCTAGTATTTTAAATTGAAGAAAAAAAAACTAAAACATTTAGCTAATATTCTAGCATACTCTAGTTTCATATTTGCATAATAAAGGAAACAGCCAAATAACTGATTATGATTATCATTTATTTATAAAATGTTGACAAATTCAGCAGTGCTGTACAATTGGGTACACACATGCATGTATTGCCACCATGTGGAGCACACTTTAGAGGGGTGATCTGCCTAGAATTCCTGTGATGTACATAAATAGCCAGTGACCTTTATCCAATTGTCGGTACAGTCTGAAACATCTTCTTTAATTATAATATACTTCCTTTGAACTTTCCATCTGAATTTAATAATGGCACATGGAAAGGAAACACATCTCTAAAGGAGATCCAAAGAAATTAAAATAAACAATAGCTGCCCCCCTGCCCCCTCACCCTTCATCTCACCCCCCCTTCTCTGCTGTACCGCCCCTTTTCCTGACTCCGGTCAAAGCTCTTTAATTGAGAACACATGGGGATGTTCCTCTGTCCCAGACATGTCCCTAAAATTAGAAGCAAAAGAGGCTTTCCCAAGAAAAGACAGGGAAGCTTGAAATGGGCGTAAGGACAAACCACAGAGACCCAGAACACAATTTGCTGTTGCAACATGATTGTTCCCTAAAACCTCCTGGATTCTCACAAGACAAGATTCTGGTGGGGCTCACATGCAACACATACATACAATGTGCTGTGATTAAAGAGGCTTGTTATAATTCCAATTTTTGGGACTTGTTAGCTATGTGGAAGTGTGTTGACATGATTGTTTTCCTACTGATCATTTATTGCTTAGACAAGAGTAGTTATTGAAATCAGCCTCTTATCTGTCACTGATTGTACTGCCTTACTCTCTTTATATTTTTTCCAGTCACTCTTTACTATCGGGTATATTAAAGGAACACAATTGTGTTAGGAATACAAACATGTAGCTCTAACCTTATAGTGCTCCCCTGCCTATGTAGCTATCCAGCCCCCTTGTAGATGCTTAAAAGGTGAGTTTTACTTACCTTACATCCCATGGCATGAGTACTCTCTCACCTCCTTGATTGAAATGATCAGTCTTGATGATCTTAGCCAATCTAATGCTCCCCCCATAGCTTTTGAGGTTTGTGCCCATCTGCAGTAAAAGACTGTGCTGCGCCTATCAAATACTCTCAATGAGATTCATTTAAGCTATAATTCAGTCAAATTTTGTTATAGCTGCGGCAGGGTCCTCTAGTAGCTGCCTTCCTGACAGTCACTAGAATGGTGTCCAAAACAGAGCTTCTTGTCTTTCCTTCCTCAAGTGTTACTCCCGTGTCTGTCTCCCTTTAGGTCAATGACACTACCATCACCTCTACCTTGCAGGATCGCTGCCTAGGTGTTCTATCTCAAAAACATTGCTCGTATCTACCCCTATCTATTGCTGGATGTGGCCAAGGTGCTGGTCCATGCCACTATCATCTCTCGCCTTCTGCTTCTCAGTGGTCTTAAGCCTTCCATTACAGTCCATAATGAATGCAGCGGCAAGACTGATCCGCCTGTCTGCCCGCACCTCCCATGCCTCCACCTCTGTCAGTCATTACATTGGCTTGCCATAAGATATAGGGCTCAATTTAAAATTCTGGTGCTTGCTTACAAATTGCAGCACAGCGCTACTCCAACCTACCAATCATCACTGATACACAAGTATGTCTCATCCAGGGCACTATGCGCTGCTAAAGATCTGTGTCTATTCTCTGTTTCTACTTGCACCTCTGACGACTGTCTCCAAGACTTCTCTAGGGCTGCACCGTCCCTATGGAACTCCCTTCCCTTCTCCGTTAGACTCTTACAGTCTCAGATCCTTCAAAAGATCATTAAAAACCTAATTCTTTAGGAAACCATTTCAATTAAACTGTTAATAGTTTTCCCTCCCCACACCTTGGTAACCCACCTGCTTACTCTCCTGCAAGTGTGTCATCCAATCAACTAAATCTTTACTGTAAACTATTCCAGTAACTTACTTTTTTCCTATACACAAAATACATCCTTCCCTTACCTCTTGTGCCAATTTACCCAACTCCCTCTGGAATGTTGAGCAGGGCCCTTAACAAACTCTGTTCATGTGCTTCCCGCTCGTTTTGTTGCAATTACTTGCAACTTGCAGATCTGTTAACCTACTTATTGTACATCGCTACAGAATTTGTTGGCGCTTTATAAATAATAACAATAACCCTGCAATGAAAACATTGTCGTTCCTGCAAAATTACAATTGTTTCAGTTGCAGGATTAAACAGAGACAATGAGATGAAGTGGTCTAAGTTCCAATAGAGTTTAAACATTATGACATAATATATTTATAATCTAACATATTTTTTTTTTTTTAATTAATGCATTTTCCCCCTCCTGCCACTTTTGTGCACCTTCAGTCGGATGGTCAGTTCTGATCCACTATTTTGCAACTATCTGTTGCATTTCAGGGTCACCTGACAAAAAATGCAGCAAGCAGATAGAGTGCACAAGTTAAAAAGCAATCAACAGATGCGAAATGGTATGCATTGGAAAAAATGTTGGACAATATGACTAAAGGTGCATAAAGATGGTTGCCAGAAAAGGAGTGTGCTAAAGGTAGGCAAGGGATTTCTTAAATGTTTCAGTTTATGAATTAAAAAAGGACAATGAGTTGGTGTATTATAACATTCAGATTAGATGTGGATAATAAAAACATTTTATAATTGCATGATTTGCACATTTTGGATTGAACCACAAATTAAGGTAACATGGGAGTACTGAATACCAAAATGGACCTTGATTCTGGCAGCAGTTACATGCTCAATGAGTAAATATTAGTATATCTGCTTGGGACCTGCCGATGGGTTTATCTATAATCTCACATAAAATAAATATCTACTCTATAAATTATTAAATATTTTTGTTATATTTGAGATATGCAAAGTGAGAGACAAAATTTATTTCAAATTTCTTGTTAATGTATTAATATAGTTATTAAAGAAATGTCAAATAAATGATTGAAATTAAAAGACTACAAACATGTATTCCTAACCCTATAGTGCTAAACCCACCATTAAGGTTGTTCTCCCCCCCCCCAAGCCCCTTAAAAACTCCCCTTTTTTTCCAGCGCCGTGCCGGTCTGCTGGCACTGGCCCCACCCCATTAGTGACATCATCAGAATTGTAGATTTCTAGCCAATCCAATGCTTTTCTATGGGGGTAAGCATTGGATTGGTTAAAATCAGCAAGGGGGCAGGGCAAAGTGCAGTTTTGGGCAATCAGCACCTCCTCATAGAGATGCATTGAATCAATGCATCTCTATGAGGAAAATTCAGTGTCCCCATGCAGAGTGTGGAGACGCTGAATGGCAGTGCTGCCTACTGTGCAGCACTGAGCCAGGAAGCACCTCCAGTGGCCATCTAAGGAGTAGTAACTTGGAGATGTCCCTAGGGGCAATGTAAACACTGCCTTTTCTCTGAAAAGACAGTGTTTGCATGAAAATGTCTGAAGGCAATAATTATACTCACCAGAACAACTACATTAAGCTATAGTCGTTCTTGTGACTGTAGTGTCCCTTTAAATCATTGCTTGTAAAGATTTCCTTATAATATGGATTGGCAAATAGTATTATGCTTGTTTTCCCATGTAATTTGTTTAACCATTGTTTTAAAAAAAAAAAAGCAAAGAGCTTGTAACAATTGCCTGTTTTTAGTTAAACCATATGTACCAGACAAGCACTGACACAATACTGTGAACCAGAACAGAGTGACAGTTTAGTAGCACAGTGACGTCTTAAAGCTTTTCATATGAATCTTATTATTAAAGGGAAACCTAGAATTTTTTATACGTTTGTGCAGGTCTATATTTAACTCATATTTATATGTGAGATGTGAAAAATGAAATTAAACGTAGAAATCTCTTTATCCTGCAACTGGGTGCCTCCATCTTGTTACAAGCATCTGGCAGTCAGCATAGAGAAATTATACTGAGAAGAGAAACAATGTTTCTATTTTCTCCTTTTCATTAGAAATATGTCTTGTCTTTGCCTTGTCTGAATTGCTTTGAGATAGTATTTCAATCTTTGCAATACATTTAAAAGAAAACCGAAAATCACACGAAAAAAGCTTAATGCAAGTTGGAGATGTTTTTTTCAATAGTGTTATTTCCAGAGAGGTGACATCTTCCTTTAGTATTTTCATTTTAGTTTCATGTAAATCTAGATTTACAGATTGGAATTCAGGATCTTCCAACAGGGTTTTGGACAATCCATAAATAAACATGGCCCATTATACAGGTTTTGGTGATGCTGGTATCTCCTGGGAGACACTTGACATGTAAGAATCAGGATAGGACATCCTGGAATGGGCCATAGGCATTTTATACTTTATGTGTACTGTGTGTACTGGTGAGTTATGCAATTACTTTTCAGGATGCCAGAATCTATATCTAGGGGCATATTCTAGAGTGTTATAAGCAGGGCTCGAGTCCTGCAGGAACGCATGGGAATGGCGTTCCTGCCCTTTTTCCAAAGCAGGAACGCCGTTCCCGTTAGCAGTCCTGCAGGACCTGCCCTGCTACCTGCACACAGGGTCCATCACACGCTGTGTTCCCTCTCCAGCTCTAACTCTCGCGAGACCCGTGGCTGTCAGAGCGTTGCCACGGGTTACCATGGCAACGCTCCGCACAGGCGAGTCTCGCGAGAGTTAGAGCTGGAGAGGGAACACAGCGTGTGATGGACCCTGTGTACAGCGGCTGGCTCCCTCCACCGGACCACCAGGCGATCTCCCCCCTCCCTAACAAGGTAAGAAGCAGCGAGGGGGGAATAAAATAAAAAATATAGACACAAAGTTAAAAAAAAAATGCCCTCCCCCCCATAATCCAGCACACACACACACATCATCCAGCACACACACACATCATCCAGCACACACACACACACATCATCCAGCACTCACACACATCATCCAGCACTTACACACACATCATCCAGCACACACACACACACACATTATCCAGCACACACACACACATCATCCAGCACACACACTCACATCATCCAGCACACACTCACACATACATCATCCAGCACACACACACTGCATTCATTGTACACAATCTGCACTTACTACAAACACTACATTCATTATACACACTCTGCACTCACTACAAACTACATTCATTATACACACTCTGCACTCACTACAAACATACTACATTTATTATACACGCTCTGCACTCACTACAAACACACTACTTTCATTATACACACTGCACTCACTACAAACACACTACATTCATTATACACACTCTGCACTCACTACAAACACAAACAAACTAAATTCATTATACACACTGCACTCACTACACACGCTGCATTCATTATACACACTCTGCACTCACTACAAACACACTGCATTCATTATACACACTCTGCACTCACTACAAACACACTGCATTCATTATACACACTGCATTCATTATACGCACTCTGCACTCACTACAAAGACACTGTATTCTCTACAAACATGCTACATTTATTATTTATACTATGCATTCACTACAAACACACTACATTCATTATACACACCCTGCACTGCGCTATATGCATAGGAGTGTAAATTTATTTTAATTTTTTTAAGGGGGGAGAGGGTGGGAATCTTGGGTGAGTTCCCACACTTTTTTTCCCAGGACTTGACCCCTGGTTATAAGCAGGAGAATTCACTGAGATAGCATAGTGTACGGTATAATGATTGTTAAACTAAAGGGTAACTTGAGTTCTGCACCTACACTGGCTGGTTACCACGGCAATGCTCTGATACGATCAGTGCCGGAACTCATGAGAGGAAGTCTCCTGGTCTGCATTTGGCAGAGATTGTGACCTAAAGCGCTGGCAGAGACCACTGGACCCCCAGGTATCAGCATACTCCCCCTCCCAATAGGTATGCAAAAGGGAGGAGGGAATACATTTTAATTTATGTTCATAATAAGTAAAATTATTACACTCATACACACTGCACATTAGTGTGAGTTTTCTCAATAAGCAATTTCAATAATAAGGGCCAAGAGCTTCAAAGCAATACATATTCATAATATTGTGTGGCAAGATTTAGTATCAAAAAGTTTCAAGCAAAAATCTTTGTGCTCATATGAGTGCCTCTGTATTAATGTTGTTTAACCCCTTAAGGACACATGACGTGTGACATGTCATGATTCCTTAAGGGGTTAATGTTGTTTATGCGTCCTTTGGGAGGGATGATGCAGCAAAAATGTAGCCAAAAATCCCTGAACCCACCCTGGCAACAGCCCTGACCTTTTGTGAAATGACCTGGTGGGCCACTCTTGCCTGGGGTCAGTGCCACTTTACTGCACTAGATTGGCTCCTCATTTGCTTCCTAGCACAGTGATGGTCTAACTCACTGAGTCCCTGACTCCCTCATCACAGACCGCCACAAGAAACTGTCCCGTGTCAACTGTCAGCCACTTGTTGCGTGAGGTTACTTTCATGTAACTCCAATGCCCAAGCATAAATCAGTGCTTGTTGCAGGTAGGGAATCCCGGAAATGTGAACTAGTATCCTGGCTGTCCCCTGTCTGTGCTGAAAATTGAGCACAATGCACGGCTCTCCCGTGCTCCTCCCGTCACCAGGGACATGATTGCAAACTTGACCCCTTCTCCTCACATTAAGCACTGTTATTAAGGAAAGGGGAAAATATAAAAAATTTAAGAAAGCGTAAGAACGTAAAAATTATGATAAAACATATCAATAGTTTTACAATTCATAAGCTGCTATTCATAAAAAAAAAACTCCCCGTTTTAAAACTTACAAAACCTTAAACAAGAATATAAGTACTCAGTGGCTATTGCCCCAATGAGCAACTTATCATTGAGTACTACAGCATAGACAAAAATATATCAATACTTTGAATTTCATGTGTCAAATAACACAAAGTATATATAAATGGAGTTAAATGTAGCACAAAATGTCTTACTGTTGTTATCACTTGTCTGTATCCGCCGATGTGTCACTGCTGTGTTTAGTGTTCAATATGTAAAGCCACATTCATTAAACTCTGCCGAAAGATAAAACTGCTATGGGGTACCACACCACAATAAAGTAAAGTCCTGGAATGTTACAGCTATAAGAATATATGCAGCAAAACACAAATTATGTTATATCTACTAAAATACAAATTTATTAGAAAAATATTTAATAACATTTTATTACATTATTGAACAAAATGTGTATATCACCAATATGCTGATCATTGCTTACTGTAACAGATGGTATTTCTGTGTTAAATTTGTTAATCTCCAATTATGAAATAAAGAGTGAAAGCTTATTTACACTGGTGGTCCTACTGGCACGTACAAACACTACTTACAAGGCAAACATCAATGCCAGTATAGTTTATTAATTTTTAAACTAATTTAGCTTGTGTGAATTTGAGAAAAGAGAATTCTCTGAATCAGAGAATAATTCATATTGGTATTAATTGCACTACTTGGACTCAGTTTGGTTCATCTCAGACACTAAATTTGGTGGGATCATGCAGCACTGTGAATTGTGCTTACAGGGACATTGTAAGCACCAACAACCCCTACTAAAGTAGTGTTTGTGGTACATAGATGCTGTCCATTTTCTCTGAAAACGTAAGACATTTCTGTTTCTGATAAATGACCAAAGTCCCAAAACCTTCTGATCTTGAAAGGTCTTCAAATGAACAATAATGCTTCTCTTTGAGAAGCATCTGAATGGACCAGATATCATCATGCTTGATGATCTCACTGTGGGAAAATCAGGCTGCAGGTTATATTGCCCTGGCACTGGAAGACTCATGTGTATTTACTTTAACATTAGAATTGGAATTTTACTAAGGAGCTGTGTATAAAAATATAAATATTAATTATTTCCTTTAAGATAGAGTGAATACCTTTTTTTGTTTTGAAACACTGTCTCACATGATATTGATATACAGTAAGGGAAAAAAGTATTTGATCCCCTGCTGATTTTGAACGTTTGCCCTCTGACAAAGAAATAATCAGTCTATAATTTTAATGGTAGGTGTATTTTAACAGTGATAGACAGAATAACAAAAAAATAATCCAAACACAAAAATGTCAAAAAAGTTATAAATTGATTTGCATGTCAATGAGTGAAATAAGTATTTGATTCCTATCAATCAGCAAGATTTCTGGCTCCTAGGTGTCTTTTATGCAGGTAACGAGCCGAGATTAGGAGCACTTTCTTAAAGGGAGTGCTCCTAATCTGAGATCATTACCTGTATAAAAGACACCTGTCCACAGAAGCACTCAATCAGATTCCAAACTCTTCACCATGACCAAGAACAAAGAGCTGTCCAAGGATGTCAGGGATAAGATTGTAGACCTACACAAGGCTGGAATGGGCTACAAGACTATAGCCAAGCATTTTGGTGAGAAGTTGACAACAGCTGGTGCGATTATTCGCAAATGGAAAAAACACAAAATAACTGTCAGTCTCCCTCGGTCTGGTGTTCCATGCAAGATCTCACCTCGTGGAGTTTCAATGATCATGAGAATGGTGAGGAATCAGCCCAGAACTACACAGGAGGTATTGTTAAAGGGACACTATAGTCACCAGAACAACTACAGCTTAGTCACCAGAACAACTACAGCTTAGTGAATTTGTTCTGGTGAGTAGAATCATTACCTTCAGGCTTTTTGCTGTAAACACTGTCTTTTCAGAGAAAATGCAGTGTTTACATTACAGTCTAGTGATAACTTCACTGGCCACTCCTCAGATGGCTGTTAGAGATCCTTCCTGGGTCATGGCTGCCTAAAATGCATCCAAACATTCAGTATCTCCTCCCTCTGCATGCAGACACTGAACTTTCCTCATAGAGATTCATTGATTCGATTAATTTCTATGAGGCAATGCTGATTGGCCAGGGTTGTGTTTGAATCATGCTGGCTCTGCCTCTGATCTGCCTCTTTGTCAGTCTCAGCCAATCCTATGGGGAAGCACAGCGATTGGATCAGGCTACCACTTCTGATGATGTCAGCAGACTGCTTGTTTTTCTGAGTCAAACAGCATGCAGAGTTACAGCTTCAGGCTTGAATACAGTAAGATTTTGCTATATTTATTGAGGCATAAGGGGCCCAGGGGGGCTAGATGGTGGTTTTAACATCATAGGGTCAGGAATACACGTTTGTGTTCCTGACCCTATTGTGATCCTTTATTGAACTCAAGGCAGCTGGGACCGTAGTCACCAAGAAAACAATTGGTAACACACTACGCCGTGAAGGACTAAAATCCTGGAGCACCCACAAGGTCCCCCTGCTCAAGAAAGCACATGTTCAGGCCTGTCTGAAGTTTGCCAATGAACATCTGAATGATTCATAGGAGAACTAGGTGAAAGTGTTGTGGTCAGATGAGACCATAATCTAACTCTTTGGCATCAACTCAACTCGCCGTGTTTGGAGGAGGAGGAATGCTGCCTATGACCCCAAGAACACCATCCCCACGTCAAATATGGATGTGGAAACATTATGCTTTGGGGGTGTTTTTCTGATAACGGGACAGGACAACAGCACTGTGTCTACCAAGAGTAGATCAATAAATATTGATGGGCATCCATTCCATTATGTAAACCACTCATAGCTGCTCACAGCTACCCAAACACAGCTACTCACATCACACATACCTACCCATACAGCTACCCACACACAGCAACAATATCACACACAACTACCCACACAACAATATGATTAGTCAGCTGACATTCTCATACAAGCAATAACTCCACATTCACAAAACTGGCTTGGAAAATGTATGATTCTTTCCAGCCAGTTTTGTGAATGGAGAGTCATTGATTAATGCATTTGTAAGGCATGTTTAATGCATAATGGTCTATGCAATCATGCAATTCCTGTGTTTAACAACCATCATGCATTAAAAGTATTAAAAGTATTAAAAGCGGGGTTAAATACCTGCAGGTATTACTGAGCCACAGGTATAATTGGATACCTGAGGGTCCCCTCTGTCAATTGGGGACACATTTAGTCGACGCAGACTGACACACAACCTATGTTCAGCACTCAAAGTGAGCAGTGCACCTAGCCCTTTAAATCCATTTAAATAACCGGCCAAGCATTTGCACCATGGTAATTTTGAGACTGGCTCCAGTTTAAAACAGGCAGCCCCAGATAGTTCTTGATACATGGGGTTCCCTCTATTATAGTTCCCACTATTAGTGGTCCAGACTGACAGATTAGCTATGTACAGTGCTCCACTTTAAAGCCCTATTAATAGGCCACGGTGATTCTCAGATACCCAGGGCCTAAAAAGACTCTTTTACAGTGACCTGCACCATAGTTTTTATTTATTTGTTTTACACCACAGGGCTGCATTCTAGCAGTCAGTAAGGCTGAAGAGAAAGGAGAGATGCTATCCTAAAAATGCCATCAGGTTCACTAGAAATACCCATAAAGTGTGTATGGCCATTTTTTTATTTTCTGTCAGACCTACTACATATGGCAAAAAAAGTCTAAACCATTGCATGATAGAGTATATATATATATAACCTATAAAAAAAAAATCCTACCATTTCCATAAACAGTGGACACACATGAAAAATTTAAATCCGGTAAACAAACTATAAACAAAATTTGCTCTATAAGTTGACTTTCATTCCATGTTCCAAACTCATTACACTAAATTTACTTTAAATGAAAATACTTGAAAGTGAATGGGGAAAAGAGGTATCAAACTGAAATCCTAGAATTTGCCCACGAATTAATCCTCTTTGATCAGTTTGGGAGCAGTTTATTTACATATCAGCTGTTAATAAAACACTGAATTGGCACCATTATCATAACAATTCTGCTTATTTTGTAGCAGACTTGAATCACATCAACTGAGTATGTAAATTCAGCGACAATAGCCAAATTTGCATGTGGGTTTCGTGTAGCACTACCCAAATTTGAGTTTTTGCTCCTAAGTCGCTGGCCCCAGATCAATTTATAAAACCTTTCCCCACCCTCTTTGGACTCTAAAATAAAAACAGCAACATTACCTTTCAAATCTCTTTTTTTACGTCTATGGAAGGGGAAGTATTTGACCACCTTTCAAAAGTGAAATAAGCTGTGCAAAAATATATTTAAATGTACAATATGCAATATTGGAATCCACGCATTTGCGATTCTCATCTTCAGGCTTCGACCTATCCTTAAAAAATATAAACTGTAAAACTGTAAAGCCCAGGACACAGCTTTGTAAAAAAAAGATATAAAACTTGGCATCAAAATAAATAAATAAATCATGGGAAAATGTTCTAACCTTTGCCCAAGATAAGACCTCTCCTTAAGGCAGACGCATTAAATATCCCAGGTAACTGTAGGTGGTCTCCCAGTGATATTTTACCACTCACCTCACAACAATTATTCTAAATATACTTGTTAGATGAATGATATCTAGTGATATTTGGTGGTGCCCTGGTGTCTGATTTTTACTCCGTGACTAAGAGGATGCACAGTGGAAAATTATATCTTTCCTGCTTTCTTGAAAAATAAAAGAAAAATTATACTGTATTTACTTAAAAAAATTAAAACTTATATAAAAATATATATATAAAGAAAATGCACTGTTGAAGTAATTGGATAAAAAAAAAATTATTTTGTGTGATTGTGTATCTGTATTTGTCTTATTTTTGTGTGATTGTGTATCTATATTTTTCTTATTTTTGTGTGATTGTGTAACTGTTGAAGTAATACAAGGAGCCCATAGTAAAAAGGTGCTGCCTCCTCTCTACTGGCTAATCTGGTCCTGCCTGTAATGATTATAGTGTAGATACACCGTTCCTGGGAAGCCCCTACAATCTGAATTGTAATTTTTAGTTGGTCTTTTTAAACTAGAACGTACTGCAATCGCCATGCAAGTCCTTTCTCATAAGTTGCCTATTTCTTCTTGTAATTTTGTTTTTATTAGAAGGTTCCTAGAAAATCATGGTAGAAAAGAGAAGCAATATTTTCATAAAGTATTCACATGAGAGGATAAAAAGGTATATTCCCGGGTATATAACATAAAAATGAGGTTCACATTTCTTATAATAGACACACATAGGAAGTCAGTAGCTTCAAGTGATATAGTATCTTCCCTCTATCTTTCTGTCAGCACTCTGTCCGTTCCTTGGTCTTGGTTTTTTATTTTATATTGGACAAAAACACAGTTGAACTAAATCAGTACTAAACATGTCAGAGTAGGCACACCTGCCTGCTGCAATGTGACTATTGCAGGCAGGATGTTTAAATAAGGCTGAGCTCTAAACTCACTGCACAGAATGTGTGTATATAATGAATCCATATAGGAATCAATATATAGAGAGCTGTCTATGTGCAGTGCTAACATTCTAAAATAGAATGCCTGTTATATAATGTATACCCTGTTACCCAGCATTCTTAGGTGTTCTAGAACACGGTGACATAGAATGCTGTCTGCTATGCATGTTGTGGAGTCACATTAAATTGATACTGTGCTCGCCTCTGTTCCATAGGAAGTGTGTAACCATTGACGTTTCCTGCATCTGCTGAGGAAAAGATTTCCGTTCCCTTGGTTGCAGCAGGAGGAGCAAGCAGCCAGGATACAGGAACGAGCTGGACACTGCAGTCACACACCATAGGTAAGTCTGTTCCCTCCAGGGATACAGGGACCTTAGGCAGTGATTAGACTGTATGGTCTGAAGATGGGATATAACAGATTTAACCCCTTCACTGCTTTGTTTCATAAATCTCACTGTACACTGATATTAATGTTCACTTTAATAGGATAAAAAGAAACCTGAGCATTAAGCAACTAAATCTCCCTGCACTGATCATAGAAGATATGTGCAGATTATATATATATATATATATATACTCTTTAAATATATATTTTTAATATTAATGAGGTGTACATTAAGCTGTGGAATTTGATAACCTTTAAGGAAGGCCAACAGATAGAATGTCAAAAAAAAGCGTATAAAATGAATCCATATATGAATCAATATATAGAGAGCTGTCTATGTGCAGTGCTAACATTCTGAAATAGAATGCCTGTCATATAATGTATACCCTGTTACCCAGCATTCTTAGGTGTTCTAGTCCACGGTGACATAGAATGCTGTCTGCTATGCATGTTGTGGAGTCACATTAAATTGATACTGTGCTCACCTCTGTTTCATAGGAAGTGTGTAACAATTGACGTTTCCTGCAAAAGATTTCTGTTCCCTCAGTAGTAGCAGGAGGAGCAAGAAGCCAGGATACAGGAACGAGGTGGACACTGCAGTCACACACCATAGGTAGGTCTGTTCCCCTCTTAAACCTGGCAGCTGCTGACACCCCATATCTACCCTTTAACCCCTTAAGGACCAAACTTCTGGAATAAAAGGGAATCATGACATGGCACACTTGTCATGTGTCCTTAAGGGGTTAATGGACTTCCATTTGACTATTGTGTCTGTGGTGGTGCTGTGTTTATTGT
This sequence comes from Pelobates cultripes, assembly GCA_933207985.1. Lineage (NCBI taxonomy): Eukaryota > Metazoa > Chordata > Amphibia > Anura > Pelobatidae > Pelobates > Pelobates cultripes. Next base: position 180,522,871 of record OW240912.1, read on the forward strand.
ACCCGGGAGCTTATCATTCTTAGTGGCTTCCTGGGGGACGGGGGAGGGTGGGAAGACATTATTCAGGGATACAGGGACCTTAGGCAGTGATTAGACTGTTGAGTCTGAAGATGGGATGTAACAGATTTAACCCCTTAGTACGGCATTAGTACGCGGCGCGCGAGGGAGCTGAAGAGGAAGCACTCATAGGAGAGTGCTCCCTCGCGCGCCGGCCGGCTGTCAGAGGGAGGGGAGGGGGAGGAAATAAATTTAAGGGAGGAAATAAATTTAAGGAAGGGAGGGAGGGGAGGAAGTAAATTTAAGGGAGGAGGGGAGAAATTTGAGGGAGGGAATAAATTTAAGGGAGGGAGGAGAATTTGAGGGGAATAAATTTAAGGAAAGGGAGGGAGAGGGAGGAAATAAATTTAAGGGAGGAGGGAGAGAATTTAAGAGAGGAGGGAGGGAGGAAATAAATTTAGAGGGAGGAAATTTGAGGGAAATAATGGAAGGGAGAGGGAGGGAGAGGAAATATAAATTTAAGGGGAGGAAATTTGAGGGGAAATAAATTTGGGAAAGGAGGAGAGGGAGAGGAGAGAAATTTAGGGAGGGAGGGAGGAAAAATTTACTTAAGGGGGAGGGGAGGAAGGAGGGTGAGGAAGTGGGAGAGGAAGAAATTTTTGAGGGAGGGGGAGAGGAGAGAATTTTGAGGAGGGGGGAGAGGAATGAAATTTGAGGGGGGGAGAGGAAGGAGAGAATTTGATGATGGGGGGAGAGGAAGGAAATTTGATGGGGGGGAGAGGAAGGAAATTTGAGGGGGGGGAGAAAAACAAACAATGCATTACACACAGACACACATAAACAAGCAATGCATCCCTTACACACAGCAACACACAATGCACCCCTAACACACACTCAATGCATCCCTTACAGACGCACACACTGCATCCCATACATACACAAACTCACCTTGCAGCCCTTACACATACAAACACAGATTCACACAATGCATTCCTTACACACATCAGGACATCCCCCCACACACACTCCACCCCCTGTGAACAAACTCATTGGTGGAACATGGAGGTGGATCCTGGGACCCAGACATTGAGCTGTGTAAAGGGCCCTCAAAAAAATGGAGCTGCTTCCCGTTGATCCCAGAACATTGATTTTTGTGACCACAGTTACAAACCGCCTCCAGAGAGCCTGTTCTACACCAGACCAGTGGAGCCAGACGGGAGCTAGAGCCCATCATCATCCTCATCTGTTGTAAGTAGGCAATCTAGTATATTATTTGTGGCACTAATCTCTAATTTACCTCACATTAAAGGGACACTATAGTCCCCAGAACCACTACAGCTTAATGTAGTGGTTCTGGTGTCTAGCCTGTCCCTGCAGGCCTTTTAATGTAAACACGGCGGCACTGCAGCACTGGTGTTAGTTAACATGGCAGATCATATGGGTGGGGCATTGTGATGTCACATGGGGGGGCGGCAAACTTTACTTTTTTTTGCAAAAATACTTGCGCCGGCCCTGCAGACACTGCATTCCTGTGGGCGGACTCGGGGTGTGGGGGCTGCAGCACTTTGGGCGGACTCGGGTGCAGGCACCGGGGGGCCCAGACCTTGAGCTGTGTCAGGGGCCCCACAATTTCTGATGGCAGCCCTGATCATAACTGATATGTTATATATATACTCTAAATATTATTTTTACATATTAACCCCTTAAGGACGGAGCCAAACATACACATTGTGAACAAAACAAAATGTAAACAAAACCTGGCATTTGCGCTACATGTCTGTCCAATCGTAATTCACCTCTTTTGTATTAAATGCACCCACCCTTATTATATATCATTTTATTCAGGGGAAACAGGGCTTTCATTTAATATCAAATATTTAGCTATGAAACATAATTTAATATGAAAAAAATGGGAGAAAATAAGATTTTTGGGGTTCTACATGACATTTTAACTGTCAATGTCATAATACTGTTTGCTTTTACTGCAGTAAAATACACATATTTGTATTCAGCAAAGTCTCACGTGTAAAACAGTACCCCCTATGTACAGGTTTTATGGCGTTTTGGGAAGTTACAGAGTCAAATATAGCACGTTACATTTGAAATTGAAATTCGCCAGATTTTTTATGTTGCCTTTGGGACTTTATAATAGCCCAGGAAAGAAATTTACACCCATAATGGCATACCATTTGCAATAGTAGACAACCCAAGGTATTGCAAATGGGGTATGTCCAGTCTTTTTTAGTAGCCATTTGGTCACAAACACTGGCCAAAGTTAGCGTTAGTATTTGTTTATGTGTGAAAAATGCAAAAGTTTGGCCAGTGTTTGTGACTAAGTGGCTACTAAAAAAGACTAGACATACCCCGTTTGCAATACCTTGGGTTGTCTTCTTTTGAAAATGGTATGCCATCATAGGGGTAATTTTCATTCTTGGGCTACCATAGGGTCTTAAAGGCAACCTAACCAATCTGGCGAATTTCAATGTCAAAAAAATGAAATGCAAGCCATATATGTGAGACTCTAACTTTCCAAAACACCATAAAAACCTGTACATGGGGGGTACTGTTATTCTCGGGAGACTTCACTAAACACAAATATTAGTGGTTTAAAACAGTAAAAAGTATCACAGCAATAATATCGTCCGTGTAAGTGCTGTTTGTGTGTGAAAAATGCAAAAAACTTCACTTTTACTGGCGATATCATCGTTGTAATACATTTTACTGTTTTGAAACACTAATTTGTGTTCAGCGAAGTCTCCCGAGTAGAACATACCCACCATGTACAGGTTTTATGGTGTCTTGGAAAGTTATAGGGTTAAATATAGTGCTAGCAAATGAAATTCCCTTTACTTTTCGCATGGGTTGTCAGGCAGGTCCCGCTAATTGTAATTAATTAAGATACCTAATTATGGAAAAACATTACATAAATATATATGTAGAATTAATATATGTATATATATACGTATGCAAATCTATATGTGTATATCTATATAATTTTTTAAAAATATTTTTATTTATATATAGGTATATATAGTGATATATACGTATATATTTATGTATGTAGATATATATATTATTTCGTTCTATGTGTATTTTGATATAAATATATATATATTAATATCAAAATACAGTTAGAACAAAATAACACACATCTATATATTTTTTAATTAATTTGTTTTAATTATTTTTTAATTTTACTTTTTAACGTATTTACATATTAAATTTTTTTATATTATATATAAATATACATATAACAATAATTATATATATATTTAATCAGTATCAGTCTACGTGTAATTTGATATTAATATATATATATTAATAGTAAAATTTACCTAGACAGTGTATGTGTGTATGTATATGTGTATATATATATACTTAGATCATATATATATAAAATATATATGATCTAAGTATATATATATATATTTTTTTTTACACTAATAAATTTTATTTAAATTTTGTTTTCAGCCAGCAGGGGGACCACCTGTCATTACAGGCAGCCCCCTGCTGGCAATGCAGGAGGCAGCCTACCCGGCCATGTGATTGTGGGGTCCTCACAAGGACCCCACTCTCACATGGCTGGGGGGCACCGGAGGAGAAGGATCTACCGCGAGGGGGCTCCCTGGGAGTCCCCCCCACCGCGATCGCCGGCGTGGGACCACCGGCGACCGGGTAAGTTAACAAAAACCGGAGGCCGTACAATTACGCCCGGCGGCGTTTAGAGCCGCTTAAAATAGGGCATAATTGTACGTCCTCCGGTCTAAAGGGGTTAATGATCAGTGCATTATCTGTGGAATTTGATAACCTTTACGAAAGGCCAACAGATAAAATTTCAAAAAATATGTTTCTTACCAAGCACGTTAGTGACCAGAGCTGCCCAAGTTTGACTCACATGCTGGTAATTACAGCTCTGTATGGGTAATGCATTACTCCCATTGGTTTTTATAGTGATTGCTCCACTGTTATAACTTCTCAATATGTGTTCTGCTTTTTTTCTTGGCTGGGGGTATTTCAGCTGTTAATGGTAAATGTAAGTCAGTATTAGTGGAACATATTAAAGGGTTACACCAAGCACCATGAATGCTTCAGCGATTTGAAATAGCCATGGTGCCTGGACCCTGCATACGCAGCCTTTTGCCATGAACATAGCTTAACCCCTCTGCTGCTGGAGGTGTAAGTCCATTAGTCAGCACGGAAGTAAAGTTCAGGTTATTATAATGTTAATTATATTTTTAGTTAGAGTAACCTTTTAAATGATTGGGCAAAATGAGGAGTATACAGCTCTAAAACAAACTAAAACCTATTCCTATTGATACTTGCAGGCCTATTTACCAAACTCAAATTAGAATCAAAATAGCTTAAGTTAGCCTTATCCCCTACTAATACATGCTGGAGAGGGTGCAGACAAGTAGGCACACTATTAGACATATTTTGGACATTGTAGCGGTTACCCCGAAGAGTAGAGGGGTTTCCAACGCCAGAGATGTCTTTCTCCCAAATGGGAGGTGTGGTACCGCATTCCGAATAGGCATCCAAGTTGAGAAGCTCTTACAAGAGCTAGTAGTGATAGCTTGTATAGCAGTTCCCTACAATAAGAGACAAAACTGTGTATTGAGGGTGAAGTAAGTCTGGTTTAATGGTAGCCACACTGGCCTTTTATGCAAGTCCCCATGCAAGGGTTACACCCACATGGATCTTGTTGGGGGCAGTGATATAGAATTATCAACCAATAATAACAGGGTTATACAGTGTGACCCTCCCATACAGGACATACAATCCCTCCTCTCTACCTGGGAAATAATCAAGTCAACTACTGTCTTTAACTCAATTATCTCCAGGCGAAAAAGGAACATAATTTATATACAATCTGAAAGTACCCCAAAACAGATCATATCCCCATCTGGGGAATATATTCCCGGTCTGGGGAAGCAACATTTTCAAAAATCACCCAGATCGGTTCAGGGGTTCAGGATTTGTATGGAGGTCTTATTTCTGACCGAGGGCACACGAGGTCCCAGAATAGTTCCATAGAATCATGCTGTGCGGCCGGTCTCTTTCAGGAGTACCAAACTACTGTCTATAGCGAAAATAACTGTTCGTGCATCTGTTCTCATAGTCCTGGTGGTTTGGGAGATGTTACCGAACGCCGTCCTTTTCGTGTGTATAAGTCATGGAAGTCTTAGCGGTGTTCGTGCCATCGAGTGTCCGATTCTAGTTCCATGCACTCAACGACCAAAAACCGCTTGCAACATTCGTATTCCAAAATACGAACGCCGACCACCCAGCCAACCGCTTACAGTCTATAAGAGGTGGGGTATAAAACACAACAGGAGAGGAGAATAGCAGTCCAACAAGGTGGGAGTGAAGCAGAGCTGGAGGATGGAATAGTGTGTTGCCCTTTAGGAAAGAGCAAGGGAAAGGTATGTGAGGTAGAGGTTACTCTGGGAGGCCATAAGCTTTCATGAAGAGATGTGTTTTAAGGCACTTTTTTAAAAGATTTAAGACTAGGGGAGAGTCTGATGGCGGTAGGCAGGCTATTCCATAGGAAGGGAGCCGCCCGCGAGGAGTCATGCAAGCGTGAGTTGGATGTACGGGTGTGAGCAGCGGAGAGGAGAAGGTCATAGGCAGAGTGGAGATATTGAGAAGGGGCATACCTATGGATCAGTGAAGAGATATACTAGGTGCTAGAATTATTCAGTGCTTTATAGGTATTGATTAGTATTTTGACTTGACTTCTATAGGATACAGGAAGTCAATGTAAGGACTGACAGAGGGGTGATATGTGAGAGGAGTGACTGGAGAGAAAAATCAGTCTGGCAGCAGAATTCATTACAAACTATAGTGGGGTAACCCTTCTTACACATATATTCATATTTTAATAATTAACAACTATTCTCAACCACCACCCTTTCCTCCCCAAACAATGACTTTTTAAAAGTGTATTTTTATTTTTTTTAAGTTAAATGAGCCTGAAATCCAGTGCCTGAAACTGCAAAGCACTCCCCCTCCTGATTTAGCAGCAGTACTGACAACAGATGTAAGATATGCACTGAATTGACATTTGGCAGTCCAGAAAACAATTCCGGGCTGCCAAAATCATGTGTACCAGGGGTGTAACTAGTACAATTAATCCTGGATGTGCAGTGTATCAAGCAGAAACACTGCACATTCATATTTGTTCCTCCATGACCACTTGGAAGAGCAGATGTGGTTGTGAATGTTGGAGTAAGCGAAAGCTGTGAGGACACATTGTTCAATGCTACTGAATGTGTTGGTGCTTAAAGCTTATAGTCACCAAAATAACTTTAGTTTAATAAAGCAGGTTTGATGTATAGATCATGCCCCTGCAGTGTCACTGCTCAATTCTCTGCCATTTAGGGGTGAAATCACTTTGTTTATGCAGCCTTA
>OW240912.1:180529378-180774078 GCA_933207985.1 Pelobates cultripes
TTTAATGTAAGTTACATATGACTGAAAATGAAACCTTTTATTTGTTTATGCAGGCTGTGTCAGTCTAATCCTGGGGAGGTGTGGCTAGGGCTGCATAAACATAAAAAGTGATTTAACTCCTAAATGGCAGAGAATAGAGCAGTGAAACTGAATGGGAATGATGTAACACCGAAGTGGCTTCATTAAACTAAAGTTGTTTTGATGACTATAGTGTCCCTTTAATAAATAATAACTGTAGCATTTAGAAATATTTTTACCTCCTGGGAATCTCCACTATATTTTTTAACATAACCATTTTAGTCGTGAACATTTTTCTTCTTTTTCTGTAGTCCCTTTTATTAAAAAATAAACACCTAAATGTATCATCATTTAATGATTGAAAGGTGAACCATGTTTCTCTTACTTTTTCTCTAATTTAGCTTTGTATAATTTGTTTGCACCTTCTGTTCATTATTGTGCACATTAAAAGTTGTTTTTAGGGGGGAAAAAAAGTATTATACCTTTCTTTAATTTTAAATCAGACCAGTAATCCATCTTAGGGCATTTATTAATCTTTTTTTTATGTTTTTCATATTAAAATTCATAAAAACACTCTTGAGAAGAAAGGTCTTGTGAGAGGATTGATAAGAAAAATAAATTGTTATATATTTTGTCATTCAATGCATCTTCCTTAAAAAAAACAATGACAATGCATCTTCAGTGTGCTATATGGTAGAAAGTACTGTCTAGCAGGCGCTGTCCTTTCAGCACCACACTTTCCACAAATTACATTACATATTTTGAATAGGTATGTAAATAACAGCCAGTTACAAATATATTATCAGATATGGCCCAGAATATCAATAATATCTAAACACAGAAGCTTAACTATATTAAGATTCCCTCATGTTATGCCGTATAGTGAAATAGAGCTGGATTTTGTTAAACAGGATACAAAGCTAATATGACATAAATAATTCTGACATTGCATGTCATTGCTGAGAAAATAATGTTTCTGGGAAAATAGTGTATGATGTGATCAGACGTGAGAGACTAACCTCAGACATCTATGTGCACAAATATCACTCAAAGATATAGTAATTTTTCCCACAACTAGCCACTAAAATGTAAAAAAAATTTTTTGCTTTGCCATGCTAACTTTAACAATTTGTTTTAGCACATTTATGACAATTTTCATACATCACCTACAACGGTAGCCTCTAGATCAGTGGTGCATGTCCCGTGTGCCACTTGTGGCCTGCGAAACCCCTGAATGCGGCCTGTGAACACAACCGCCAAATATATACTAATAGCACGGTGTAGTAACCTCTCATTAAGAAGCGGACATCAGACTAAGAGAGAACTCAAATTTCAGAGAACCATTAACATCTATGATAAAGAATTACTTGAAGAAAAGGAATAGCAATGTGGTTAAAGATAACCTACCAACGTAAAAACACCTCATCTGAATTATCTTCAAATATTTTCTCAGAGACAAAGTAATCCGGGAGGGGGGCATTCTAGACTTGGACAATTTAGCAATTTGCTTCATTCATATAATCCATGAATGATACTCAACATCTTGTATCTACTACCTAGAGAAAATATCTCAATATGGTTTTTTTTCCTTCAATTTAAGCTTTTTATAGATGTCTGGTATTATACTTGGTGATTCGATGGAACCTGATAGATGAGCTACAAATGCTATTACCCTTGGGCAAATACATTTTGCATATGTATAGTTGTTCAGTAAAAAGGTTTATTAACACAAGGATTGATTGAGAATTTTCAGCCACTGCCTTGTCAGGTGACAGCAGATGCAAGTCCTGGAAATTTAAAGCTAATGCAAAAACATAGTTACATAGGCTGAAAAGAGACATGTGTCCATTAAGTCCAGCCTTTCTCACATCTGTTTTTGCTGTTGGTAAGGAAAGGTAGGTTCCCTTATTTTTTTTTAGTATTTTTAATATATTTATCAACCTATTGCAATAAAACATGGAGTAAACTTCAGTGAAGAGTGTCCCTTTACAGCAAAGATTACATATCTCAGCATGTGACATTCCTTGGCTTGTCTCACATTGACTTTTGGCTTTTAGTGAGGAACATTTTTCTACATTAACAGAGATCCTCTTGTAGTAAGATTAGTGATCTTTAAGAGTTGGGGTGTTAATTGATCCTTGTGTCTGTTAGATGGACAAAGCTTCTTCTTGTTGAATACGGAAGAGCTGCTATTTATGTATTTTATTTTTCATGTGACATTCACATTAAAGGCTTGTATGTATCTTGTGAACGAGAACTGTTGTTTCTGTAATAAAAAAAAGAAAAGAAAAATTAATACATGCCAAACTGCAACCTTTGACTTTGAAGATTGGCAAAGCTAAAACAGGACACTGGCATCTTTCATTTTGCGATGACACTGATTAAGTTTATTTAATGTGCTTCAAGATATCCAGTTTATTTGTTTGTGAGAATGTTTTGTTTGTATGTTGAATTTTCAAGTGTGGAAGAAATAAGATGTGTCTGTTTACATTATGAAATACACAGGGGCAGGGCAGGGCAGGTCATTGGGACTAGAGTGAGAATTAACCTGGCCATAGATAAACTAGACAGGATGATCTCACTACCTACTTGTGTAGTCAGATTCGTATTAAAGGGACATAACACTGCCCAAATAAAAAAAATAAATCACAATTATCTTTATCTCAAATAAATAGTATTTATTCCTCAAATAAAAACATGCATGCATTTCATTATTCATTCTTCTATCAAGGGTATATCTAAAAATAGCATTCTAATGACATGAATCCCCACTCTGTGGTGGACAGCATTGAACGTCCTAACATTGGGAAGTGGTTAAAAAGCTTACATTTTAGTCAGGTTGTAGGATTTAATATGTTCAAGAATATAGAAGACTGGATGAACTTTATTAGGTTCCACAGTAGGGGTACCCAGCAGACAGCTCTCTTGCTTTTATTGAAGTTTATATTTCACAGAATTTGACGTCTGTACTTATGTACTTACTGTGAATCACTGTAACTGTCGTATATAGTTTTATAGCTGCCATTTGAAAAGAAAGAATACATGATATAGTAGATTTGATTATATGATCCTTTTAGTATGTCTGTGTTTCCGTGTAGTAACATTTCAAACCTGTTTAACCCCTTAAGGACACATGACATGTCTGACATGTCATGATTCCCTTTTATTCCAGATGTTTGGTCCTTAAGGGGTTACCTCAGGGATCTGTACTTGGACCCATTCTCTTTAATATTTTTATTAGTGATATTGCAGAAGGTCTTGATGGTAAGGTATGTCTTTTTGCTGATGATACTAAGATATGTAACAGGGTTGATGTTCTAGGAGGGATAAGCCAAATGGCAAATGATTTAGGTAAACTAGAAAAATGGTCAGAGTTGTGGCAACTGACATTTAATGTGGATAAGTGCAAGATAATGCATCTTGGACGTAAAAACCCAAGGGCAGAGTACAGAATATTTGATAGAGTCCTAACCTCAACATATGAGGAAAGGGATTTAGGGGTGATTATTTCTGATGACTTAAAGGTAGGCAGACAATGTAATAGAGCAGCAGGAAATGCTAGCAGAATGCTTGGTTGTATAGGGAGAGGTATTAGCAGTAGAAAGAGGGAAGTGCTCATGCCATTGTACAGAACACTGGTGAGACCTCACTTGGAGTATTGTACACAGTACTGGAGACCGTATCTTCAGAAGGATATTGATACCTTAGAGAGGGTTCAGAGAAGGGCTACTAAACTGGTTCATGGATTGCGGGATAAAACTTACCAGGAAAGGTTAAAGGATCTTAACATGTATAGCTTGGAGGAAAGACGAGACAGGGGGGATATGATAGAAACATTTAAATATATAAAGGGAATCAACACAGTAAAGGAGGAGACTATATTTAAAAGAAGAAAAACTACCACAACAAGAGGACATAGTCTTAAATTAGAGGGACAAAGATTTAAAAATAATATCAGGATTATTACTTTACTGAGAGGGTAGTGGATGTATGGAATAGCCTTCCAGCTGAAGTGGTAGAGGTTAACACAGTAAAGGAGTTTAAGCATGCGTGGGATAGGCATAAGGCTATCCTAACTATAAGATAAGGCTAGGCACTAATGAAAGTATTTAGAAAATTGGGCAGACTAGATGGGCCGAATGGTTCTTATCTGCCGTCACATTCTATGTTTCTATGTTTCTATAAAAAAATACATAAAGTTGTGAGCAAAAAAATGCAGCTATGGGTACTTCTACTTCAATATTATTGATAAAGAAGCATTTTCTTAAATTGGACCACACATTTAATAAGATTTCCTAATGATTCAATATTGTTATTAATAGTTTTTAAATGATTTATCTACTGAAGTCAACCTTAATGTCTATGGGACATTTTGTAGATAAATCATTAGGAAAGTTTTTCTAACAGTATTGAGTCATTTTGACAGCTTACTAATTTGAGGCTAGGATTAGGATGTAAAATGGTGTGAGAAGGGAATTATGCATTGAACTATTCTATTTAGATATGTATTAATATGAACCTTTTGCATATTTTCCATTTTTCCAGCCAAGGATTAAGAACAGAACCAAAGAAGATGTTCACTATTCAGAAACCTGAGGCCACTCCTCATCAGTCACCTTTTCATGTTATAAAGCCCTTGACAAGCTTGACATTACTGAGTGAAAAAGAGAGAAAGCAGGATGCCAATTTCAATATCCTTGAAGAAGATTATGACAAAAATGAAAACTGGAGGCAGGAAAAGAAAGAGGTAGATGAACGAGAAACTAAATTAAAGGAAGATGAAGAAAGACCTCCACTAGAAGATAACAGAAGCCATTTACAGAAGAAAGGGATGGGGCAGTTGAAGGTAACCAGGTCAGAAGGGATCAGCTTGTCTTTATCAGAAGAAGAGGAAGAGGTAAGGAGCCCACCAGAGGGGGCAGAAATTATGCAACTTGGTGGGGAAACTACAAGACAGTGTGACGACTGTCCAACTTCACCATTAGAAGACAATGGTTATGCAAGTAGCTCACTAAGTATTGAAAGTCCTGACAGTATACAAGGGAATATATGGGAGGACACCACTGCTGGAGTGCCAACAGGTGTCACGCCAGATGAACCTGACACAGAAGAATCTGAGGTGGAGTCCTCATCAGATTCGGATTCCCTTTCACATACGTTGGCAGAAGCTTACCAAAGCCTTCAGGACAAAGAGATGCTAAAGGAGAGAGAAAAAGAAAAACATCATGCACAGCTGACCATGTATAGGCGCCTTGCACTTTTAAGGTGGATCAGATGCCTTCAGCAAAAAGTGAGAGATCAACAGAATAGGCTGCAAGAGAGTTTTGATACAATTCTTGACAATCGCAAAGAGATTTTGAGATATATCCAGCATGGCTGTAACAATATACCCACCAAAGAAGCAGCATGAGTTTCCTACAGCAAGATGCATTCTCAACTTTTCTCAGTATAGCAACCAGCATACGTCCTAAGATCTTGTGTTCTTGATCTATCGCTGATGACCTGGAGAAAGTAAAGCAGAAGGGTCAACTCGCATTGCAACATTTCAAATCCTGACACTGTCACCATAAGGCTTTTACATGTTTACCATATTGGTGGGGGGGCAGAGATTATCAAATACATATCTATTCTACATTATTTTAATGTGTAATTATAATAAAAATGCAGCATATCTTAAACCTATCCATGTAGTAAATATAATGGTGCCTCATACAACTTTACTCAGTGAATTACGATATCTGGAATTGATCAAACTATAGTGAATACAAATTATGCCCCTGAAGGTATTTTATATTTACCTACAGTCTGAAATGAGGTGGTTCTTATGACATTTGTAACACAGACACAGACTGTGTGTATGATTCTCGATAAACAGATCTTGTCTCTTAGGCATGCACAGATGTCTGTGAATGTTCCATCATGCTACGTAGGTCATACTGATAGAGTTTGCAAGGATATATGATTTCACACCTCACACCTCCAGCGGACTCTGTCTGTCACACACATATATTGCATATTCTGTGTAAGTGGAACACAGAAATCAGTCTGTTTCATGCGCGAAAAAAGTAACTCATTTGGATTATCCCCTAGGCCAAAGTTGTCAGCCCTTTCATGCTCATGGGTACTGCCATTTTTTGGTTGGTTCTGTCTACAGTTCCTGGCACAAATGCATGAATGAAAAATTGCACCTTGAAATTACTGCTTATTACTCTCACATATGAAAAATAGATGGTTCTAATAATGGAGAGGTGGTTTGATGATAATATTGTGAATTGCTGGGAATTCAAAGTAATTTTCAAATATCATTCCACTCTACCTGAGCTAAAATAACATGTTAAGACAGCTGTTTTTAGTTCAGTCATTTTGACTCAAATTTAATATTCACTTCAAATTCCCAATTTACATTTTAGTGAATAACCATACAAGGGTAACTTATGGAATTATTATTGTATGGAAATAAAGCGCAATGAATAGAATTCCAGTGGCAGTTGTAGAGAGAAGCCCCATCAGGGTTAAATAACTAACATATGCATTAAGCTGTAATGATGAATAATTACGTGAGATCAAAAACATTAGTGTTGTAATTAGATATGTTAATCTGATTCCAAACAAAAACAAAAATAGGAGACAAACTCCGTAATCTCAGACACTGGCAAGGTTATTCACTAAAGTGATCATTCAAGTGGAATTCAAAATGAATTTTAACTTTAAGGTAACCAAACTAGAAAATTCTGCTATGCTTTCAATTTGGCTACTCTGACCTTAAATTTGAAATTCACTTTGAATTCTCACTTTAGTAAAGAACCCTGTATGATATGAATATATTTACTAGTTACTAGTTTACTAGTGATGGAGTTGATGGTAAAATTAATGCCACATTAAAAAAAATAAAAATCCAGTTTCTCTTTTGCAGTAAATTATTTCAACTCATTTGGTAATCTCAACCCAAACTCACTATTTATTTAAGTAACACTGTGGTCTAAAAGTTCTCTAACCACCAATAAGTCGACCACAGCAAGCTGTAAAATATAAACAATGTGCTTCCAAAACAACAATAGTGTACCAATTCAAAATTGTGGAAACAGCTGGAATCTAAAAGAAAAACTTTACATATCAGTGTAATATAATTATAAATAAACCAAGCATACCCATGTATTGCAATCATAAAAGGTAGACAAATGAGAGTGGTGCCTGCCCTGATTGTTGGGGGGCTAATGGGACTATCACACCCAATAACCCTGTATGGAACTTCAAACAGGGAATCCAACAAAGTTTGGATAAATTGCCCAAAAAAATTTAAAATACAAAATAAAATACTCTGTTCACTGAGCTTCTTCCTTATAGGACATCTTCAGGTGCCAACAAGAAAAACAAATAAAAAAAAGCCAAGTCCAAAATAATCCCTATTTGAAGTCCATTCAGGGTTATTGGGTGTGCTGGTCCCATCAGGCGCCCAACCATTGGGGGAAGTACCTTAGAGCGCTGTTATTCATCTACCTTTTTTAAGTGCAATACATGGCTATGATTAATTTATTTATAACTGTATTACACAAATATGTTTATTGTTTCTCATTGATTACAGCTAAATCCCCAATTTTGAGTTGGTACACTAAAACTCAACATATGCCCAGTATCTGCAAACGGTCCTAAACACTCAAAGAAACATGTGGGTTTTCTTACAGTCCTGCTCTATCCTCTTGTTTATAACTTGTTACCCACAAGTCTACAGATGACCACAAAGATCTACATTGAAAAGTAAAAAAACACCAATCACAACCTGAGGCGGTTTTACAACAGGATTTGTAGAGATTCAAAGGTAGGACTGCAAAACTATATGTAAATAATTACCTGTTTGTGCAACAAAACACTACATACATTAATTTAATATTTGGCTCTAGTTACACTTATTCATATCTATACAAAGCCATGAATGTGGCTGGGTCATGACCAATTATTTAGGTGATAAACTATCATGAAAACATAATTGTGGTGTTTTCAGAACTGTAACCTGTTTAACAGCAGGACTGTTAAACAGATTGAGCAATAGATGCTAATTTCAGTCGACTATGGGGACCTTTCTTTGATGAATTTGGCGGTCTTCTCTGCTATTTCTCCGTTCATTAACCCCTCTGTTATTCTTGGTGACTTCAAATTGCAGTTTGACAACTTCCACAGCATCTTCTTTACAACCTCTTATTTATTTTTCGTCCTGTCTCTTACTCAGTCACCCCTATGCATGTTTATGGTGATACCCTTAATCTCAGCCTGATTTATTCCTTCAAACCTCTGTATTCCATCTCTGACCTTTACACCTACCACTTGTCTAGCTATCCTAAATGCCTGTTTTTTGCCTCTGTCCATCAAAATGTCCACATTGTCTTCTATAGTTCTATTTCTACCCCTTTCCATCTTTCTCCACTCTCTAATATCCTTGCCCCTCTGCATCATATCCATCCCTTACCCCAGCCATTGCAAACCTAACTTGATGATGGATTTAAAATAATTCATTGCTCACTATGTTTTGTCCAACACAGCTAGATATCTAACACTCACCATACTCCACCTCCCTAGCAGCCAGCAAAGGTTATAACTACAAGTAATTAATTACCTCACTCTGCCCTCACCTATGGTAACTGTTCAGCACTATAAACAATATTTTCAGACTTTATCTTTCTTGTGTCTCTTCCCCCCCCACCCCCCCTCCAGCCCCTCTGTGCATCTCTTTGTCTGCCCCAGGCATTTTGTACACCTGTTCCTCCCCCCTTCAGCCCTCTGTGTGCCTCTTTCCCTCAGCCCTCTTTGCCTCTCCTCCCTACAGCCCTCTGTGTGCCTCTTTGCCCACCTCAGCCCTCTGTGTGCCTCTTTGTCCCCCCAGCCAACTTTGTGCCTCTTTGCCCCCCAGCCAACTTTGTGCCTCTCCTCCCCCATCAGCCATCTGTGTGCCTGTTCTTCACACCCCCCTTGTTGTCTCAGCCCATGTGACAGCTCACCTCCCTCCTCCGTAGAGCGTGGCTGAGCCAAGGACTGCAGTAGAGGAACTTCTCTATCCTTTGCCCGGTCTGACACAAAGCAGTTCAGCACTCACTTCCTGTCAGACCTGGTAGAGATTACAGAGGATTCTCTACTGTGGCTTGGCCATACTACATGGAGTTACCAACAGGAGGGGTGCACCCTCCCCCTCCCCCATGGAGTGACCAACAGGAGGGGTGCACCCCCCAGACCTGTGCACCCTAGGCAGCTGATAGGCCCACCTAGCATTTGTGGCGGCCCTGGACTGGCTGAATAAATCATTTATCAGCCAAAAATGTAAATTGCCCGTTCATTAACTTTTCACCATGCCCATATCATGTAATGTGTACCTTACTACAAGAACATCTATGACTCCCTAACAGACTTTACTCTTGTATACAATTCCTCAACATTTTGTTACCCTTTCTCACTTCATCTATCTGCTATTGCCTTACTGGTCTTTTCTGCTCCCCCATTTTTAAAACCCAGTCACTACTATCTGCTGACCTCACCAACCCTCAGTTCCTCTCAATCTAAATCAATCAACCTCGTACTTCCAAACAACCAAACTGCAGCCAATTTCCTATCATCTGCCAGTTATTAGAATCAGGGTCAGACTGGGAATGAAAAGCAGCCCTGGAGAAAAATTCTATACCACCCTAATAATGCGTTGTGTCAGCACCGTGTGCAGATATGGAGGCGTAAAAAAAAAAGATTACAATTGAAAACTGTTACTCCAACGTAAAAGTAATCACTCATAGGACTTCAAAATGAACAAAAGAGCATATTTATTTTAAAGGGACACAATAGTCACCAGAGCAACTGCAGCTTATTGTTTATGTTCTAGTGAGTAGAATTACTCCCTTCAGGCTTTTTGCAGTAAACACTATTTCAGAGAAAATCCAGTGCTTGCATTATAGCCAAGGGATAACTTCACTGACCACTCCTCAGATGGCTACAAGAGGTGATTCCTGGGGCAGTGCTGCAGTGTGCAGCACTGCCATTCAGTGTCTCCACCCTCTGCATGGAGACACTGAACTTTCCTCATAGAGATGCACTGATTCAATTCATCTTTATGAAGAGATGCTGATTGGCCAGGGCTGTTTGACTTGTGCTGGCTTTGCCCTTGATCTGCCTCCTTGACGGTCCCTATTGGAAAGCATTGTGATTGGTTCAGAGAATCATGCATATAGTCGATGTTTCATACGAACTAATTTGAAATATTAAGAAAAGTTTGGTAATGAGACTGAAATGGTGAATTATGGTGTTGCACAGCTATAAAAATTATGTTATCTTGTCCTATGAGTATGTTCTTCACTTTAGCTGAGATCAAGAATGCATTGGGAAGCTATTGTGCATATGTGGAAAAACGCTGTGCTGCGCTAATCAGCATCTCCTCATAGAGATGCATTGAATCAATACATCTCTATGTGGGACATTTGGTGTCTCCATGCAGAGTGTGGAGACACTCAGCATAGGTGCAGCACACCAGTGAACTAGGAAGCACTTCTACTGACCGTCTGAATGACTGCTACTACTGGTGCTCCTAAGCAGCAATGTAAACACTGCCTTTTCATTTACAGTGCTCAGTCTGCAGGGCCAGGCTATAGACACCAAAACTGCTACATTAAACTTCAATGCTTCCGGTGACTACAGTGTCCCTTAAATAAGATGTCTTTCTCTCACCTGCCAATAAACTCTTCAGCATAAACTGGAATTGGAAACAGTAATCTGCTTTTCTCTTAACCTCCCTTTTGAATTTCTTGCCCCATTTTGAGTTTCTTATTCCCTCTTTTCATTGTCTTTCCCGCTTTAGTGTTTTGTATCTCCCATATTCCACTTTGTGTGTCTTGCACCCGTCATGTGTATCCACGGCCAGACTGGGAAAAAAATTCAGCCCAGGCATTTTTTATAATCACAGAGACCCATTGAGAAGGGGGTGGGGCCAGATATGGTGTGTTTTGTCATCAATAATGACAAACACACCCCATCTCAAAGTGAGCATGTTGGTTCAATGCTCATGTGTGTGCTGTGTTCAATGCATGCGTGTGCTGTGTCTGCTTGAAACTTGTCTCTGGTGTCTCCATAAATGTGATACCAGGAAACAAAAATACCAGGAAAGAGTATTGTAGATGTGTTTGGAGCCTGCTTGTGGGATTGCGTGTGTGTAGAGTGAGCTGATTGTGGTGTGGTATTGTGTTAATAAGTTGGTTTCAGTCATGTTGTGTTTGTGGTGTAATGTAATGTATGTGTGTCTAGGTGCTGTAGAGAGTGTGTCTCCCTCTTCCGCCGGAGGCTGCATTACACTGCAAATGGGCCTGTGAGGAGATCTTTTATCTCCACGGCCCATCATGGAATACAGAAGGGCCAGCACTCAGATAGCGCAGGCCTTGCATGGACCAGCCTGGGGGATCCTGTGTACTCCCCTGCCGCCTCAGTTCATGGCCATCAAGGCCCACCGGGCATCTGCCTGATGAGCCTGATGGCCAATCTGGGCCTGTGTGTATCTTACAACCACCATTTGTGTATATTTAGTTCCTCCCAGCCCCTCTGTGTCTCTTTTTCCCCTCCTCCAGCTCCTCTGTATGTCTCCTCTGTATGTCTTTAGTTCCTCCAGCTCCTCTGTATGTCTCTTTTATATGTTGTTCTCTGCTAAGCAATTTTCATTTGACTATACGCCCCAGCCACTTTCTGCCCTTCCCCAGCCCGTCTGTGTGTCTCTTTCTTCTGCCCCAGCACCTCTTTGTCTCTTTCTTCTGCCCCAGTACCTCTGTGTGTCTCTTTCCCCACAGCCTCTCTGAGTGTCACTTGTTCGCCTTTTCCCAGCCCCTCTGTGTGTCTCTTTCTCCCCACCAAGCCACTTTGTGTTTCTCACTCCACCCCTCTGTGTGTCTCATTTCCCCCGTGGGGAAGGTATGCTGGTCCACCGGGAAATTTTCTGGCATCCTGATTAGAACAAAGCTTTTCTCTTTCCATAAAGTTTAATGCACCAGTGAATAGTTGTATAACATATGCACATGTTGATGACTGCATAATTGCTCTCTATAAAATAAATAATGTCGTAAATGACTGTTCATATGACAATTTGCATTGAAAAAAATCTGCATCTCTGTTTGTACAGTCAAACTATTCTAGTACTTACTGGTAATGCTTAAAGTACCACTAAAGTCACCCAAACCACCACTTCTCAGTGAAGTGGTCTGGGTACAGTGGTAAATTATTTTTCACCCTGCAATACAATAATAGCAGAAAAGACATAGGGTAATATTGCAAAATAAAAAATGGATTGTGAAGTAGAATAAATGCACTCACAAACCCAAATTGATTGTAGGCATATCACTAAATGGAGTCTTTGAAGCGACCTCAAGACATATAGGACATCAATTCACGTAAGGCAAGGAAATAATAATAGTGCAGAGTTTCTCAGTAAAAGACACTTCTTTAATACAAGATACACTTACAGGATAAAAGTAGTATACAGGCATATCACAAGCTCTCGAGAAGGTGGTAGGTTCCAGTCCTTGGATCCAAATGCAGAACAGGATAAATAACCAGGAACTGAAAGTAAATACAGTATAAAATAATAAAAACCAATAATAAGAGAAACTCTATAACTAAAAACAAGCCCTGCCCGTTTGTGTGTGTGAGAGACCTTGGTGCATGACTCACACACTCGGAGTGAATATCATTGACACCACACTGACATGACAGCTTTCCAAGACGATGTTCAGGGTAACCTGAGCAGTGGGAACCATATAAGGGTTCTTCCTAAGAGCTAGGGTCGATGGAGTGGCCATCTATGGATAATTGGGACTCAGCCTCCATATGGGACGCTAATAACAAGCATGTCTACTGGTTAAATCCAATGCATAAGCCTAGATGCATGTGGTGCACAACATTCTTTCTATTCTATTTTAACCCATCGTGTGCACCCTATAGTTTGCCACAGTTACACTGGGTTAGCAGTCCACCCATCAGTGATAACTCTCACCATGACACCGTTACTCTTTCTCTAGATTGCTATAGGCAGTATTATCATAGTATATGGAGTTGGTGTTTATTTTTAGCTGAGCTGCAGGGTATAATCTCTTATGGCTACGAAATCAATCTTAAAATGCAAGTTATTGGTAACATTTTGAGGAGTTTTGAATCTCTATACAACAGTTCTTGCATTTGGAATGGTGTGCACAATTAGTCTTGAAAAAAAAAAATTGCAGTCATTCACTCTATTGTTTATTGGAAAACTGTATGTGTTAGCATACTATTCACTGTCAATACCCTATGCCTCTGCATAGTTAAACTCGTATATTTTCATTATGACACTAAGATTACATACATACCGCACGTCCAAAATAAAATATAAATTACAAAAAAGCAAACAGCTAGCAGCTCACTATAGCGTTAGTAACACATGTATGCATTTCTAATGCTATAGTGTTCCTTACATTTTATAAATTATACATTTTTAAATGCAACCTATAAACTATTGTATTGTTTGTGTATTCCAAGACTAAATAGTTTCTGAATAACTCAGAATACACACAATGAAAAACTGAAATTATAAGAATGTAATAAACTAATGAATGTTACTTTAAATTAATTGTGTGATGAAAAAAAAAAAATAATTGCAACAAAATGGTGTATTGCTTTAAATAGAAAATGTGTTAAGGGACTTGTTATGTTGAATGAGGTGGGTGATACTAAATTGTGTTGCATAGTATACCTTTAAATACCTTTTATACATAGTTATTAATGCACGTAAATAATGAAGGCTTACAGTCTTGACTACGACCCCATGGGGTTGAAACCCTGCCACATCATCAATTTTAATGACTGAATAAAACTCTTGCAATGTTACAATGTGACAAATAACCAGAAATAACTGTATTTTTTTCTCTTTGTGTGCGTCTTTATTTAACACACATTGAGTTATTCACTACATCAGGGAATCAAACATTTAGGCTAAACTAGCGCAGGTAGAAAAACATGCGAGTTACTAAATTCTTTATACTTTGCTATTTGGGCTAAATTTCACAATTTCCTGTTCATTTCACAACAAATTCTGGTTGTGTAAAATCATGACATTCAACTGCAGAAGTTCCATGGTCAGACAAGCTTGTTGTGTGTAAAACTGAATGAATGGGTTAACTTTTTTTTCTTTTTGCCATTAGGCATATGAGAGGGGGAGTAAGATTTGAAAAATAAACAATGTTTTAGTAAAATACATGCTTAACTACAATAAGGACATAATCTGCACTGTTCCGCGTTGATACAGCAAACCAATAAGAATTAGTGGCCAAGTTAACAGCCACGGGGCGAATCCATAGCCTTTCAGCTGGGAAGCCGTATGGGTCTGAGGATGCAGTGATAACCTTCTTCAGGCAGGGGGAAGAGAAAGGTTTGCCGAGAGAGGACAAGTAAGCAGACATGAGCAGTGGCACTGATGCTGCCCCAGGCTCATTGTCTGTATTTTATCCCAGTGATAAGGGACACTGAAGGGCTGCTGGCCTCAGGCAGGAATGAGGCTTAAACCTCTCTTTATGTGTAGAGCTCTGCAGAGTCTCGGGAATAGGAAATGGGGTGGGGGGGAGACAAAAAAAAGGAAGACATGCCTCAGATAAATTTGAGTATCTATTTTTTTCATTTTTCTTTTTTTCTGGTAAATTTCTATGAGAAACTTTTTTAATTACTAAAATATCATTTTAACATTAGCAAAAAATTAAATCAGTATGATTTAATACAATAAATCCCTAACAGGTTGATCAATTGACGAAAATTAGAAAACTGTGTGTATTAATAGGCCCAGGACATAATCGTCTGAGCAACATTATAAATGTGTCAGCCTTGGTGAGGTAACATCTGTTAATAAGTTCCCTCATGATATAAGTTCATAGAACAGTAAGTATGCTCACTGCGGTACCAATTTGTACAGCTATGTATTGCACCAGAGCTGTTGGAATACTGCACCGTTCCAGATTGAATAATTAGAAAAAAACAGATTGGCTGAAGGAACTCAACCATTTCTGTTTCACTGCAAATATCAAAGGTATACATATTCACATTTTAGCAATCCTATTTCCTAGACCCGCTTTTTTTCTCCACCGAAAAAGACACAAAATGATTATTTACTAAAGTATGAATTGTCTCTAATTAACAGAGAATTGCAGATTTAATCCATATTAGCTAAATTGGAAAGTTTCTCCTACTCAGCTGTGCTTACAGTTCATCTATTTTTCTATAAAAATTTTAAATTAACTTTGAATTCTTGACAATTCTAACTTTAGCAATCGTGAAAGTTTTTCATACGTTTATGTAGAAGTAGAATGTTATTTGTATTAATTCTAAATTCTTTTCAGCATTTTATGTCATTACCGCTTTACAGTGCCTTTCCGTGAACTGGACTTAAATCTTTATCAAACTGCAAGACTAAGATATTCTCAGACATTTCGAAGGATGGAAATGTTGTCTTGATCCCTCTGTTGTGATACCTATTGTAGATTTCCTAACCCCTACAAATATGTCCTTTTTCAGGCTGTGACTGCACGTCTACTGTAATACTCACAATTCGCAATTCTTTTTAATGACATTATAATTAACTATATGAGTATGTGAGAATGTAATGCTGTCCCACCCCTACTGTGCAGCACAGTAACTAGGAGACAGAAGGGATATATGGTCCATTAAGTCTGCTTCCAGTACCACATGCTGTTTGTTACCCCTTATACAGTGTGTGTGTTTTAATGCTTTCCATGGTATATAAATACATCTTACACACACATTGTCTATTCTCAAAGAGGTAGTACAGGCGAATAATGCTCTTCTTTATAGGAAATGTTAGGAGCATATGTTACACAAGTCACTTAGCCAATTAAGTGACATAAAGAATAATTCATGGAATTTGCAATGTCTGTGTGAAATAGTCTTTTTTACAAACTCCCCTCCTACTACAAAGAATGTGTAAACTACAAAAGACAAGACTTCTTCCTGAGAAGAAACTTCAAAGAATGTGGCACACTCCTCTATTTGTCTTGGCGTCTAATCTGTAGGGAACCTGCAGCTTTAGAAATATTTAATTCAAGACAGTTTATTGACTAAACAGTGTATTGTGGGGGTGTATAGGCAGATGGGGTTATTCACTCCCCAGAAAATATGGAGATTGTACAAGAAAATTAAACATTTTAATCTAAAACTGCAGGGAATTTTCTCCAGTTTCAATATTTTAGTCTAAAAAGTGCATGTTTTAAGTCAGTTGTCTGCAACTCCCAGTTAGTAAATAACTATCTAGAGACTATTTGAAATTTGGACCCCGATTTAAGAAGCTTTCCAAATTATTCATCCTCAGAAGTCATCATTAAAGACCAGGGGAATTTTTACAGATAAATAATTTGGATCATTTTTCAAAAGTATTGAATCTTTTAGAAAGTTTATTAAACTAACACATTAGTTCTATTGGTGCAAATGTTGCTGTTTGGTTTTCTGTTCAAGAGGATTCATACTGTTTAGTAAATCTCCAGAATATTAATATTTTGGTATTAATATGATGTATCAAAGAAGTCAATATAGCACTGTTGCTAAGCACACAGCACAAACTCAAAAAATGGTAGGTTCCCTTAGATTGCGTATGCTTTCCATCAAGTGAATGACAGTTCCACGGTTTCATTTGCATGCGTCATATTGAAGCAAAGCAGAACAAAGCACACGGTCTTTAGAGAACCATAATATCTGTAGCATCAAACTGGGCACAACAAATTGCAACAGACTGAGAAAAAGCATTTCTGGAAATCAACATCAGTTTTATGTCTCATTCATTTGGCCAGTCTACAAGTATCCTGATGGATTGGTTAGGCAGAAACATGTCTTAACGCTGTACGTTTTTAGTTTGTGTGTTCTTGTGTAGCTGGCAAGTTTCAGTCTGAGGTGGAAGCCCAAACAAGATGCTCCATGAATGATAAGAATCAAAAGTACCAGAATCCAAAATACATCAATAAGATCCAAGAGTCCCTAAACGTAATATATTTATTATGATATACTGTTTTATTAGAAAAGCTGCAGGAAGAGAAAACCCGGAGTCAGTAAAATAAATCCTAGTACATTTCCCATAAACTTCCTGAGAAACAAAAACTGTTGCACATTATTAGTAGTAGTATTTTTTTTTTTTTTTGTTTGTGTAATTCTTTATTTTTGCAGTGCCTAGTTTGGTACACAAGCTCTCAGACATTTCATCATAAAATTGGTAACAATTTACAGTGATGTGAATGTAACATGGAATGTCTAGAAAAACTTCACTTTTTCCTTTTTTTAAAAAAAAAAACAAAACATGAGCACTATTCTACAGGACTGAACTAAAAGAAGATACGAAAAGGTCCAAGACGTATATGCCACTGGGTAGGTAGAGTAGGCTATATAAAATAAACATGATAGACCAACATGTCTATGCTTTAGGCTAAATAATGGTGGGTAACATGTTTGACAGATTAGACATATAGGTACATGACTAAGCAATAAAAAGGTTATGGAAAGGTATAAAAGAGCAATGCAAACATGTCTAGGTATGAGAGAGACATGCCATCAGTGGGTAGATACTGAACTAGGTGGGTAGTTGGCTAGAGTATGCATAGTAAGGGAAAGCAAACACAAGACAGACCAACCCATTTATACAAAGAGCTGGTGACATACTTATGTGACAAGATATGTGACCTAGACATGGAGAAATTAATACATCAGGAACAATGCCTGCATTGCTATAAAGGAATGCCTCAGGACCTAATTGCAGAGTAGTAGTATCCTGGCCAGACTGCGGCCTAGTGCCATAAGAAGTGTTTCACTGGTCAGCCCACACCCATTACTGAGAGAGGAGAGTCCCATAGAGTAGATTGAGGCCCATGTGCCTCCAACATATGGCCCGGCAGACCTTCATGCTTCCTCCCACATCGAGGCCATGAGTGTGCTGGTCTCACTTGGAAAGTCCCTTCCCGATGCTGCTTGTTACGGCATGGGCTGACTTGAGATGGTCTAAGCAAGTGCCACGTCTGAGATGACCGGATCTGCCGAGGAGAGGGGATGTCATCCATGGTTCGCCGGGGCCGTCGACGTGGAGGCAAGCCCGCATTTCGCGGGTAAGACAAGGCCTTCTGTTGGACATAGTGTTTTTGTGGGTGCTGCTATATTGTAGCGCGTGGTATCTCCTGAGTGGGGTGGTGCAATCTTTTAGCCACCTTGATCCAGAATGCTTCAAAGATTGCATTAAGCCTTGTTCGGATGTGTTGGGGTCACAGTTTAATGGACGGAGCCCAAGATGCAGATGAGTGCTGGAAGGCAATGGACCAAGTTCACAGTATAAAAGGATCAGACGAAGAGAGTAGTCAGAGAAGCCAAAGGTCAGGACAGGCGGCGCAGGTTCAGAGGCGATGATACAGGTCAAAATCAGGATACAACAGGATAGTCATTGAAGGTCTTTACACAATCAGGAGCACAGTACAACTAAGCGAAGAGTGAAGGGTGTGTGCGACTTAAATAGGGAAAGAAGGTGGTCTTGTGTATTGAAGTTCCACCCTGGTCTCCACCTCCTGTGTTGGGGCGTGTGCAGCCCTGTGTTTCTCCTGTGTGGTCGCACATGGAAGCAGCGGCGTTCTCGCGAACAGAGTCCTATCTTGCTGTGTTCAGTAACAAGCGTCCGTACAAGTTCTGTCCTCTGTATTGCTGTGTTCGGTAAGTGATGTTCTCATGAACAGACGTCTGTTCTTAATGTGTTCGGGAGACAGCGTCCGTACGAACATTCTGCCTGCAGTATTGGTGAGTGGCGTTCTCACTAATAGAGGTGGCGTTCGTAACGTGAGCAGTCGCTGTGGGTGGCTGATCATAGGTAAAAGGTAGGAGAGTGTGGGAGCGAGGTCCTGATAGGATGTGTGGTTGGTGAGCTGTGGACACGAGGTAGCCACCATCTTAGGTGGTACACCGTTACCAAGAATGCTTTCAATAATGCAGTAGTCAGTCCCAAGGCAGATGTGTGCCGGGATAACCCCGCTGTGGTTCTTCCTCCAGGTAGGGCAGAGACCAAGAGATCAGCCGCGTCTTTGTGCCTCCGTCACCACTAAGGCCAAAGTCAAGCCGCCAGGCCCTCGCATGCAGGTAAACACTTGTTGGAGAGGGCAATGCTGCTCCCTGTAACCGGAAGGGCTCAGTGTCAAGTAGCCTTTAGAATGGGTAAATAGCATGATGTTGCATGGAGCTCAAGCAGTGTGCGACCGCTTTGCTCGACAGTCAGGCCCCATCCCCTAATAGTAGTACTTATATAGCGCAAACTTATTCTGCAGGACTTTCTTGGGGGGAATTCAACAATTACAAAATAATAAAGGAACAATAGGTAGATGAGTACCCTGCTCATACGCTTAAAGTCTAATGATAATATAATGGTACAGTTCACATATGTAGCGGTACTTACCTTATCCGGGGGCCGGCCGAGGTCCTCTATTCCCGCCGCGCGCCTCACTCAGAGGAAGGCGGGCACTGACCGCGAGATGCGGGCACTGACCGCGAGATGCGGTCACGTGTCCCGCCTAGCTCTAAGAGCGCGCCGCGACTCTCGGGTACGCTCTTAAAGGGAAAGTGGGAGCCGAAATTTAAAATGGTCTCCCATTGGCCACTGTCATCTCACATTCCCCATACACTCACATTTTGGGGGCGTGGATATGACAGGGGCCAATCAAATTAAATGCTAGGGTATTTATACTTACCTCTCCCTTAACTCCCTGCCCTATCGTGGTTTCCCTTTAGCGCTTGTTTTGTTCAGTTGTGATGTTTCGTACTTGACCTTGGCTTTGTATCTGACTCCGTTTATCTCTTTATCCCTGTTTTGTCTTGTTTGCCGGCTTACTGATTACTGTGTACCAGACCTTGGCTAGTTCTTTTTTTTCCGCTGTCTATTTGTACCCTTGACCTCGGCTCGTTCCTGACTCTGTCTTTCTCTGCGCGTCTCGGGCACGCTCTTAAAGGGACAGTGGGAGCCGAAATGTAAAACAGTCTCCCATTGGGGTAGCCAATTTATTTCCAGATTCTGGAAAGCCTTTTGTTCAGAGATAGGTATTTCTCTCTCGTTTTCCTCCGCTTACCACCCCCAGTCTAATGGAGCTGCTGAACATGCCAACCAATCCCTAGAGCAGTATCTTCGTTATTTCATATGCCACCATCAGAACAATTGGGCTGACCTTCCTTGGGCTGAGTTTGCTCGTAATAACGCTGCTCATGAATCTTCCGGTAAAAGCCCTTTCTACGTTGTTTATGGCCGGCATCATGTTGTTCTTCCAGCTGCATTCTCCTTGCAGGGCATGCCAGTTCTGGATGAACATTTGGCTGGTTTACGTACTACTTGGGAGCAGGTTCAGCGTTCTTTGGTGGACTCCGCTGCTCGCCAAAAGGTTCAAGCTGACAAGCATCGCAGGGCGGCTCCATCCTACGGGGGATAGGGTTTGGCTTTCCACTCGCAATATCCGCCTTCAAGTGCCTTCTATGAAGTTGGCTCCCCGTTTTAACTGTCCTTTTCATATCTTACATAAAGTTAATCCTGTTTCGTATGCCTTGGATCTTCCTAAGAACCTACGTATTCCTAACGTCTTTCACAACTCCTTGTTGAAACCCCTCCTGTGTAACCGTTATACCCGGCATGTTCCTCCTCCTCCTCCTGTTTCTGTGGAGGGTCATGAGGAATTCGAAGTAGCTGCTGTGCTTGACTCTCGTTTTCTCAGGGGTCGCCTCCAGTACCTGGTGCATTGGAAGGGTTATGGGCCTGAGGAACGCAGTTGGATTTCCGCTGACGCTGTTCACGCTCCTCGCCTTGTGCGTTCCTTCCATTCTCGTTTTCCTGCCAGGCCTGGTCCTCCCCGCCCGGTGGGCGTGTCTTCGGGGGGGGTTCTGTAGCAGTACTTACCTTATCCGGGGGCCGGCCGAGGTACTCTATTCCCGCCGCACGCGGCTCGCTCAGATGAAGGCGGGCACTGACCGGGCGATGCGGTCACGTGTCCCGCCTAGCTCTAAGAGCGCGCTGCGCGTCTCGGGCACGCTCTTAAAGGGAAAGTGGGAGCCGAAATGTAAAATGGTCTCCCATTGGCCCCTGTCATCCCACATTCCCCATATACTCACATTTTGGGGGCGTGGATATGCCAGGGGCCAATCAAATTAAATGCTAGAGTATTTATACTTACCTCTCCCTTAACCCTCTGCCCTATCATGGTTTCTGTTTCAGTTCCCTTTAGCACTTGTTTTGTTCAGTTGTGATTTTTCGTACATGACCTTGGCTTTGTATCTGACTCCATTTATCTCTTTATCCCTGTTTTGTCTTGTTTGCCAGCTTATTGATAACTGTGTACCAGACCTTGGCTAGTTCTTTTTTTTCGCTGTCTCTTTGTACCCTTGACCTCGGCTCGTTCCTGACTCTGTCTTTCTCTGCTCTACGGCGAGTCTGGCCATTCTAAGGTCCGGTAAGACGTATCTGTTCCATATGGTCAATTGTTGGACTAAATCTTGCGAGTTGGGGTAAACTACCGTGACAACATAAGTCATGTACTATCACAACTTTATAAACAATACAATCAAATATGAATAGTGATGTACCTAGATTTCATCTTATACCCTTTACTCACTAGATCCTTTGATGACATCTTTAATAAGAATTTAGATCTATCTAACTACTGAAGTGAATGCATTATGTATCAAATGCTTCTTTAAAGGGACACTATAGTTACCCAGACCACTTCAGCTCAATGACATAGTCTGGGTACCAGGTCCCTCAGGTTTTAACCCTTCAGATGCAAACATAGCTGGCATATTATACCTCCATCGCACAGAGCGTTCATAGGAAAGCATTGAGAAATGCTTTCCTATGGACACTTTGAATGCGCATGCGCATTCGGCTCCGCTGACGTCAGCGGGGGAGAGGTCACCAGCACCGAGGGAGCCCGGCCTTGGAATAAGGTAAGCTGCTGAAGGGGTTTTATCCCCAACAACACCATGGGAGGGGGACCCTGAGGGTGGGGGCACCCTCAGGGCACTCTAGTGTCAGGAAAATTGCTTTGTTTTCCTGACACTATAGCGATCCTTTAAAGCAAAATGCCCACCTCCCCCACACACATTCTCAGGCACTTACCGTACATAGGTACATAATGCTACACAGACAGATACCCTCAGTCCCCCCCCCCCCTTTGTACAGCCACTACTCACACACACAACACTCACACAGAGCCCATGGCTCTAGGAAGAAGCCCCAATCTAGTTCCCTGCCTAGGTCGCTGGGCTACTGTAATCTGTCTCAGGTGCCACTGAGCCGAGGCTAGGTTGGCAGTTAGCTTTATTATTTTAGCCCTATGGGTAGGTAGCATGGTTGGTTTAGTTGGGGGGGATCAGAACTGGTAGCATGAGGTTTGCACTTCCAGCAGGTGCAGACTTCAGTAATAGCTTCCTTGCGATACAATGCTCTCTAGTGAATCAGAGTGCAGACACCAAATGTTCCCAGTTGGCACTGAGTTGATTGTATGGTAAAGTTATCTAAAAGATAGGTGCCAGATATTTGGACATGAGAGGCGCAGTTTTAATGCTTGCCATAGGCGCTACATTTAGTAGATATGCCTCTGATCAAACCAGAAGTAATAATAAGCTGTTCTGTGCTCCAATAGGAATCTATGAAACCAGGGAAAGCTTTCACAGTACAACTGCAAGTGTATACATTTAAATAAATGTAAGACCTGCACTTTTTTATACTAAGTTAATGGATGCATCCATTATCTTGGTACCTTGATAGCCCTTTAAAAACTAAATCAAACCTAATTCTTAAACTATAAGCACTGCAGATAGCCAGTCCCATGCCCTCTTCCTGGTCTGTCAGTAGTGGGCCATGTAATAGCAGCAATACACAGTTATGATGCCATTTTGACCAGTTATTTAAAATCAACTTAGTTTCAACAGTCAGGAAATATAACAATGCCAGAGCCACTATGCACACGGCAAATCATATACACCAAGCAGGGGACACAATCTTACTAGCAGCTTCAGGACTGAGCAATTCACTCTCCTGGAATGGACTTTTCCAATAAAGAACCTTTGTAGTGTATCAAATACTAATGAAGCTTAGGAGAAATTTTTTATAGATAAAACATTTAAAAAAAATGGCAATAAATAAATAAATAAATGATTGAGGAAATAAATATAATTTATTTATTCTCTTTTTATTGAGTTGCATTAGGGTAAACAATGTACAGCATTCCAAAGGTACAACTGCATTGAATATATAGATCATGAACATCTCTTTCAAGACAGCATTTAGTATCATATAAAAAAACAGTAGCATTCTGCTGGCTTGTAAACATCAATGTAAACAGTGGTTATAGCGTGGTGAACTGCAACTCATGGAATAAACATGAATCCTTAGCTGAGGCAGTTACCCTTGGAGGTATCCGATATGGAAAATAAGAAAAAGGGTTATAGTAAATTTTAATATACGAGTACATTACTCTGCGCGTAGTGCACTGCCTATTTCTAGATTTACTATAGCTGCTGAGACGGGTCACTGCCCTTTGAGTGGGTAGTGCTGGATGTTGCAACCTGTATTGCTTTACTTTGCTTTACTTTCTAAAAAGGAGAGTCTATGGAAAAAAATAGGAAGCTTTCAGGTGTGTCTATGTGAAAGCCTAACGTGCTGGGAGCGTTGCCAAGGCTATATTAGCTTCCAGATGTTGAACATGGATTGCGCCCATAGGCGTGCGCACGGGGTGTGCCTGGACACACCCTTATCCCCGCGGCACACCTATGGATTGAGTCCTGCAGGAACAGAGTTCCTGCACTTTTTTTGAGCAGGAACGCTGTTCCTGCAGGCACCTAGCACCCCCAAACGCCCCCCATCTTCCTCCCATTTTCCCCCTGTCATGGGAGAGGTGATGGACACCCCCCGTTGAGTGCCTGTCTTCATATCAGACGCGGCGAGGGAGCTGTATGCTCTCTGCTCCCTCGCACCGCGCGCCGTTTGCTGATGCCGAGAGCCGGAATATGACGTCATATTCCGGCTCCCAGCTACTGTAGGCAGCCCGCGAAGCTAGAGGGAGCAGAGAGCACACAGCTCCCTCGCCGCGTCTGATATGGAGACAGGCGCCCAACCCACTGGACCCCAGGAACATGCCCACGCCAGCTCTCCAGGTAGGGAGGCTGGGTGGACATTTTTTAATTAAAAAATAATTTGTGACTGTGTGTGTCTGTGAGTGAACGTGTGTCAGTGTATGTGTGTGTGCCTGTGAGTGATTGTGTGTCTGTGAATGTATGAGTGTGTGTCTGTATGAGTATGTGTGTCAGTGTGTGTGCACGTGTGTATATATATATATATATATATATATATTTATATATACACACACACAAGTGTATATTTTTTTTTGGGGGGTGGGAATCTTGGGAGAGTTCCCACACTTTATTCCCCAGGACTTGTACCATGCCGGCAGGGGAGATCTCCGGATCTATCCTGTTGGCTCGCGCAGAGCCGGCGCTATCTGAATATCGGCTCTGCTCTAAGCCTCCATGTGCCGGCAACGCTCAGATCTCACGAGAGTTAACTCTAGCCCCGCAGGCTAGAGTTCACTCTCCACTGGACCACCAGGGATGGCACATGGCAACAAGGATTCCCCCTCCCTACATAAGATATGATGGGAGGGGGGATATTTACTAATCTGCCCCCACCTCCACAATCCCTCCAAACATACAGCACCTACACACACACAGCACCCACACATATACAGTACACATACAGCACCCTCACACACACAGTACACTAACCGCACCCTCACAAACACACAACACCCTCACACACAGCACCCTCACAAACACACGAACAGCACCCTCACAAATACACAACACCCACACACACACAGCACCATCACACAC
Source organism: Pelobates cultripes (assembly GCA_933207985.1). Taxonomy (NCBI): domain Eukaryota; kingdom Metazoa; phylum Chordata; class Amphibia; order Anura; family Pelobatidae; genus Pelobates; species Pelobates cultripes. The sequence continues at coordinate 180,554,318 of OW240912.1, forward strand.
ATGCACCCTCACACAGCAAACTAACAGGACCTTAACAAACACACACAGCACACTACAATCACCCTCACACACAAAAAGCACACTATCAGCACCCTCACACACAAAAAGCACACTACCAGCACCCTCACACACATCACACTAACAGCACCCTCACTCACTAACAGCAGCCTTACACACACAGCACCCTCACACAGCACACACAGCATGTATGTATGTGTGTATATATGTGTGCATATATATATATATACATACACATACATATACATGCGGTGTGTGTTTGTGCTTTAGGGTGAACACCCTAATGCAATAAGCTGCGCACGCATATGGTTGCACCAGCAGGGCCTGTAATAACCACTTACCAAGGGGGCAAAACTTGTGGAGAGGTGGGGGAGTTCCTCCAGGGTTACTGCATCAGATAAACCTCTAATCTTTATGTTATTTCTTTGACTCCTGTCATCTAAAGATTCCACTTTCAGGGCACGGGTAGCATGTGATGCTTGTAGCTGTTGAATTGTCTCTCCCAGTGCTGTGAGACAATGTTTGAGGTCTGTGGCTTGGACACGGTCTGTGACCACTTGGAGTTCAGTCTTCACCATGTTTATGTCAGCATCATAGTTACATAGCTGAAAAGAGACTTGCGTCTATCAATTTCAGCCTTCCTCACATTTGTTTTTTGCTGTTGATCCAAAAGAAGGCAAAAGAAACCCCCAGTTTGAAGCACTGCCTTCTTGACCCCAGAATGGCAGTCAGATTTATCCTTGGATCAAGCAGTTATTACCCTACATTAAAATATTATATCCTTGGATATTCTGTTTTTGCAAATATGCATCTAGTAGTTGTTTGAACATCTGTATGGACTCTGATAAAACCAATTCTTCAGGCAGAGAATTCCACATCCTTATTGTTCTTATAGTAAAAAAAAACCTTTCCTTTGCCTTAGACGAAATCTTCTTTCTTCCAGTCTAAACGCATGACCTCGTGTCCTATGTAAAGTCCGGTTTGTGAGTAGATTTCCACACAATATATTTGGCCCCGAATATATTTGTATAATGTTATATCCCCTCTCAGGCGATGTTTTTCTAAACTAAATAGGTTTAAATTTGTTAACCTTTCTTCATAGCTGATATGTTCCATTCCTTTTATTAATTTTGTAGCCCGCCTCTGCATATTTTCTAGTGCCATAATATCCTTCTTTAGAACAGGTGCCCAAAATTGCACAGCATATTCAATATGTGGTCTTACCAGTGATTTAAAAAGAGGCAAAATTATATTCTCATCCTGAGAATGAATGCCCTTTTTCATGCATGACAATACCTTATTGGCCTTAGCCACTGCTGATTGACATTGCACGTTGTTGCATAGTTTGTTGTCTATAACAATTCCCAAGTCCTTTTCGTGTGTTGTTATCCCTAATTGCTTCCATTAAAGGTATATGTTGCTTGTATATTCTTTACACCGAAGTGCATAACTTTGTATATCTAAATCCCTCTGCAGCAAAGTAATATCTTGCTTATATTGTATTATTTTACAGAGTTTTGTGTCATCGGCAAACACTGAAACATGACTTTCAATGCTTTTTTCAAGGGACACCACATGCCACCTCTGTCCAGCTTGAAAATTTACCATTAATGACAACTCTTTGTACTCTATTTTTAAGCCAATGTACTGGCCAAGAACAACCATTTTCATCTAGACCGATTTCCTTAAGTTTGAACACTAATCTATTGTGTGGAACTGTATCAAATGCCTTGGCAAAATCTAAATAGATCACATCCACTGCAACACCCTGATCTATACTTCTACTTACTTCTTTGTAGAACGAAATCATGTTAGTTTGACATAACCTGTGTTTCATAAAACCGTGCTGATTTTTGCTGATAACCATGTTCTTCTCAAGGAATTCTTGAATATTATCCCTTAATAACCTTTCAAATATTTTCCCAGCCACAGAAGTTAAGCTCACAGGTCTATAATTTCCAGGCATGGATTTTGAACCCTTTTTGAATATAGGAACCACAACTGCCTTCCTCCAATCCTCAGGAACACTTCCTGAAATAAAAGAATAGCTTTCTTATATTATTGTACAAAGTGCTAAATATAATTTTTTTACCTGTTGGATATTTCTGGTATTTCTCTCTTTTTTTTTTTCTTTATCTAGGTTTTTCAGATTTTAAATTTTTATATTATGTAAGGGTAATTTATATCACAATATGATTGAAATGTCATGTTTAATGTGTATACCCTCGATTGGAATTTAAGTGCATCTCTTTAAGATCTGAGTTTTTTTTGAAATGCAATAAATTTCTTATATACAGTCATCTATAGGAATAATAAGTATGTAGACATTTAAGCGCAATATGGATTGGGTTGATAATTGCTTTGTATTAGGAAAGATAAATTGCAAAAACATAATATTCAGGGATATCATTTTTAATTTGTGGGGTAATAGCTTCTTGATTCAAGGAGAGATCTGACTGCCATTTTGGAGTCAAGAAGGATGTTTTTCCTAGATACAAAATTAGAAGCACTTCAAACTGGATTTTTTGCCTTCTTTTGGATCAACAGCAAAAACAGATGTGAGGAAGTAATTGCGATATGAAATTTCTCTATTTTTTTAGGTGATAGGTTTTTCCACTCATCTTGTGTTTTTTGCAATTTAAAAGTTATTAAAGTATGTACATTGTAAGAATTTTATCAAGCAATATAGCATATATGGAAGCAGAAAGATTTGAAGTGGTATAATTAGGGATGTGATATATACATTTGCATGTAGTGACATTAGACCAATAATTAGCAAGTATAGAAGGGGTTATGATGTGACTGCAGCATTATTTTAGAGGATATGTACGAGAAGATGTGATTGGGCAAAATGCGTCAACGGATCTGTGGCAAACCATTGTAACAGACCCCTAGGCTCCGACTGAGTATATCCGCAGTAGTTCTCCCAAATCCCAAGTGAAGCAGTGATTAAGCTCTGAGCTACCCAAACATCAGCCTAGACTTGATGAAGGGTACAACAGAAATAATTTATTCTGACCAGATGGCCTGCTTTTATACACATCAGGGTTACAGTCGAACACGCCCATAACACTCCCACAACACGCTGATGAGTCAGGATGACTAAGCATAAAAGCATAACATACATAAAATATTAAAAATACATGACACATAGGAACCTCCATAAATGTTATATTGTTCAATAGCCCTGATCTGAGCGCCCAAGTTTTGCAAATAGCACTCAGATCCATGCAGTGTAGGGGAAACGCCACCATGTTAAAGTTCTGACCGGCCGCACACATGGTCTTATCCCCAAAACAGTTCCAGGGCGTTTGGTGCTTTTGCAGGTCAACTTTCGGGAGCTCCTGCAGCCGCAATACAGGTGCTTCGGCTGGCTCCCTCCAAAAAGCGCTCTCCTGGCGCCACCTTCAAAGTGGTTCAAAACCGTGAACCAAGTTGTCTGGGAATCAAACCGTCACCTCACACCTCAAAAACAGATCCATAACATTCGCAGCTAAGTCCCACTGAGATGACCGGGAACCCACGAAGTCCTCATACCAAAATTAGTTCCATAGCGGTCGCGGCAAAGTACTGCTGGGACTATTCGTGGGTTTGGTTCAAGAGACGGCCGCTAGAGAGCCAGCTTTCGAATCCATTTGCATGAAGGGAAAGTGCCGAACCAGGGAGAACCCAGGGCAAGCTACTAATGGCGGTTGGGGAGATTTAACTCCCGAACAGGGTCTGAGTATATGGCCCATAGTCGGTGGACAGGAGGCCAGCTTCTACACTCCTCCATGAATTTGTGGTGAAGTCCAGGGCAAGGAGCGTTTCTCACAGGATGTTATTGGAGGCGGGCCTAGTTTTGCACCATGTTATTGCAGACTATGAGGATCACTGGAATTATAGAAGCTGGTGTTTTTAATGTATATTAAGTGCTGTCTGTGAGTCTCTTTTATAGTGAGCTCACAAGGAATTTATCAAAGAGTTTTTAAGGTACTTGTAATAAAATAAAAATTGTGACACTATAGGGCCCAAGTGAGGAGCCAAGTGAGGTTATCAGTTCTCATTGCAGGGCTGTTTAAATCCAAAACTGGGCAGAAGACGTTTTCATACATGTGAGTGTACTAAATTGGGGAGATAAAAAAAAAGAAGCTTTTTTACAAACAGTATGCACTATATATATATACTTCTTTCTTTGTAGAGAAAATTAACACGAATTAAATCTGTATAAGTAAATAACTTATTGGCATTTTGGTTGCAACATGAGTGGCACTATTTTCACACATTATATAAATATTGTACTTTATGCATTTTGACTTTTTTTTTTAACACTGTATTGTTAATATTGGGACTTAAACACGGAATGTGAGGAGTTTATGCAACTGAAACACCAGTGTGCACTTTATATTTTTATTGATGAAGCTCCTTTCCCTTTTGGTTGGTACAGTGAAAAGTAAAAGGGATTTCGCTACAGCATATGATCATACACTCAGTGCAAGGTTAAATAGGGCTCTGGAATAAGGACATGTGACCAGATGGGGTACAAAACAAAGGTTGTTTTACAGGTGTCGAGCTGGAATAATAACCTGGGCAAGAGAAGAGCTGGTCACCATGGAGGTCAGTGCCTGATGAGTGTCAAGGCCACAGTCCTGTATGAAACACACAGCATCCACAAGTACATCATGAAGATGGCTCCCAGAGATCAACTGATAAGGAAAGGCCTGAGACTCTAACAGATATAGAAAATAAGGAGGTCCCATGGCAAGACAAACCTGTCCATCGGGTGAACCAAAGGCAGATGGTGGATGTGGCAGTTGGTGATGTTTGGCGGAATTACATTTTTACAGTAATAATTGTATTCAATTATTTGCACATTTTAAAAACTCCAGCAAATTATTAGGTGAAGCAACATATGGATGGGAATACCGCTATAAATGTCAGTAATATGGCATTTCCTTTTTTTAATTGCTATTTTGTTACAGTTCTATTCCGCGGCTTTGTAGCCCAGCAAGTTGCGTGCATCAATGTCAATTTAAAGAGGTGACCATGGAGAGCACAGCTCTGATTTGAGTTTTATGAAGCTTTCAAGATGGGAAAGTGGACAGAATCCTCCAGCTGTAATACACTAGTAGTTTGATCTGTGGGTGTCTGCAGATATCAGATACTGCATAATCTGCAAGATATGTTGTTTGACATAGGTTTGTACTCCTAATGGGAGCCAGCATGACAACAAATCAAAGACATATCTGGTTTTCTGTCATTGGGAGATGGAGTGAGGTAGTAATAAAGAAGAATTAAAGAAAAGCTATAAGCACCATAACCACTACAGCATCTGATTTGCGCTTTATTCTTACTACCAGGTTTAAACAGTATTCATTGGCTGAGAGTTTCAGCTGACACTATACTGCAGTCTGGAATGCACAAAAACATACTGACTTTATTAAAGCCATGAAATCACAAAAATGTCCAAAATTGTTTTACTCTTGTGTAGAAAATGTGAATTTCCAAGGATATTAAGAAACCTCACACTTGCTTTGACCTCAGTGAGTAAGAATTGAAAGCTTACAAAAAAATAAAAATATATTATTAAAAGAGAATATTTTAGGAGGCACACAAATACAAAAAAAATAAATGATTTTACCTTCTACCTTACTACAATCTCTCCAAATGTTTTATTGCCATCTCCAATCTTTCTTTTTCTTCTTATTGTCGACTTACAAAATGCTTGTAATGTACTAATACCTATGCAGCCATGCATTAAAGATTGCTATGAAAAATAGTTAATGCAATGTTAAACAAAAATCTGCACACCAGTCAATCCATAAGACTTTCTTTTCCCACAGTGGTTCACTGGCTTTGCATATTTTCCTAAATTGTGTTTCAAAGCTGTTGTATATAGCAAACACAGACTCAAAGGAATCCATGTTTAAAATGGAATGAGGCAAAAATGTGATTCTTTGTTAAACTAATTTGCATATGCCCACTCAGAATCCTTTGTGGTAGTAACATCACTGCAAATTTGTTATTTCTGTGGGGAAAGCAAGTTTTATGGCTTGACTGGTGTGCAGATTTTTGTTTAACATTGTATTAACTATCCACAGACTTCAGGTGGAAGGGGTTTTCAATCACAATTTTTTTTTTCCACCATAACCATTTTTGTTTTTGATATATATATATATATATATATTTCACCTGGATTATTTAAATTGCTGTTGATTTTAGAAAATATTATGAGATGCCAACTCAAAGAAATACACTGAAGATGTTCATAAGTGATTCTAAACAAATAAAACGGTGGCAGAGCCACCACATTAAAGCATGAAAGTTTTATGACCAAGGTAAGAAGCAGAGACAATCTATAATTGTAATAGAATGTATCATAATTAAATGAAGAAGGTGAGTGAATTTAAGGACCAGTAACATGAAGGCCATTTCCTCTCAATGAAGTGGACTTGGCACAATGGTCCTGTACTTTTAGCCCTACAATGTAAAACATTGCAGCCATGTGACGTAGAAGATTCAATGGTTTTGTATGAGCTCAAACATCAGGTCCCCAATTTGATTGGATCATCATGGACGAGGCAATGCCTCATCCATAACGTCATGGAAGGAGGAAAAGTAAGCAGCGCCGCAGGAGTCTCGACACTTGAAATGGGTAAGTAAAAATCTTTTTTTTTTGTAATTCTTTCTTTTATTGAGGCAATGATAAAAGGGGTACAGAATAGAAAGGGGGAGTAAAAGCATGATAATACACGATGAGGGAGCAATAGCATATTCAATTACTTAAGACTCCTATAGTGGACAGCCTAATTTTTTTTAAATTATAATGAACAAGCCGAACTTATTAAAATTAGAGTAAGAGTGGTTAGCAACCCAACTAAGTGAATGTGGTTTGTCGCTCAGAACTGAGGGGTATAGAGCTGGGGTGCTGAGATATTCTTTATATCAAGGTTACATGATGGGGATAGTTACTAATACCAGCCAGGCTTATCCTTATATGGTCCCTGGGGCATGGGTGCTGAATATCATTGCTGGTGTGTGGCCAGTTACTATGATATGTAAGATGGTGGGTTAGGCAAAGTAGGCTAACTGTGTATGGTGTCTGAGCCCGGGGTCTGTGATTATTTATTTGTGGCGGGCGGTCCCTGGCCAAAGGAGGCCATGGGGAGGTGGGGGGTGGGTATGACATGCTTAAGGCATGTATCGTTCTGCTCTCTTAGGCTGGGGGGGCTTGTGTCTTTTCGTGTGTTCGCTTCACCGTGTGGTGATAAATACTGTTAAGTGTGGCTAGAATAAGAGAAAGATGATAGACATATGTACACAATAACAAGAGCATTCATGAACCAGGTTTCAACAACGCGGAAAAAAGAACTGTCTTAATTGTAACAAAATGAGCAGGAGCAGTTATATGAGAGGGTTATGTGGTACTGGAGAGTCCGTTCTGTTGGGGTACGGTTCAGGTGGGGGCCCCTGGCCTCGCTCCGTCTCGCGGTGTGAATGGGACAGTTCTCGAGGGCTCCCATATATGTTGTTTGGGGGTCTCTGTTGAGGCCGCCGGCAGTGGTGGCAGGCCGAGGGCCCGCAGAAACGCCGGTCCGTCATTCAGGGAGGTGAGTTTGTTTGTGACCCCGTTTTGTATCACCGTGAAAGTCCTGGATATGCCCCATCGGTATCCATGCAGGCTTTTCGTAGGTGGTTGGTGATCGAGCCCACTGATCTGCGCAGCCATAACTTGGTTTCTGTCTGAGATGGAGTGGCAGCGTATGATTACATCTCAGGTGGCAGTGGTCGGTGCTTGCGCGGGCTTGGTAACCCTGGAAGCAGGTATCACAGGGTAGCATTTTGGCATGTGTGTGCGGTACAATGGCCGTGATCAATCGCCGAAGGTAGTGGGGAAGCTCCGCCAGGCTGATATCGTCCAGGACACCTCTGATCTTTATGTTTGCTCTGCGGTGGCGGTCTTCTGCCAGCTCGAGTTTGGCGAGGATCGCTGTGTGTGAGTTTTATAGCTGGAGCATGGTGTCCCTGATGCCTTGAACCTCCAGCCTGGTGTCATTAATGTCCTCCTCAGAGGCCTGCACTCTAGCTGTTACCGCCTGCATTTCGGTGTGTAGCAGGTTTACCTCTGCTGTGTACATCTGCTTCATTTCTAGCATGATGTTGCGGATATCGTCTCTGGTGGCAAGGTTCCGTGTGTCCCCTTCAGGGGCTGTTGCTGGGGGTACCATGTGTGTTGCTGGCTCTGTCCCCGCTACCGCCGGGGATGGCGAGCGCGTGGAACTCTCCTCCTGTTCCGGGTGCGCCGGTGCTCGTTTGGCCGTTGGAGATTGTAGCATGTCCCCTATATCTCTGGTGTATTTGTGGCCGTGTGTTGGAGGCTTCTGGGATCGCCAACCCATCGCGTCTGTGCTGCATGGCGGGCTCTCGTCCGGTGGCTGGGGACGACTCAGTAGCTCTAGGGCAGTGGCCCAGTCAAGTGTGCAGGCTCTAGGATGCTGGCGGGCTGGGTAGGCCCCTGATCGGCGGCGGGTTTTCTTGCCGGCCGAGTTGTATAGGAAAGGCATGTGCTGGTAGCCCTCGTCTTCAGGAGAAGAGGTATATCGTTCTTGTTTTGATTGTGTTTGAATATTCCTATATTTCTTTGCTTTTCTCTCCCGGTCTCTCGAGCTCATGAAAATTGCGTCAGCTCTGTTCAAGCTTCAAGCTCCGCCCCCCTATTTTATTAACATTTAATGGAAGGTGGGCCTCTATAACTAGGGACAGGGACACTAGAGTGTTAGGAATACTGGTTTGTATTCCCAGAGGTTCAGTGTTATACCTGATGTAAGCATGTCAGTGCTTGGAGAACTGTTTATATTTCATCACCTAACCTTCTCCCTGGAATAAATCAACAGCAGCCAACTTTGCTTGAAATTAATATCTAAAACAATTAAAACTCCAACACAGACATGTTCAAGCTGAAGTTGTTCGTGTTTATTGAAGAAACATAATGAGATATTTACATCTAAAATTTCATCTGTAATAGAATTACAAACTAGATATTATTCACTTAAAGAGTGTTCTAAATCACTTCATTTTGAAGAATGCATGAAATAAAGTTGACCTCTGTCTGTCAGCAGCAGTTTCTATGGAGTTTGCCTGACTTAAGCTCTTTGCAGAAGAAAAGAAATCCAACCTTGAGCGCAGGAGGAATCAAGTAGACATTGTTAGAACCTGATCATCTACATAACAGAAGGAGAATCCAGGACAAGACTCAGGGAAAATAGCCCTGTATCTAATTGGATGAATCCATGCTTAACGTGCGCAGCAGACAGACTTAACACACTTCCCCCTTTGTCTTTTTATAAACAGCAGACGTTAGCGATAGACAATATGGTTTGGAAACTATGTATTCTCAGGTTCAATAGCAAATACACTATGCTTAACAAGTCATGTTATTTCACAAACATGTTCATGAAAGCAACAGCCAAGTCGCTGGACATTTGGTAAATGTTGGTTAATAATCCATTTGATCGAAGGCCGTTCAATAAATGTATGGGTTTAATATAATGAATGGGGCCATACTAACAATTTTAGATTTTAGAACAATTAGACTTTAGTTAAGGACTATTAGATTGCTAGTCTTCTTTCCCCTGTTTTACAATTCTTCATTCTAAATGTAGTGGGTTTTGAGATCCTCCAAATGAAGACACGATGGGGAGATTTACCAGTGTCACAGGCAGTATTGTGCCTAGTTAGATTTTTTCCATTTTAGGCACAATTTACTAAATCTGTCCGTTTTGTTTTTTTGCCCATAATCTCTTTTGTGCTGTAACCATCACTTTTTAATATATACTAATTTTTTTCAACAAATGTATGAATCTTGCCACCATGATTTCTCCCAGAAAAGTGTTTTGTTTCACTTCTTTTTCAGAACTCTCTAAATTTGTACTTTCTGAAATGGATATTTCTGCAAAAAAAGGTGAAATTTAAGCAGACAAAAGCCAACACTATTTAGACCACATAGAACCATTTTAATAAATAACAGATTAGAGACAAAACAAACCAAACTACTTTTCAAAATTTCCCCCTAAAACCATATAGAGAAGATTTGTAAAAGAGCTGCTAATAGAAAAATGGGCCAACGTACTAAAACAGAGCATTTATCAGTGGATCCAATGAAAAATATCTAGAGGAACATTGGTTTCCAATTTGATTGCTTCATTTGTAAGTTTCAGAGAAATGTTTTTTTTCAGCAGGTTTTACATTTTAAGTTTTAGAATTTCTTTTCATATATCACCTTTCTAGCAATGCATTAACCCCTGTATGACAGAAAGCATGTCAGTGATGGACTGCAACAAAAAAATGTGCCAGTTCAAATACAGACTACGAAGAGGTGAAATGGAGATTTTCAACAGTCATTTGTTATATCAAACTAGTATTTTATAGAGTAGTGCAAACAGGGTTTCAGTTTCCGTAAAGTCAATGTTTTAATAAGTCTAGCAGTCCTTCAAGAAGCGATCAGAAAGCAGAAGTGTTAGTCCATGTGAGGAAATAGCAAGAGGGATGTTCTGACACTGTCAATACTCTGTATAATTAGATTAGCACACTTAGCACTTGGGAGAGCATTTGTAAAAGGAGGTGGGGGAGAGGGGGACACGAATCATTCTTTTACGCCTTCATTGAGAAACATGAAGACGACTTTAAAGTGCTTTGACATAGAATTTGCACAAAAGGCCATCTTTTCTTCACTATAGAATATCCTCATATATTGCAATACATTGTCTACTCCTTGGTCTAAGCTGTGTGCTGTAGCATCATAAGCTACCTCCAGGATAAAACCATACCAGCTCTCATCCTTCATCACATCAGGTTTGCCAATAAAAATCATTTGGACAAAGAGCAGAACAGAATCTGCCTCCCCCCTACAGATAAACACTTGAGTTCTGGCCAGTTTATCAGCACAATTTGTTAAATCTCTAATCTTGATAACCATGAAACTAAATGTTATGGCTAAGCAGGTGTATAGGAGAAGTAAGAGTTAGCACATGTTCTCTCTTTTACAATTTATGTGCCCGTAAGGCAGGCTTGCAAGGGGGAGTGCTGACAGCTGCAGAAATGAATAGACTCCACACCCCTTTATTTTAATTCATTTGACCCCCTTTTAATTCATTCGGCAGCTAAATGATACATTTATTTCTACCGAATATAGTAAAGGGTTTAACAAAAAATAAAACTGATTAGCAGAGAGCTGATGCGGTTTTAAGAATTATCCTCACTGGGTTTTGCAGTACTATTGGTGGCAGAAGTGGGATAACGCATCATGGTAGATTTAGATCCCAAGGATGCCTAAGGCAATGTGAAGAATACTATATCCACATCATGTGTGTTAACATTTGTTCTCCTGCATTGATATATAAAATACAAAGCCAGAAGATAATTATTGAATTTGCATAATGCTATAGCCCAAATTCATAGAAAGGGTCATGAATTTTTGCAGCCTAATACTTTTTTTGTGATAGTTAACAGTCAGATAAATTAATTTCAGTTATTTACCTGAGTATCCTGCATTATTAGTATTAGTAAGAACATATGAACATTACACAAAATTTTAAATTATCTCCCAAAATCATTACATTTATATAATTTCAAATACAAAATAGAAATATTTTTCATTTGTACTTTTATTACATCAACCACTCAGATGGATGATGTTTAGAAATGTTAATTAAGCACCGATGTAAATTTTAATTGAGTAGATGTTTTTATGGCCATACAAAATTTTGTATCATTGTTTCCTAGAATATGAAATTGGTAATAGAGAGTAACATTACCAATGGTGATTATATCGGTGTTCAGATATGTCTGTTGGACTCATACAGAACATTTAGTGCTGCTCAGCTCTAAATATCAGTTCTGGATAGCAGGAGGCTCTCTAAAATGGGCAGAGCCAAAGTACAATAGTAATATGTATATACTATAAATTCATTGCACGTTGGTAAAAGTGGGGAAATCTAATTGATATGTTTTGTTGAATAGTTTTTTTTTTAAAATATGATGTTACAACTAAAGCTGTTGTACAAGCTTGTGTCCCTATCTAAATATGCTTAAGAACTGAAGTTTTTAATCAATTTAATATACATTTTTTTTTTATTATTATTTCTATTTTATTGACAAGAAATGAGCAAAATTACCTGATAACGGTATAGAGACTTACTAGGATAGAACAGTGTTCATACTGACCAATTTCAGGAAATATGCTGATTCTGTGCCATGGAGTTTGTGTAGAACTGGGACTGGTGAAAATCAGTTGAAGCTGCACAAGTGTGAGCAAGGGTTGTGCCAGGAGCACCCAGCCATACCTAAATGCAGGGCCTGATTGTCCACACTGCCCCTATTGAAGTGCCAACCTGCACTTATGCTAATTTAAAATGGCACCATATCTTTTCAAAGGTAATGATTAACTTATTTCTTTGTAAGTTTTTTTTTTTACTGGACAAGTTTAATTTTTCTTGGTAACATATAAAATAGCCTACCTATGTTATTGCTTGCTTGATGAATGGATGTGACCCCTTATGACAAGTGAATTTTCAATAAATGTTCTCCTTTCAATTGTAATTATGTTGATATATTTCTTGAGGGCCACCAAGTCAACTGCAAATAACTGGAGTCTCTGCAGCTTGGTGAGATCTACCAAGATTGTCACATGCAGCGATATTGATACATTTTACTTTTAATAATTTCCCGTCACTTTAAATTAATTGGATGGCAGTGTATATTGCCTATGGAGAATAATAATGTTCTTATGTGTTTGTGAAAGTCTTTTTTTTTTCCCAATTACATTTTACTAATGTTTGTATTTGCATAAAAAAGAAATAATATGGAATATAAAAGATGAAAAAATAACACGAAATGTGACATGTCACTAGCCTAACGGACTATTATTAAGAAATAATGTGTAATTTTTCCAGGATTGCTACATGCAAATATAAGTTAAAGTATTTTAATTATCAGCTATCCATTTGATCCATTGTGGAAGCTAAAGTGATCTGAGGAGAGCATGACCAGAGTAAGGTAGCTTCAGTATCCTGAATTCACAATACAAAGTTAAATTAAAACAAATTAAAGGAACACACCAAGCAACATAACAATGGTAGTGGAATTTAGGTAAGAAGTCAAATTGTTTGAAAACAGTTTGACTCCCTACAAAGGAAGAGTACCAGGGCACTGCATAGACCATAACTACTACAATGAGCTAAAGTGGTTATGGTGCTTGAAATGTTCCTTTAAAGGGACACTATAGCCACCCAGACCACTTCATCTCATTGAAGTGATCTGGGTACAGTGTCCCTGTCCTACATAGTCCTGCAATGGAAATCATTGCAATTTTTGAGAAACTGCATTGATTACATTGCAGGATTAATACTGCCTCTAGTGGCTGTCAATCAGACAGTCACAAGAAGCACTTCCTGGTAGTAAGGCGACTTTTGGTCGCCAGATGCTGGACATCCTCGCGCTATGCATGATGACATCCAGCGTCAGGTTATTCCCCATAGGAAAGCACTGAAGCAATGCTTTCCCAAGGGGAGCGCCTAATGCACTCGAGGTGCTCGTCGCACATGCGGATTATTCCCCCCCTTTCGGAGGGGGGAGGCAGATGGAGATATAGTATAAGGAATACAACTTTTTGCAAGGAATCCCTTTCAAGAAAAAGGGGAAAGAAAGAGGAGAGTAGGATCTCAGTTGCTTATCATGCATTTTTGATCATTTTAAAAACGTTTAGATGCACACTGCAGTGCCACGCAGTCAGGGGAGGCAAGTGAAGCAAAGCTTTACCTGTTATAAAGGTAAAGGGGAAAAAAAATCATCTTTAACTGTATCACCGAGTCCATAAGCTCAGTCTCCACGCAATGGACGGAGTGCAATCGTGTTAAAATAGTAATAGGTGCGCGCTGCATCCAGTTCACACAGTCAGCATGGCGGGAAGCTGCGCTGACTGTGCAACCTTTCAGAAAATGGACTGAGCGCATGCCTTTTGAAATAGTGACTGATGTGCGGTGTATCCCTTCTGACAGGTTGTGCAGAGGAAATGCTGAGGTCATCGTTCCTCTCTGTGCTATGTGAGGCATTAAACTCAGGACCAGGGCCAGATCGTCCATAAGGCTCTGGCTGGGGACTAGGATTTTTCTAATTACCTCACTGTCCCTGCATCCAGAGGAGTTGGCCGTCCTCCCCTGATGATTTCAGGAGGAGGGGGTGTGACTTCCACTGCTCTTCTCCCAGACTCCCCAGCAGATCGCTGTGGAGTCTGGGAGAAGAGCAGTAATGGGCACTCCCCCTCCTCCTGAAATCATCAGTAACGGCAGACCGACTTCACTGGCTGCAGTGTGCTGGCTGAAGGCTCCACCTGCTGTCTCACAGCTTCTGTCTGACCTCTATATAGACCAAGGTAAGCCTCAGGTGGGGGGATTTGTTTTTGTTTTATTAATCTAAGCAGCACCCTATAGCTTTTTGTGCCCCTGCCCCCTCTACAGCCCCAGTGTCCCCATCTAGAGCTTTTATCCTACCTCAAAAACACCTGTGCCCATTATAGCCCCTTCCCCCTCTACAGCTCCTGTCCCCCCCTTTTAGCCCGTGTTCTCCCTTATAGTCCCGGTCCCCCCCCCCCATTCAGCCCCTGTGCCCCTCTTTGTCTCCAATTCAGCCCATGTCCCCCCGTTCAGCCCTCGTGTCCCCCCTCTACAGGGCTGTGCACCCCGCCACAGCCTCTAACGCCCCTACTACACATCCATCCAACTACAGCCTCTATCATCCCCCCATGCAGTCCTAACCACGCTTTTACACACTATACCCCCACTACAGTCCCATATCATCCCCACTACAGCCCATCTCCCCCAAATGCAGCCCATATCACAGCCATCAACCTACTTCAGTCCCAATCCCCTCAATACATTTCCTAACCCCCACCCCAATTACAGCCCATACACTTCACTACAGCCTCTAACCCTTAACTAAAGCCCTTAGCCCTCTACTACAGCCCCTAACTTTTCAATAACAGCCACTACAACCCACTACAAGTGCCAGTCGCGAGATTAGGTTCTGGATCCGCTCCTGCTCTGTATGCCTGTAATTGTATGACTATATGACTGTGTATGTCTCTGTATTACTGTGTCTGTATGCCTCTATATGACAGTGTCTGGATGTTTCTATGTGTGTCTGTATATGACATTGTACCTGTATGTGTAGATGGTATGACAGTGTTTATTTGATTGTGTGTGACTGTGTGCCTGAATTATTCTATGTGCCTGTATGGTTATTTGTAGCTATATATCTATGCCTATATGAAAAATTACACACAAAGGGGCCTTTGGGGGAGGGACACACAAAACTAGCTGGGGGAAAGAAAGAGACACAGAAAGGGGCCGGGGGGAAGAAAGAGACACACAAAGGGGCCGGGGGGAAGAAAGAGACACACAAAGGGACCAGGGGAAAGAAAGATACACACAAAGGGGCCAGGGGAAAAAAGACACACAAAGGGGCCGGAAAAAAAAGAGACCCACAAAGGGGCCGGGGGGAAAAAAGAGACACACAAAGGGGCCGGGGGGGGGAAAAAGACACACAAAGGGGCTGGGGAAAGTAAGAGATACACAAGGGGGGTTGTAAGAGGCACTCAAGAGGGTGTAAGACATAGTACAGGGGGATAAAATACACTAAAGAGGGAAAAATTCAAAAGTGGAGTTACAAGACATACAGGTGAAGACGCATTGTTTTTTAAAGGGGGGGGAGGGGAGTGCCAAAAATCCTTGCACCGGTCCTGCTCAGGATGATGGAACAATGGAAAGGCCCAATTGGTCCAAGCTGTCCAATAAAACTGCTACAGAGAGGCAGCTATGATAGCTGTCTCTCACTGACAGTCACAGGAAGGGGGAGCCTGCATGTTGAGAAATGCCCACTTCCTGAGACTGTTAGTTAGAGGCAGTGATCACAGCTGCCATCCCTGCAGTGTTTGCCCACCTGATACAAGCCAGTGCCTCACCAACCACTGACCTCATTGCATATCATCTTTCATTTCCATAAAGAGAAATAAGAATTATACCAGGTAAGGTAAAAGTAATTAGGTAAATTTACGTATAGCATATGTATCCTAATAAAGTGGCCTTGGCGCCATGCTCTTTTTTTAACCTGCAATATAAAACATTGTCCTTCTGCAATGAACGACAATGTTTACATTCCAGGGTTGAAATGATAGTGGCTGTCATGTTCTGTGCAGAAATGGCCAAGTAAAACTCTGCAAAACCAGATGGTCTTAGAGAATTTTACCTCCTTACAAGGTGTGATCCCGGGGACCTAAATAATTAACAGGGCACTATAGCGTTAGGGATACATATATGCATTCCTTTCGAGTTCATTCAAGCTTGTTTTTTTTACTTTTATATGAAATTTATTCACTTTTTTGTATTTTGTGTTTATTTTATCTTGCATGAATAAATGCATGTAAATGTCAAATGACTGTTGCCTCACCCTGTATATCTCAGTACAAGTGAAAGGACAAACAGATCCTTGCCTGCAAAGCTTGCACTCTGATAAGTGTTTGCAGGTTAGCCTTAGGTGTCTTCAGAACTTGAACCTGTTAACTGTCCAGTTGCCGGCTGAAGCCTCACTTGAAAGGTGAAGAGGTCAAATTCATCTGTCACTATGAAAACCCTCAAAGCAGAAAAATGACCCCACCCAACTTAATAGGTTCTCACCCTGTGCTTGGCTCTTCTGCCCTGAGGGGATATAGCACTTTCCTTCATTATAGGCAGTGATGAGAACTGAGTTGACCTGTTCAAACAGCTTACATTAATAGTAACAGCAGATTGGAACAGTTTCACAGAAGCAATAGCCCAAAAATCCAGTCTCGCCATAGCAATTATCTGAGAGTCTTGAGCATTAGAAGTCGATTTTATAGTATTTAGTTGATTTTGTGCACAAACTAACTCTACCGACATCTATGATGTACCACATTAATGCTTGTCTTTAAAGCTTGCAGTCTGATAAGTACGAAGAATAGTCTTAGGTATCTAGTATAACCTGAATCTGTTAACCCTCCCTTTTGCCTGCTGAAATGAGGAGGTAAAGTTCATCTGTCATTAGTCGTATTCGCTTTCAAAACCCTGAAGGAGGAATTATGACCCCACTTACGTTAATAGTTTTTTCTTTGCCCTGTGCATGACTATCCTGCAGGGGGATTGAGCTCTGATGGGAAAAGACACTGATTTAAAAAAAAAAATGGCTGCAAACTAAATGACCAAAACTTGATTATTTTTTTCTTGGTGATGTGTTTTATAAGCTTATTCTCCAAGGTCTGAATGATCCTGCTGAGTAGGATGTTCACTGGTACTCACAAAAGGTCATTTATAGGGGAATAAAAATACTTGTCTTAACCCCCTTAGTGACCAGACCACTTTTCAATTTTCTTACCGTTTGGGACCAGGTCTGTTTTTACATTTCTGCGGTGTTTGTGTTCAGTTGTAATTTTCCTCTAACTCATTTACTGTCCCCACACATATTATATACAGTTTTTCTTGTCATTAAATGGTCTTTCTAAAGATACCATTATTTTTATTATATCTTTTAATTTACTATCAAAGCATTATAAAATATGATGAAAAAATTTAAAAAAACACTTTTTCTAACTTTCACCCCCAAAGCCTGTTACGCATCTACAACCGCCAAAAACACCCATGCGAAATAGTTTCTAAATTTTGTCCTGAGTTTAGAAATACCCAATGTTAACATGTTCTTAGCTTTTTTTGGAAAGTTATAGGGCAATAAGTACAAGTAGCACTTTGCTATTTCCAAACCATTTTATTTCAAAATTAACGCAAGTTACATTGTAACACTGATATTTGTCAGGAATCCTTGAATAACCCTTCACATGTATATATTTTTTAAAAGAAGACAACCTAAGGTATTAAACTTGGGGTATTTAATACAACCATTTTACCACCAATCTATGCCAAATTAAAAAAAATTATAATAATTCCCAGATTTTACTATTAACATGACATAAAGTCATAATTTTATTAAAGACATGGAGGCGAGTATTATGCATCTCTTTCTTTATTACTCTCAGCAGCAAAGAAATAGAGATAAATAAATAACTGAAATGAACAGTGCTCAAGCAACCAATCACATAACACAGGAAGTGACTATAATATAATTGAAGCACCCACAATCCCCCTCTTTCTTGTGGATAACGAAGACCAAATGTAGAACATCCAACTTCAGCTAACGTAGCCAACAGCATCTCCAACATGGAAAATCACAATGAATTCAGGCTAAAGGAGACAGAAAAAAGAAGGTAATATCTGGGCTCCAACTGTATGTGCATAACTACAACAAGTAAATCACTAAGTCAAACCCAACTCTTCAGACCCAAACACAGTAATATAGCAAGTGGTAGCACAAATGCATTCCCCAATACATAGAACGTCAGATACTGAAACATAAAATCAAAACTTCTAATAGAGAACTTACCATACTTACCCACCAATGTCCAACCCCAACCGGGTGGGTGGGTGGGAATAATACTTGCCTCTGTGTCTTTAATAAAATCATGACTTTATGTCATGTTAATAGTAAAATCTGGAAATTTCATTAAAGACACGGAGGCTCCTATTATGCAAGTTCAAAGCTTAGAAACCACTTGAGATGCAAAATGGTCAATCGGCCTGAAGTAGAAATCACGAAAAGTCGATTCCCGTGACCAATCCGCCCCACGTAGAATATCTTCCAAGCGGCAGCCCATAGCCGAAGCCTTAGAGGCCATAGCTCCACGGACTGAATGAGGGGTGAATATGGACGTATCGATCCCGGCCAGAGTCAACAACTCCCGTACCCATCTTGCCAATGTAGGTGTAAACACCGGAAGGTGTGGGTCTCGAAACGAACAAGGGGCATAAATCCGGGGATCGCAACGGTCGAGTAACCTCGAGATAGGCCTGAAGGCATTCGACCGGACAGAGAGCAGGATTATCTTGGAATCTAGGATAAACGAACACTTTCGAAGCCGACTTCGTCCTTCTGGATATGTTAAAGGAGATGCCTTCCGGGGTAAACGCAATGGCATTCCAGTCAAGTGCTCGAACATCCGACACCCTCTTACAAGAAATTAGACATAACAGCATGACCACCTTAGCTGACAGCTGTTTCAGTGTCAGATCCTGATTTGGATACCAAGATGACAAAAATCGGAGAACCACATTCACGTCCCAAAAGGCAGTGAATCTCGCACAGGGCGGTCTAGTGAGACGAATCCCTTTGAGCAGCCGGCATACGAAGGGGTGACGTCCCACAGGCAAACCATCCAAACCTTGATGCCCAGCTGATATAGCGGATCGGCATAGATTAATGGTGCGATACGCCTTCCCAGATTCAAACATTCCAGTAAGGAATTCCATGATCATATGTAAAGGGGCAGATACGGGATCCACTGACCGTTCCACGCACCAACTAGACCAGATTCGCCAGGCGGATCGTTATGCCACTCGAGTACCTGGTGCCCATGCATTGTCAAGGAGGTCGAGAGTTGACTGCGGAACTCCCGCGATAGTCCAGGGTCCCATGAAAGGGGCCATGCCATCAGATGTAGGAGGCCGCGATCCACTAACTCGTGCGAGCTGCCATCCGGATCCCTCAGGAGATTCGGGAAGGTTGGTATTAGACGTGGGTAATCTGCGGTCAATTCCAGTAACCGAGGGAACCAAGGTCGAGACCGCCACAGTGGTGTGATCAGCACCATCGAGCAGCCGTGTCGAGTCAGCTTCGACAGCGTGCGAGCTATCAGATTGAACGGGGGAAAGGCGTAAAGCCGAGCATTCGGCCAATCCTGAAGGAACGCATCCGTTGCCACTGCTGTCGGATCTGTTGTCCAACTGAAGAACTTGGACACTTGCGTGTTGAGACGGGACGCGAAAAGGTCCACTTCGAATGGGCCCCAAATTAGGTCCAATCCCTGGAAGGCCGCAGCGTGTAAGCGCCAATCTCCAGAGTCTCTCAAGTAGCGTGAGTTCCAATCGGCCGTTGAGTTGTCCAGTCCCGGAATATGTTCCGCCTGCACGTAAATGTTGTTGCGAAGGCAGAACCGCCAGAAGTCCTTCGCCATGAGAGCTAGCATGCGCGATTTTGTGCCTCCCAGGTGGTTGATGTAGCGCACCACTGACACGTTGTCCATCCTGAGCATCACGCAACAATTCGCCCGTTCCGGTGTAAGGCTGCGATTAGCGAATGCTCCTGCCAATAGTTCCAGGCAATTGATGTGGAGTGTTTGTTCCTGATCTGACCATCTGCCTCCGGTAGACGCGGTACCACAACGTGCGCCCCAGCCGTGTAAGCTGGCATCGGACTCTTATCACGACGTCCGGGACGGAACCGAATATGGCTCTCCCGTTCCAGGCATCCATGTGGGCCAGCCACCAGGTCAATTCGTCTCTGGACTCGTCGTCGAGCCTCACCCTCTTCTCGTAAGAGTGGCCTGCACGTAGGTGAGAGCCCTTTAACCGTTGAAGGGCCAGATAATGGAGAGGCCCAGGGAATATCGCTTGTATTGAGGCGGCTAAGAGGCCGATTACTCTCGCCAGATGTCGAATAGAGAGGTCGTCTGCACATAACGTACGTCTGATCTCTTTCTTGATAGCCTTCATCTTGGACTCCGGAAGGAATAGGAACTGTTGGATGGAATCCACCGTAAACCCCAGAAATTCTATCGATTGGGTGGGATCCAACACCGATTTCTCCCAATTGATGAGAAAACCTAGATTCTGGAGCAAGGACGTAGTCCACGAGACATGAACCTTTAATTGCTCTTTTGATTGGGCCATCAGTAAGATGTCGTCCAAATATATGATCAGACGCACTCCACGGCTCCAGAGGAAGGACACTACAGGCTTCATGACCTTGGTGAAGCACCAGGGGGCCGAGGAGAGTCCGAATGGCAGACAAGTAAACTTCCAGCCCTTTCCAGGTGAACTGGAGGAAATCTCTGTAGGCCGTGGTTATAGGCACTGTAAAATAAGCGTCCTTGAGGTCCAGTTTGGCCAACCAGTCGGACTCCTGAAGGAGGTCTCGAAGGCAATGGATGCCTTCCATCTGGAAATGACGATACTGAAGGAAGGTGTTGAGGGGGCGGAGAGTGATGACTAGACGCACACCCCTCCTTTCTTCGGTACCAAAAATAGGTTGCTCGTAAACCCCGGTTGAGTAAACGGGACCTCTTGTATTGCACCTTTGGTGCGAAGTTCCATGATCTCGAGGAGATAAATTCTTCTTGATCTCGAGCGAGTGAGAGTTCCCTGGGGACAAAGAGCTGGACAGGCATGGACACAAAATCTATGTGGTAACCCAGCACTGTTTGGAGAACAGCATCTGTTGTCAAAGCAGCCCACGCCTCGTAAAACTGGGCCAATCTGCCCGCCACCCACTCTTGCGTATGATGGAAAAAAGGGGTACTCACCATAAGGGCGTCTGCCCGACGAGGCACCTCTCGGATAGCGGGAATTCCAGGGTCTCCCTCTGGAGGGGAAGAACGGAGCCGGTCTGGGCTCTTGGAAATTCCTGGTAGGGAAGAAGGAGCCTCTTTGGGCCCGAGACGAACCCCGGAATCCACGGCCGGGTGGACGGCTCCTGTTGCACCTGGCCCCTCCAAAAACCCTAGGGGAAAACACCCTCTTCATATTAGCCCGGGCCTTATCAATGGCTGTGAAAGTTTTTACGTAAGAACCCAGCTCTTATTATCGCCAAACAGCATCCCCTCAGCCGAGGGGCCAGGTTCTGATATGGCCATGGTAGCCAACTTCGGGTCGATCTTAAGCAGGATTGCTTTCCTGCGTTCAGCGGAGACGGCCATGTTGGCAATGCCTAGCAGGCAAATGGCACGTTGCACCCAGCCAATCGCCACATCTATGTCAAGCTCCGCCTCACCTGCTTTGGTGGCTTCCAATACCTCATAGGCCTTAGACAGAGGACCAAGGGTGTCCATTATCTTATCCTGACAGTTTCTCAGGGAAAAATCCAGGCCTTTCTTTTGTTTCCAGCCCGACCTTTCCTCACGGGATCTAGCCCGTTTCCATAATCTGGCCGTTTTTGCCCGACCAGGGGCTCTTTTGCGCGGTGGAAGCGCGCCATCCGTGACTGCCTCAGGCGAGTCCGTCAGGGCAGGTAAAACCTGCGTCATGGAGTGGGAGGAGAGGTGTTTGGCCTTCACCTTGGCCTTACGGGCAACGGGTGAGGCAGGGACAGGGGCAGGACCCGTACCCAGAAGGATAGGGTTAGCTACCTGGGGCAACAAAAGAGACTGCGCTAGAGTCTGGGAGAAGGAGGACATAGCCCCCATAGCGGAGGCGAGCGCTCTCTGGAGAGAGGACGCCATGGTGGAGTCCATCAAGGCTTGGAACTCCTCAGATACGGCCTGATCCTCAGGAAGCTCCTGATGGAATTCATCAATGTGGCCCTCAGGACCATCACCCTTATCCTGCATGATTGCAGGTGAGGACTAAAAGCAGTTGTAAATAGAAACGACAGGCAACCTGAAAGCAAAGATAAAATATATATAAGTATTCAGGAAGAAAATTTGAGGAAAAGTTCAGGGTTTATTAACCCAAAAGGGAAATAGAAACAGGACAGGGCAGAAGCAGCCACAAGAGAAAATCAATGAAAAGGAATAAGAGACAGTGATAAGAAAATATACACACACAGAGCAAATGATGATATGTGAAAACATGACCTACCCCACAGTGGTGTGCTCAGAGGACGAAAAATGGGCACTGTGTGTCCGCAGGAGTAACACAGCAGAGGAGTGAGTCCGGAGGAGGAAAAAGATGGCCGCCGCACCAGGAGAGGTGAGGCAGCCGGGTAGAGCGGGGGAGGGGGCGCGCGTGCAGTAACAGCGCGGCCCGACCTTCACACGCCCGGGAGCCACCGCCGAGCTAAGCAGAGGCTCGCCGGCGAGTAACAGAAAGCCACGGAGACAGGGGATACCCCGTGGCCAGTCGCAGATCGCGGCAGGGAGGGAAGAGGGCGGGTGGCGGCACTGCCGTACGCGGCAGTAAACAGCCCCCCAGGGGAGCACACCACAGGGGGAGACAGTAAAACAAAACAAAAGTACAATACAGTAACAGGCTCCTAATAAGCCTTAAGGCTAAGACTAGGAGCAGCAAACAAATAATAACATAACAATGCTGTATAAAGTAGTTCAATACCAGCACAGAGCAGAAAATTTGTGTACTTAACTGGTCTGAGAGCAGCAAAGAAAGAGGGGGATTGTGGGTGCTTCAAGTATATTATAGTCACTTCCTGTGTTATGTGATTGGTTGCTTGAGCACTGTATTTTTTTGTTCATTTCAGTTATTTATTTATCTCTATTTCTTTGCTGCTGAGATATGCATAATAGGAGCCTCCGTGTCTAATAAAATTAGTGATTTTTGTTGACACACATAGCAATTTAAGAATACATGTACGGTGAACCTTAAAGGACAACTATAAGCACCCAGACCACTTCAGCTTAATGAAGTGGTCTGGGTGCCAGGTCCAGCTAGGTTTCAGAAAAACTGCTATGTTTATAATAGGGTTAATCCAGCCTCTAGTTGCTGTCTCATTGACAGCCGCTAGAGGCGCTTCCGCGCTTCTCATTGTGATTTTCACAGTGCGAAAACGCCAGCATCCATAGGAAAGCATTGTGAATGCTTTCCTACGAGACTGGCTGAATGCGCGCGTGGCTCTTGCCGCACATGCGCATTCAGCCGAGGAGGAGGAGAGGAAAGCTCCCCACCCGGCGCTGGAGAAAGAGGTAAGTTTAACCCCTTCCTCACCCTAGAGCCCGGCAGGAGGGGGACCCTGAGGGCAGGAGGGGGCACCCTCAGGGCACTATAGGTTACTGCCAAAGAACACCCCAATATGTGTTCAGCAACATCTCCTTAGTACCCCTCATGTATAGGTGTGTCGGATTCACTGGGGGCTAAAAGACCTTATTTGGAGGGTGCGCATTCCAGTTTTCCAACTTGGAATTTTCACAGATGGTCATCATGCACCCATGTCCTATTTGGGATATTTTTGAAGGTGGCCTAATTTATATCAAACTCTCTTTACTAACTCCATAGCAGCAAGGAAAAGTGAAAAACAATAACCAATGAAAATGCAATAGGAAGTATAGTATTCACAGTGAATAGGCTCCTCCCCCTCCCCCTCTTTCTCTGCTGCTCCATCAGCAGACAGGTCAGAGTTTTTGGCTCTTCCCTATATATATACACACACTATATTGTACTTATTTGTATATTACTTCTGTATTTTTGTACTGATTTATAATGTGGGACTATTGCTTTTCCCTTATATAAGTTATCTTCTCTCTTTTCTTCTACTTTGGGGTTTCCCCAGCTTTCTGCCTTTATTTTACTGCTTTCCAGTCTTTCTTTTCTACTTTCCGCCCTCAGACGGACCCCCGGCCATCCGGCGGTCTTTTACCGACGGAATCTCACCCCCTTCAGGGGATTACCCTTCTCTCCCCATCCGCCATTTCCTAACGGCTCCCTATCACCTCACACTCACTCGATCGGCACCCTATCCCCATCCCATTACCTCTGCGGCGGCCATCTTTATTCTCGCGTCTTGTGAGATTAGCGGCTGCCATTTTTGGACCTCCGCGAGTACTGCGATCAACTCACCACGATCCGGACCGCAAGCCGTTCAACTGAACTGCAATCAGTCAGTCAGGTCTGTGCTTACCGGAACAGTGTAGCTGCACTAAAGGGTTTACTACACTGTGCTCCTGGGGTATGGCCCTTTTATCATTGTGCTGCTTGTGGAGGTCTGCTTTGTGGCAACCTCTGAACTCCTGGGTGAGGCCCAGTTAAATCCCAATACTACTATACCCTGCTGGGATAGACTGGTACTGCTGGTACCACGTGCATACATTTTTTTTATATACCCTGCTGGGGTTAATCGGTACTGTTGGATAAATTTATTTCACCCTGCTGGGGTACATTAGTTCTACTAGTACTGCATTGCAAGATATATTACACCCTGCTGGGGTTACATCAGTACTGCTGGTACTAAATTGCACTACATTACTGTACCCTGCTGGGGTCCTGCTACTACTGCTGGTACTATCACTATTGTGATTACAAACTAAAGTTTTTTTTCTGACCTCTTGCCCTCATGCCCTTTGCCACACCATACACCTGTTGGTCCTTACTCCACTCATACACTATGGAAGCCTCTCAAAACACGACAGACTTCCAGGCCATGATTAATGAGGCTGTAGCCGCCTCTATGGAGAAAACTCTCTCAAAGGTGATGACGGCTAGCACCAAACAGATGAGACCCTCTAAAACCCACCATTCCAATTAAGAATCCGATTCTGAGTCTTCAGAATCACGTAATGTGAAGGAGACCCACAGTGGCAAACGCCACTGGAAAGGTGAGAAGGGGCATCACAACCTGACCAAAGGCAAGGCACCAGCCAAACGCCACAAATCAGCCCCTTTCGTTACCCCTACCCTGCATCACGACTACTCGGAGGAGGAGGAGGGCGCCCGAACATGCTCCATGGCCATATTGGATGAGTGGCAGGCGGAGGAAAAGATATGTTCCTGGGTGAATCTTAGAGAGACCCGAAACCGTGGAACCCCCACATGTAGATGGGGAAACCATCCTTGACCCGACAGGTCAAAGACTATTTGATCCGAGAAATATCAGACACCTACGTTCGGGGGACTGGACATACCCTGAACATCTATCCAAATTCATGCACCTATGGCTCCGCAAATCGTTGGACAAAACCGTACGCAACCGACTACCCCATTAAACCATATATTTTTGAAAAGTAGCTACAAATTAGCCACAAATTCTGGCCAGAGTTAGCGTTTTTATTAGTTTTTTGCATTTTTTTTATGTAAAAACTGCACTTTTACTGGTGATTTCATCGTTGTGATAAGTTTTACTGTTTTAAACACTCATATTTGTGTACAACGAAGTCTCCCGACTAGAACAATACCCCCATGTACAGGTTTTATGGTGTTTTTGAAAGTTACAGGGTCAATATAGGGCTTGCCCAATTCAGTTTGCCAGATTGGTCTAAATATAATTTATAAACACAAACTTTTATTTCCTGTATATGTATAATATATTATAATTAAAGCATTTTATGATAGATTACACATATATAATGCATATATATGATTTCATTATAAGTGTATTTTGAGATATATGTGTATATATCTCAAAGTACACTTATAGTGAAATCATATATATGCATTATATATGAATAATATATTATAAAATGCTTTATTTTATAATAGATTATACATATATAATATTTGTAAAACATATATATATATATATATATATATATAAATATATATATATATATGTAAACATTTTAAACATTTACTCAGTGCCTTGATCCCTCGAGGCACTCAGTACAGGCAGAGCATTGGAAGCCTGCCTGAAGGCTTCAGATGCTCTGCACTACACTGCCGGGCGCCATGTGCGGCAACCTGGAAGTGATCACTCGGGTGCCCAGCAGTGAAGGGGGGTATTCCATGATGCCTCAATATCAAGAGCACATCAAGTAAAATTCAAATAATGATAACGAACTCACAATTTTCAGAGCTTCTGTCCAGCTCTAGGGTAAAGCGCACACAGTGGTATAATCCCCGCTTATGGGATGTATGGAGGGGTTCGTCAGGGTATCCAAACCTCAAAGAAAGCAGAAACAGCCTGATAGTGCTCTCTGTATAACTGTATATCGTAGAGGAGAATAAAAAACGTACTTACAAGTACAGAGCAGACCAACTGCTCTTTGATGCCAGCGCTGGTGGAATAATCCCCACCTAGGATTTCTTTGATTGCCAGGAACTTGTAGAGGTGATATTAGAATCAGAATTAAATGTAATAAAATATAACATATAACTAAAAAGATATATATAAATAGCCAGGATAAATGTATAAATAAATGTAGTTCCCAACTGGCTAGTTCCCAACTACCTTTATTTATACATTTATCCTGGTTATTTATATATATATATTTTTTGGATTATTCCACCAGCGCTGGCATCAAAGAGTTCGTTATCATTATTTGAATTTTACTTCATTTGAACCATACATTCTGCACCATCGTTTGTTCTCTCTTTTTACTTTTTATATATTACCCGAAGATCGCGTTCCTGTATCCTAGGACCACAGAGAGGACACTTTTTAAGTTGGACTTTTTATCTTCAATAATTATTATTGGGATTGGACATTGTCTATCTTGGCGCAGCCCTCCTTTTATATTTTGCTTTTATCCTGTATTTTTAGGGTTCTGGGGGGATTCCCTTTTTGGGTTGGTGCCTTATAGGTTGTTTGGCGCTGTCTCTTTTCTTTTATTTATTTATTGTACTCCCATTCATTACTGTAAAAGTCCTCCCCTACTGTATCAACTCAATTATCTCCAAGCAAAAATATACTTTTTATACAATTTCTATAACTCCAAAACTATACATGCAATATTAATAAAAGTTAAATTTTCGGATCCAGCATACTTAGGGGACAAACATATCCATAAATCATGCAAATTGGTCCAGTGGTTCGGGAGATAGCTGGAAGTCCTATTTTGACGACCGCACGCACATTTTCATGCCCAAAACAGTTCCAGAAATTTAAGATGTGCGGTCAGTCTATTTCCCATGTTAAGTTCAGTTCAAATAGGCGAATGGCAACCGTTCGTGTAAAATTCAATGTTAAAGTGCCGTTCGAATTGTCGAACGGCGTTCAACTCCAGTTGAATGAGTTGAAGTCTGGAGAAGGTAAAATTCAGCATTCCATGAGTTCCATGAACTCGATGACAAAACACAGCTGAATGCGTTCGACTGAATTAAAATGGCCGCCGCCATGTGTTCGTTTTTCGAATGGCGGCCACTTCGGCTGTATCCAAAGTGTCAGTTCAAGAGTGCAGCTCCTTTCCCAGAGGACTTAAAGGGCCAGAAACATTCTTTTAGCATCCAATATACACAGATGGAGTTTTTAAAAGGCAATACACCCCAGGGGCCATAGTCACAAGGCAAATGCTTGCCATTAGTCCTCTCCAAGCACAAGTGGCGAAGGGCACTTCGTCACAATACCCTTAGACCAGCTAGAGGCGATCGCTTCCAGCACTCATTTTGGCCGCGTCAGCATATACGTCAGCGACCGTTTTTTGCCTGATGTACCCTGTACGTCCGTGGTTACTAAGGGGTTAAAGTATATTTACAATTTAGAACAATTTGGTGTCTGACAAACTCAATGCACATCCAGATTATAAACTGTTGAGAAAAGTGAATAGGTAAAAGATTACTCCAAGCACCACATGACCACTTACGTGATTTTACGTGGTCATGGTGCCTGGAGCCTGTATGTGCAAGTTTTGCTATGGATGTCATGTCCATCAGCTCTGGAGTGTCATCTGCCAATACAGAAATAGACTACAACTTCTGGTTTCTGCAGCTCTGCTGAAGCCAGAAGCATGTACTGAACCACCAGGGAGCCTTGAAACTTCTTATCTGAAGTTCTTAAATGAAATTTTAGCTATATCCCAGATTGGTATATATCAAAACCAACAAGATATCAAATTCAAAAGAATGGGATATAGTTTTAGAAGGGAGAAGCACTACACATTTAAATCAATCCACCTCTAAATTAGCTACAGTCTCCCTTCTAATACTATATCCCGTTCACTTGAATTTGATATCTTGTTGGTTTTCATACATACCAATCTGGGATATAGCTAACATTTCATTTTAGTAGCTCACACTGTTTTCATTTGTTACTACAATTGACACTGAGCTATGTAGGTTTCCCCTCCTTTTTAATTGATTGGGATTATCACTTTTCACTTTTTGTTGCACTTATTTTGTATGTCAATTTATATTAAAGTGTATTACCTATACGTTGATCTTTTAACCGCTTAAGGACCAAACTTCTGGAATAAAAGGGAATCGTGACATGTCATGTGTCCTTAAGTGGTTAATCTAGAGGTAATTCCGGTGGGGTACAGCGCCTCCCTTTTTCTGGGGAGCCGTCTGACCTCATTAGTTGTATTCTTTCTCTATTTGTATAATTGGGGTTAAGCCCTTATTACCTCTGTAACCTACCCCTGGCAACTGAGTAAGTTTCCTTACATCTGTGGCCAAAAGGTGTGTTTTCTTTTTTGTCAAGATTATATAAGTGATATTAATGTCTATGTGGTATTGTATTGTAATGTTCGTATATTATAAAATGAAAACGCAATAAATAATAAAATTTAAAAAAAAGATAAAGGCGGTTGAAGGGAAAACAATTCCGTCCCTATATAATGCACGGGAGATTAACTCAGTCACTTATATTCTCCATTATAGTGATGATTCATGCTCCCGAGCTTTTAAATACAATATGTAGGTATTGAATAAATTGTTTATTTCGAGGCACAGGAAGCTTGATATTTCCCAGGGCTTGTTGTTAAAGGGTTACTCCAAGCATCAAATCAATGATTTGAAGTGGTCATGGTGCCTGGAGTCGGTACATGTAGTGTTTTGCTTTGAAGCTCTGCACAGAGTGCAACCCCTTTGAAAGTTTCTCTAGGCTTTCTAATGTCAATTTTGTGCTCTTTCCTATGCACATAATTACATTCTTTTGCTGTGATAGGTCACCTGACACCCTCAGTCAATGAATGGGGATTGACTTGTATGAACTTGGGATCTATATTGTCACTGGTCACAGGAAGACAGTTATGGTACTTACAGTAACCCTTTAGCATGACAATCAGTGACTCCATACACATGCTCTCTACCTACAAAATATTGGACTGTAGTACAAGGAGAGTGGTGAGAGAAAAAAAAATACAAACACCACAGTAATTGGAGAGCTTCCTTTCAGCCTGAATAAATGAAGTGAGTGAAATACAGCCAAAACCTACAGCGTTTCTGTGTGGAGCTGAGTAATCGGTGAAAAGATCTCACAAATATTTAGTTATTTTCTAAAATACTGCAAAGATATTTTTATTGAGTTCTATAATTATCTAAACTTTAAAAATTGCTGTAGAGTTACCATGTTTCTTTTGTGCTGGATAATAAATCAAACCAAGTAATCACCTTAATAAAGTGAACAGTGCATTCAGTACATAGTGTAAAATAAAACCTACTTTTTGGTAAAATGGCCCGATTATTACCTGTATTAAAATTACTCCAAGCCAATGATCCATCATGTTTTAAGATACAGCCATACCCTCCCCCCCAGGTGCTCTTCTTGCTCCCTAATGGACCTCAATAGTCACTAGGATAATTTCTTCTCTTCGAAGTGGTCTGGGTGCAGTGATCCTGTCATTCTAACCATGCAATATAAAACATTGAAGTTTTGTAGAAACTTAGAAAGTTTACTTTGCAAGTTTAAAAACACCTATAGTGGTTTTCTTTCTGACAGACGCTAGAAGCGTATCCTTGTCTAGAACCAAGTTAAACATGGTCCTGGAATCGAATGCTGCTCATAACATTTCATTGGAGGAGTGTGTTATTTGGCCAGGCATGTGATCTCCAATCCAATACTTTTCTAAGAGTAGATAACGTAAGACATCAGCAGGCACGCTGATGTCTTCTGAGGTGGAATTGTCACTGGAGTATTGTCACTGGAAACAAGGTATAATTAGGGATTATTCTAGTGTTAATGACCGAATAATCTAAACTTTATTAACCCCTTAAGGACCAAACTTCTGGAATAAAAGGGAATCATGACATGTCACTGTCAGGATTACAGAATGATCCAGCACGTAGAATTCTGTAACACAGAGGACTGATAGGTAACGTATACCGGACCTTAGAATGGCCGGACTAACGTACCAAAGAATAGTCAGGAATAGCCGAGGTCAAGGGAAACAGAAAGAGACACAACGATAATGAAAAGCCAGAAGTCAAGGATGCCAGAAAACAGGGAAGTCAAAAACAATGCCAAAGTCAAATAACCAGAATAACAAGAATCAATAACGCGCTCTCGGACAACCACAAGGGAAACCACGACAGGGCAATGAGCAGGATGAGAACTGGGCCTAAATACCCCTCCTCTAGACCTGATAGGCTGTAACCGGCCTTTGACCCCAAAGGCAGTTACCAGGTTCCCATTTGCATAATTGCTGCTCAGCACTAACCCTTCTGTGGATTTGGTTGCTGCTCGGCAACACTTTTCATGTGTGGACAGTAAATGCCATTAACCACATTTTTATAAGCTGATGAATACGTGACAGTCACACATGTCATGTGTCCTTAAGGGGTTAAAGACAGCAGGCAAATATTTGCTTTACTTTCTTTACTCGAACCTTCCAGCAGCAAAGAAATGGGTAACAATGTAAAGTAAAAGTCAACCAACCACAGAGTAGGTATCAATAATAAAGTATAATGAAGCTCCTCACACTTCCTCTTTCTATGATGCAGCCTTACCAATCAAAGTCAACCATGTAAATGAAGAACCAATGAGTCTAGGAAAAATCCTGAGTACTGTGCTCAACCATGTAAATGAGGGAATAAGAGCAGATGGAGTCGGTAGGACGTCCAGAGGGGTAGCGCAGATTGTTCACACTAGAAGAATAAGAGAAACATTGTGAAAGTATGGTATCAAATAATAGTGGCCATCACATAAGGCAAGCACTAGTAAAAGTATCAGACAACCAGCACAAATTTGCAAAAACTGCAGGAGCTATACAGAACAATAGAATAAATGACAATACCAGGAAACAAACCTCAGATGAGATATCTCAAAAAGATATATCAGTAGTTAAAAAATGAAGTCAAGACCCCAGTTAGTAGGGAGGGAAAGAAAAAAGCAGGCTGGGGAAATATTCATCTCCTGTCTTAAAATTTAGATTATTCGGTCATTAACACTAGAATGATCTCTAATTTTATGGCAAGACATGAGGCTTCATATTTTCTATTTCAAAACCTAGCAAGTGGAGGAAAAAAAAACATGAGAACACAGACGAAAATAAAAGGTCCAGAAAGTAGATTCCCTAAACCAGTCTGCAGATGCCAAAATATCCGAGAGGGTACCTCCAGCAAGAAAGGCAGCCGAAGCCAAGTGCGGACCAAGTGCGCCCCGAAGGAAACATCAACACCGGAAGGACAGAGGAGCCATTTGATCCAATGAGCAATCGTAGGACATGACACCGGCCGGTGTGGGCTAACGTAGGAGATTAAGAGAGGTCCCAAAGGAGGCCAAAGTGTAGTAGTAAGAGCCACTTATTGGCGTAAACAAAGTGCTGCACAGAGTGACGGTCTATCTGTGAAATATGAGCAAAAAACGGAAGATGAGAGTGTCTTAGTCCGACGCAAAACATCGGGAGCGAAAACTATGGCATGGAAGTCAAATGCGCTGACATCCGAAACTCTCCGGAAGGAAACCACACAGAGGAGAAGGGCTAGTTTAGCGGAAAGTTGTTGTAGAGTGAGGTCCGAGTTGGAAGGTCAAGCTTCCAAAAAAAGGAAAACACAAGTCTGCAGATCGAGGGATGTTTTGCCACAGAGGAATCATTGACCGGGATATGCACCACAGAGATAGCAGAGCGAAATAGATTGATGGTGCGATAGGACTTGCCCTGGTCAAATAGTGAGCATAAGAAATTCATGATGTTAACAACAGATGATGAAAAGGGATCAATATCCCTTTCCACACACCAGCTGGTCCAGTTCTGCCAAGCGGAAAGGTAGGAACGTTGAGTTCCGGGATCCCATAATAACCCTTTAGTAGTGTTCGAAAGCCCAGAGACATTCCAGGATCCCCTGAAACGGTCCACTCTACAAGCTGAAGGCGATCTTGAAGGATAAGGGGGTTAAAGTCCCCTGATGGACTTTGGAGAAGATCGCAAGTCTGAGGAAGAAGAAGAGGGATGTCTGCTGACAGTTCCAGTAGACGGGGGTAACAAGGCTGGGCCCTCCATAGAGGGATAATCAAGAGAATAGTGGCCCCAAAAAACTTTTGAGAGTTCGAAGAATTAGATAAAAGGGAGGGAAGGCATATGCTCCCGAGCTTGGCCAAGGTTGAAGGAATGCACCGACAGCTTGACAAGACAGGTCTGGAGGCCAAGTCTGACGATTCAAGTGGGATGCAAAGAGATCAGATAGAAAGGACCATGAGCCAGATGAAGGAGATGGAAGATGTGTGGGTCCAACTGCCAATTGCTGGCGTCTCTCCAGTGACAAGAGAA
Organism: Pelobates cultripes; assembly: GCA_933207985.1. Taxonomy (NCBI): domain Eukaryota; kingdom Metazoa; phylum Chordata; class Amphibia; order Anura; family Pelobatidae; genus Pelobates; species Pelobates cultripes. Next base: position 180,587,508 of record OW240912.1, read on the forward strand.
CCAGTCCGCCACCAGGTTGTCCGGACCCGGGAGGTATTCTGCATGAAGGGAAATGTTTCTGGCCTGGAAAAATTGGTAGAGTTCCTTCGTCAAATCCAAAAGGAGTTTGGATCGGGAACCTCCCAATCGATTGACATAACAGACAGCGGAGACGTTGTCCATTCTCAGAGTCAGAGAACAATTGTAGGTATCTTTCGCAAAGCTGCGGACTGCAAAGGAGCCGGCAATCAATTTGAGGCAGTTTATGTGTAAGGTCCTTTCAGAGAGTGTCTAAAGCCCTCCAAAGCATTGAGAAAGGCTTACCTATGGACTGACTGAAAGCAAATGACGTCAGAAGAGGGAGGAGAGTCCCAAGCACCGAGGGAGCCTGGAGAAAGGTAAGTGTTTAACCCCTTCCTCGCCCTAGAACCCTGACGGTGAGGGGGACCTATTAACACTATAGTGCCAGGAAAATGAGTTTGTTTTCCTGGCACTATAGTGGTCCTTTAAGCAACCAAGGGTAATGAGTGAATACGGCAGGAGACAAATGGAAAAATCTCATCCAGACCTGAGTAAGAGAATTTCTCAAGGGAAATATTGCAGCTGCGACCGGGCCCGTCACTCCAGGGGGCCCGGCCGCCATGTGTTGTGGCCCCGGCTGCGTGGTTTAATTGCTGGGGCCGCACGTGAAGAGATGGCCCATGCTGTTAGAATCACCCGATGGAAATGAATATCATCATCACAGTGGGCCCGGTAACAGCGTGACCGGGCCCCCTCTGATGTCAGATGCTGGGAGGAAGTGAATGCCCCAGCCACTCCTCCCAGAAACCACCGGGAGCTGCATGGGAGGAAAGAGAGGGAGTCAGAGTGGGAACTCTAACTCCCATCAACCTGAGCCAGTGGACCCCAGGGAAGTAACCCTCCTGCACCTAAAAGGTAGGTAATAGGAGGGTGACTAAAATATTTTGCATGTGTGTGTTAGTGTGTGTATGTGTGTCTGTATGTATGTGTGTGTATGTATGTATATGTATGTGTGTGTGTCTGTATGGGATGGCGGTGGGGCCCCATGGATCAGTTTTGCACACCATGGATTGTGTGTACGCCACTGCCTCTGATGGTGACCATAGGTACCTAAGGTTAGCACTTCAGGCATGACTACAATAGAGAGCACCAACGCCAATGATCCTGAGTCCTTAGTCAACTAGCCAAGGAAGAAAAACATTACTCAAGGAGCAGTACCCTAGGAAGAACTTATCCAAAAGGACACAGAATTGGGATCTGCACTCACTAATGGCCACCTATGTTTCCAGCTGTTACGGAGCCCTCAGTCTCCAGAATGGGAGATATTTGCATGACCAAATCCACAGTCTGGATGAGCCAAGGGCAAGCTAGCAGCTTTAAAATCTGCAACATACAATATGCATGTGTCTGACTATTTGTATCTGTGTGTTATATATGATGCAGAGCACAATATATATTCTGGTTAGATTCACACATTGTCTACCCCATCATAAGGGCATTTAACATATGTCTAGAGGATATCTGCCAGTCTGAAAAATGACTGCTGCGTTCCCCATCTCTGGCAATCCTTCCTTGAGGCTTTCTCTCATCTGCTCAGGTGATCCGCGGGCGAGAGCATTAAATCTTTTCTGTCTGAGACACCTCAGCGCTCCCTGCCTCTGGCTCTGTGCACTCTTCTCCCTCCTCCACTTTCTTTATTTCTGTCTTCAGCATGCTGGTTGAGCACTGAACGTAGAGTAAACAATCAAATACTAGATTAACCCTTTTGTGAGCACATCATTCATTTTCAATGATGTCTAGTCCCTGTGCAATGCAATATTCTTCTTCAATGACAATTTATTCTCAGTGCCGAGATTAGAGTTACAATATTAACTGTATTGACTATAATTTGTTATATATCACTATATAAAGTTTTACCATGAGAACACTTTGACATAATTCCTTTACAAGTCATATAAAATTAATATTAATTAATCCTATCTAGCTATTCACAATATTGAACCCAATATTTAACCTCTCTATGTATGCATGTGACATACCTGGGCATTCTCTACAATAGATGATATTAATGAGCTTGTTCACTAAAATGAATTGGAAAAATGCAAAACTTAGGCAAAAATAGCTATGCAGTGACATTAGCTGAGCTGGAGGATGTTTCTAAATCTTCAATTTTAGCCTAACCTTTGCCATGCAGCTTTCAATAAACTGCAATTATAGGATTAGTGAATAATTCCCTTGGAAAAAAAAAAAAAGCCTACATTTAAATATATTATTTAAAAATCTGATTATTTCCCATAATTAATACTAAACTTCTTTAAAGGGACACTACAGATACCTAAAGCAATTTAATGTGCTTAAGTGCTTTATGTGTGAAGAGTTTGTCCTCTTCTTGTATATTGTACAAAAAGTGCAGATTTCAATAGAAATTGGCACTTTTATAAATTTACCTCAGGAAACCAGTCAGTCCTGTTACTTCCTGGTAGTTTAGCTCGGTGGAGCTAAACTTTAGAGGCAGGCAAACTGTGTTACATCTCCTTCCTCAATGACCGGTATGCCCCAGCTCGGCCTCCTCCTTCGTACACGACGACCTGTTACTGTTCTTCTGCCAGCTCCCACCTACTGTGCTCCTCTCCCATCCTTGGGCACTTTCAAATGACTTCCCTCTGTGTTTAGACTGTGAGCTCATTTCGGCAAGGCCCTCTTCACCTTTTGTTCCCGTATGTCATACATGTTTTGTTGGAATTAAATGTTTGTCTTCCTGTTTTAAAGTACCATGAAATATGTTGGTGCTATTTAAATAATTGTAATCGCCTTGCAAACTTCTCATTGAGCTGGACAGCCACAGAAAGTCTCGGCTGGTGAAGAAGGAGGTGAGGTAGGGGCTTGCAAAGGCTGCAGACAACAGATCTTTTTAGATACACCCCCAACAAAAAAGCATAATTGCAGATTATTTTAAGCCTTGGTGTAAAAACACTCTAAGTTTTAATAATGATAGGAGGTGAATATTTTGCATACTTCCTTTACTACAATCTCCAATAGCAGCAAATAAAAAAGAAATAAAACAATACAAGGTATATAAATGCCAGACCTTCCCACATATTTCCTATTTCTCTGATGGGAAAAGAAGGTCCAAAGCAATTCAATGAGCACGAACAGGTTAAACAACAACTTCAATGCATGGAACCAGAAAAGAAACACAGGGTACGGGCACATTATATTACATTATAAACAGAAAAAAATCAAGAAAATTACCAGGAAATGGACTGATTACCCAAAACAACATGCAATAGTCAAAATAAGTTCGTCATGAAAGTAAATAAATATAGCAACTAGCAAATAACATGCAATATAACAGACAAGACCCATAAAATAAACAATCCCCAAAATAAAAAGGAAATGAGAGAACAAAGGAGGCAATGTCCCATAAAAGACGAAAGAGAGGGTAGAAAAATATTTTCATTTATTAAAATCATTTTGCAGGACTCCTTGTAAGAGTGCTTGTGACTCCACTGGAAACAGCACTGTATCCACACTGGATTCTTATCCCGAGGGAGGTACACTTCTCATGACATGGTATTCCACCAGCTGTGGTCCCAAATTTTCAGTTCCTTCTTCTCGAGGACTTTCTGAAGGTGCCTTCTATTGTGGCGGGCAACAGTCCCACCTTTTGTGCGAACCACATAGGACCTTGGCTCAGGGAAATTCCCTGGTACAATAGGTGGTGTCTTCCACCCTTTGGCGTCATCCCACTTTACTCTGACACTTTGGCCCAGGTAGAACTCAGGCAATGGGAATGCACAGTGACTTCTATTGTAAAAAAATCGTAGTTCCGTTTTACCCTCCTCTGAATGTCCTCTGGAAGAATAGGGGAAGCAGGCTGGAATAACCATGCAGTAGTACAATGTGGTACAAATCTGTCACCCTAAAATCAGCTGTGCAGGGCACGTCCTGTGGCTTTATTTGGGGTCACCCTGTAGGCTAGGAGGGTCAAGTAAGGTTCTGGTTGCTTCAAAAGAAACTTTGTGGTTTGAACCTCTCTCTCGGCCATCCCATTGGCCTGTAGATAATGTGGTACTTGAAGTAGAGTGAAAGAAATCATACTGTCTACTGAAAGATCTGAACTCCATGGAAGTGAACTGCATCCCATTGTCATTCACCAACTCCAATAGTATACCTCACCTGGCAGACTTGCGTTTAAGATGGGCGAATTTGAGATATTTATAGTATTCTACAACAACCTGATATTTACTTCTGTTGAGTTCACACAAATCTGCAGCTATCTTTTGCCAGGAGCCCGCAGGCACCAAGTTCTGTAAGATGCGTTCTCTCTGACTGGAAAGTACTCAGCGGCATCAGTATACAGGTGTGCTTCTCTCTTAATCGGTTTCAATTTCCCAGACGCAAATATTGAATCCACATATATCTTAACGTCTGATTCTGTTGATGACTCTTCGGCAGCAGTCAGTGGGAGCCTGGAAAGTGTGTCTACCACCAACAGTTGCTTCCCTGGCACATGCACTGCCCGAACATTGAATCATCAAAAGTTTTTGACATCTCAGAGGCGCCTTGTCAATGTTATATGTGTTTCAGTGGTTTGTTGTCAGCCTCCATAGTGAACCCTTTCAAGTCCTTGGAAGATCTCAGGGGCAGAAGATATCCCAAATGGGAGTCTGCAAAAACAAAACTGACCTACCGATGTAGTCAGCTTGTAACTCCCCGGGTGTGGGGGTATTTGCCAAAATCCAATGGAAGCATTAAGCGTGAAAACTAATTTAGCCCCTGACAACCTTGGAGCTATATCTTGCAATGTTGGCTACATATAACTCTCCCTCTTCACCGCCTCATTCAGGTGTTTTAAATCCACACAAATGTGAACTTTACCGCTTTTCTTAGTGACAGGCACAGTGGGAGCACACCAGTCAGTTGCTTCAATGACTTCCTCAATTAACACCCATACGCTTTATTTATGTAAGTTATACTTTAAACTGTGGTAAAAGTGGGAAGAGAATTCTACAAGGTGTACTCATACTGTATCGCATAAGTCTTAAGCTGTATAGACTCGTGTAAGCTTGTTTGAGCAGGGTCCTCTTCCACCTATCGTTCCTGTAAGTTTTCTTGTAATAGTCCTATTTATAGCTAAATCCCCCCTCTAATAATATTGCTATATAAATGGCGATAATAATATTAGGATCGGCTAACAAGTCAACAGCCCAACAACAGGCTCAGAAAAATTAAATAGCTCAGGTGGAGTGGAGTAAACTAAGACATCTTCATAGATTAACAAAGAGAAGTGCAGGTTCGGAATTCTGACACTATATCATATAAAGTGAGTTGGTTTCACCATGTCTTTATTGCAGAGCTTAATTTAAGGCCAGACACCATCTAAAGCAGCATTACATTTGAAAAATGACAGATCCTGCTGACACCTCTGGCCTCGCCCCCTTTCTGTGATGTCACTCAAGCTCTCATCACAATATGTTTGTATCCCCTTTGAAATTTGGGAGGGATTATTTACTCAGGACTTGTTTCCAATCTGGCTTCAAAGTTTTACCGGCCAGCCACTACTCGCCACGGATAGCAAATAATGACTCTTTCCAAACGCCAAAATGTTCCCATTAGCCACAGGAAATCAAGCACATGAACTCAATGCCATCTAATGATGTTCTTGCACTGTTTTCATTGGGACAGTTCCTTCAGCATCTTAGATGCAAGACACCTGGGAACAAACCTAAGGTGATAGGACAAGACCCCAAACCCCCAGAATGTTGGAAAATATGTCCCTACCTACAACCTAGCTTCCCTTTATCCATTGCTGATTGGAGAGGGAGTCTGTGCTAAGCAGCAGGAAGGACAATTACAAGTGAAACATGTGCTCCCTATTTCCATGCTGTATGTGTGAACTCAGTATGTGGTATGAGTGTGTAGGTTAAGTGTGTACGAAATGGGTGAACATGCAAACGAGATGCATGCAGAGAATCCAATGGAATTTACATTTTTAAACTGATTAAAGATTTAACCTGGGATTTCCACGCATAATTAATCTGTGAAGAGGTCTGAGCTGTATATGTTAAAAGGCAGTCCAATCACTGGAATCTCTACAGTTTATTGTTGCTGTGATGCAAAGAGGCTAGAGGTGCAGGTTTTGTAGAGGCTAAGCCTGCTATAGGTGCAGGTTTTGTAAACTCGTTTAAATCTTTTTAAGCACAAGCATATTACCTTTCTTTCATTATTGTCCAAATTATTTGTCTGATTCCAAGTGGTCAAATAATGTTTAAGTCTTTTACCATCACTAAATGGACATGGACTGGTGCATACAAATAAAATACAATGTGCCAGTTTGGTGGAAGCAAAAGTATTAACAATGTTTCACTAATGTAAAAAGTGTTAAATGATACAGTGGTTATGGTGCTTAAAGTGGCAAATTTACACTCCGAGACAAAAGCACATTAAAAGTTGGAGTTAAATGAAACAAATAGGGAGATAATCTATATGTAACTAGAGAGGTGCAAAGAAAATGAGACATAAGTACATAGAGAGGGAACTTAAAAGATGGACAGACAGATTGACACAGTTAGAGGATAGACAGATAGATATACCAACAGACACAATCATTTAACATAAATATTCTATAGATTGTCTGGATTTATATAAATGATTGTATGTGTCACCTCTCATAAGTAAGAAGTTAATCAGTTCCTATTATAAAGTGACCTGCGGTTAGAAGGCATACAAATTACTGTAAGGTCTCCTAAGAGGTAAGAGTGACAGACAGGGGCATCATCCTGATAACAATATGCTGCTTTGCACCTCATTATTTGAGTAATAATAACGCCTATCTTATAATGGCATTGTTTCTGTGTCCTAATGTGTTTTCCTGGGGCATCTCAAGCCTAAAACAAAAACAACAACAGGAACTTTCTACTGATGGAAATGAAGTACTGAGATTGTGCACTGTCAGTGCAGTAGATGATCACTTGTTCTCTGGGGCTTGGGATGCTGATAGAAAAAATTGGGGTGTTTGAATTATAACAACACAAAGAGACATTTCTTGAAGGCAGTAAGGAGCATTAAAATAAAATTTTAACCAATTCAGTCCTGTTTTGTTCTGCAAGAAGTGTATGGGTGCCTTGGATGATGAATAGGTCAAATGTAGGCAGCATTCCTACAGGTAAGGAAAAAAAATAATCAATTTTTATGGTATGGTTTAAATATTTAATAATTTTTAAATTGTATGTGAGTTTTGATTAAGTAGGTATATATGTTATTTCTGACATCATGCATTTGTGTTTTGGACCGCTTTAGGCACCAGAACATACTCAGTTCAATTTGCTAATTTATGGCAGAAATATTATATGGATAATGTTTCTTAAAAGTCATTTCTGCAGAATGTGCCTTTTTTAGAGGTGGATCTGTTCAACACACCTAGAGTATATGAGCACCTTTGGCAATTAATCCTACAATCAAATGCACAGTAGACAAAGGCAGGCACTGGGGCCTTCCACATGTACAAAGCTTTTTCAAGTTCCAACCCTGAAAAATATGTATATGATCAATCATCCTGAGAAATATCAACTGACCAAGACCTTTGTTCATAGCCTGTTCTCTGTGTATTATCTTAATGAGAGTCCACAGTAGGACTTTCACAAATAGATTATTACAGACAGACCGGTTTATAGGGGCAGTGACATATCTACATAACTTAAATGGAACAAGTACTAACTACTGAAAATACACGCTCACTATATTGTGAAGTTCTACAACTCCGATACATCAATAAAATGCTGAATGCAATCTTATACATAGAGGAGGTAGATATGTAGTTTTATATCAAGGATGCAAATGTGTTCTTATATTAAGAATGCAACAATTAAGGAATGAAGTTAAAGAGGCAGTGATTCACAGTTGTCATTGGAGAGCGGACTTCAGTTTTTACAAAGAATGCACAGTTTTTATTTAGCACTTTTTGTCATAATTATCACTATCAGGAATGTCAATATATAAATAATTTTACACTTCCTCATTGACTGAAAAGAAATTTGTAAATATCCATCCAAAAATTCAAGGGTTAACGTGAGACAGTATATGCATCTAACCCCAGGAAAAAGAAAGGGGGGAGGGGGGGAGAGGAAACAGCATAATAATTAAAAGATGCCTCCAAACTGTCTTGGAAAAGCATAAATTGTGAAGATGAAAGAAAATGATTAAAATAATTAAATACTTGGAGTTGACATGCAGAGGCAGCCTCTCGCCAACGGACATTTGTCGGTAATTAGTTAATTAATCCTAACACAAATTATGAACCATGGCGAACCAGTGAGGCTGAACGGAGCCGGCTGTTCAGAATTAAAACGAATTGGAGAAATCTCATTATTTGTAGGAGAGTTGTAGTAGTGTATACCACAGAGGTTTAGACATCCCTATCTTACCTCTTTCTCAGAATACCACTCAACTTTATGTAAGTGCCTTTCCTGGAGCGTTTTACCATCCTACGCAAAGTGTAGAAACATACATAATGACATACTGGGGAGATTTATCAAGGTGTTGTTGTCTAAAAAGTGGTGCAAATTTATAAACGTTAGGCAGCCACCATGGAAACCAGTGCATACAGCAGGTATATTCCATTGGTGATTAATCCACTATACAACCTTGCACCATTTTCCCCCCACTATAGCTCGTCTTACTAAAAGTATTCAAGGTACACTTCTTGAAGAAAATTTTCTGGAGATGGCAATTCATCCTGACATATAGCCCATTTGCTGGGCCAAATTACACTTGCAAATGATATTGTAACACGCTACATTTTATGACTCAACAGATTTACAAGTTAAAGAACAAAAATAAATACAGAACTAAAAAAAAAACAATTAAAGGGCAACTACAGTCATTAACTTTCCTCCTTTTTAAATCCTAGACATTTTCATTATATTAAGTAAAAACTCCTGAGCCTATATTCCTTCCTCTTCACTTTGACATGTTCTAGGGCAGAGGTAGGCAACCTTTTAGCAGCACTGTGCCGATAAAGGATTGTGATGTCCCCGTATCGTGCCGGTCCTATTTTTATTTTATTTTTTTAATTGAGGGGTGTATGCTGCCGTATTCTGCTTGTGTTATTTTTTACTGTAATTGCTTTGTATCGTTGTATTTGTGCATATATGCAGGGCCGTCTTTCATAGTGACTGGACACTGGGCAAAGCATTTGCTTGGGGGCCCATGGACCCTGTCCCCCCTCCCCAGACATGCAATCACGTCCTCCACCTCCATGCAGTGGCGGACCTAAAGTAGAGAGGTGCAAGAATTTTTAGGGGTCTCCCTGTTGCACGGATGATTAAAAGGTAGATCCCCATTTGTCGTGCAACTCCTGAAATGCATTGACAGCTGGGGCTCTACCATTTACCCATGTTTGCAGGTCTGTATTTAACACTAAGCAGTTTGTGTGTTTTTGAATGTAAACAGGTTTTTGTATGGAATATGTTTGTACGTGGTGTTGGCGTGATTGCAAGCATTTTGGTGTGTAACACAGACATGTGTTTGTACGTAGTGTTGAAATTTGAATGCAGGGGTGTATTTGTGTGTAGTGTTAGTGTGTGAATGCTGAGATGTATGCACATATACACACACACACAGATATATACACACTGAAATGCGCACACACATAGATTTACTGACACACACACAAACATACTGACACACACACAGCTATACTAACACACAGACATGCTGACACACACACACACACACACTGACAGACATACTGACACAGACATACACTTTAAAACCCACCCTCCAGTTTCCTACCTTTCCTGCTGGTGGCTGAAGGTGTTGGGAGTTGGGGTCTAGCGCTCTCGGCCAGCCCCCCTCCAATCTGCCTACTCTTCTTTCCCGCGCGCTTCTCTCTTTGTGGGAGGAAGTGATGCGCGGCCGTCACTTCCTCACAGCCTGCTGCCGAAAAGCAAAGGGCCCGCTTGCGCTGTTAAAGCGCTTCAGCGTGCGACCGGGCCCCTGCTGACAGAAGCCCAACGGGTGGTCCTTTGTGCATGGGCCACCTGGTGGGCCTCCTTAGTGTGCGGATTACCGGCCAGAGGGTTAGAAATAGTTGAGGCCAGCAGGGCTCACGGTGCAGCTGGCCAGTTTGACCCGCGTTAAAGACGGCCCTGCGTATATGAGCTATTATATTGTATATGTTCATGAGTAGTTTATGGTATTGTGTATGATACATATGAATGTGGGCTGTGTATGGGGGCTGCTTGTGAAATTGTGTGTGTGTGGATGGATATGTCACAGTGTGTGGGGGCTGTTTGGGGTATTGCATGTGGGGTTGTGTGCATGTATGTGGATTGTTAGTGGTGTTTCGTTTGTGCATGTTTGTGTGTGGGCTGTCCGTATTATTTGTATGAGTGGAGGGTTATTCTGCATTTCTGTGTATATCTAGCAGTGTGGGTCGGTTCCAGTGGGGACCAGGCTGGCCAGGTACATGTCAAGGACAGTACAGTGTGGATTCCTATTCACAAGTGCTGGGGGCAAGTGATCTGAGATCAGTTTCTCTATGTGCTGCAATGCATAAATTGAGGATTGTCCTTCACCACCTTTTCGGATTAGCAGATATCTGATACTGGGACTCCTGATAGGCCAGAGCCTGTTTGGCTCTAGCAGCGTTGAGTGCCGTGCATGGCACTAGTGCCGTGGGTTGCCTACCCCTATTCTAGGGAAACAAAAGTTCTCAAAGGAGCTGTTCAAGTACTTGAAAAGTGTGAGTACACACTGCCTCTTCACACTCTGCAAGTCTCAGGTGACTTAGGGTTAAGGGGGACTTAAGGGGAACCAGCCTTTCAAGTTGTTGAAGAAAGTTAATTCCTAACCCTAAGTAAATTCAACCGGTAACCATACCCCTGCGTTTCACTAATACTTCCCTTACCCAAAACTTATATCCCAAACCTAAACACCTTAGTGGCATATTTTTATAGACTGCATCTTTTTTTGGCATGAACACAGACAATATTGCATTGCTTGCTTTACATTTTTAAAGGAGACTATATGTTCTATTTGCGTTTCGTCCAAAGCATCTTCTCACTTACTCTTAATATTTTGTTATTCGGCTAAAGGCAGACCATTATATCTGCAATGAATGCTTTCTTTGAGATAAAATATACCATCACAAATCTAAAATTATAAAAACAATTCGCTCTCCTTTACTTGCCACATAAACAGCCACATGTTGTCTAGTATTATAAACGCGTGTGCATAAGTGTTGCATGTTACATGTGCCGTGACCTTCACAGTACAGGAGGAGCAGCCCTTACACCCTCAGGCCATGCACTGTCACTAAAATGTCTGTCTGTCTCAATCATTCAGAAACAGTGAAGGGCAGATCATTTTGCTGAAAAGGGATGCTCTAAAGAAGAATATGTCACAAGAAATATATCTCAAATCTGTGACTTGGTGTTTGGAAGGGTTCACATTTGCCACCTGACCCAATCAAATTGCAGAAGAGAATGGAGAAGTGAAAATTTCCCCATGTTTTTAGAAGTTTAAGTGGGTTCTGAACACAGTATTTCGTATCAATACTTACCTCAAATTGGTTTCCAAAGGTTCCACATGAAAAGGGAGCTTGTAAAGGTTTGGAAATGTATTTAAAATACTAAAACTATAAGTAAGGTAGCTATGAAATTTGCATAGTTCTGTAAAAACAAGCTCTCGTCTGATTTGGTGTGGTCTATACACTAAACTGTTTAAAGAGGAATTGTTACACTATTTTTTTTTCTGTTAAATTTATCCGTTTCTAAAATTAATCAATTTATCAATGCATATTCACATGCCTTCCTAATAACATAATAAAAATAATCAGGTGCCCAAATGTAATTTTTTTCTATTAGATTTTAAATATGTCCTTGCATTATTATTTCTATGTACAGAGGTCTGTCATTGTCCTCGCCAAGGGAAGGACAAGGGAAACATTTACTACTAAACTATTAAAAAGAGAATAGACCCAAAGCCACATTAAGGACAGGTGTTACATGTATAAAGTGTTATTTACATAAGGCTACAAGAAGGCTAGAAGAGAATAGGCTTTCGGATTTATTGTATCTTTTATTGATCAGCTGGACTATGTAGCCAAATTTAACAGTTATGTTGAATTTGCTGAATAGTTTACAGGCAGATAGGCAACGCCACTTAAATATCTAATATATTGTTACTTTTCTGATACAAGTAAACATTTTTATCTCGTTTTGATGCAGTATGCAGAATTCGGTGAAAATATACAAAATAAAACACCTCTTCATTTTGATTACCAATGCAATGAGATGGGGTGTTCAAAAGTTAGGGGGCAAAACAGGTTATTAGCTACCTTTAAGCCATTCCTGCTTCACTGAATAGTACTATTTTTTTTTTTTTAATTGCTGAATGCTTCACATTTACAGAGATATATTTCAGAATACTCATATAATAAGGTCAGTTAGGAAGACTGTTGAAAGGTAGGTGTAGCAAATTCACCCCTTTAAGAGAGTTTGCCATGAGCTTTTGGAGGGGCTTGCTTGCCCGCCTCCTGCCATGTGACTTTGGCCCTGGGGGTATTGCCCTTTAAAGACAGTATTTGGGCATGATGGATTTTTATTATGCGGCTACTGGCCCTTTAAGCACAGTGTATGGACTTCTATTAGACTGTGTATAGATTGTGTATAGGAAGGTGTACCCCTCCCCTGTTTCCTGTCCCATTGTTCTCCAGCAGGGCGTTGTCCCAGGCACACTTCCAGACTAGTTGGAACTGGTTTGGGCTGGAAAGCAATGCTTCCGTGGACCTAAAGGGACCTCCACAAAACTTTAAACCTCCATAACTCCTGAACCTCTGGTCCGATCTGGGTGATTTTTGAATATGTTATTCACCCAGATCAGGGCTATCAGGGGTGTACCCTATGTATTTGGGGTACATCTAGAACTTGGGGAAAATATGTACATTTTAATTCTGTTAACAGATAAGCTGATGGGAGGAGATGTGTGGGTTGTACCTTGTACTTTACTGGTTAATGTACTAATTATTGTGAATCCCTCCCTTGCATGGGAGAAAGTTTTAAAAGAAGGGTGTTGGGAATAAAAGTTCCGTTCTACTTCACCCTCAATTTGGAGTGCCGTCTCTTATTGGGGGAAACTGCTACAAGGGATTGCTATGCTCTGCATACTCTCTTGCTATATTCACTGCTAAGCTCTTGTAAGAGCTTGATCCTGCCTTGCTCTCTGAAGGTGTCGGCTGGAGTGCCCGTCGATCCGTTACAGTAGGTTTAAACTACCCAGTAGACTTTTGCTTGCTTGAGATATGTAAAGAACATTAGATGTACAATGTAATACATGATGAGATTTAAAGTTAACTTTTTTTGTGTGGGGGGTGAAGGAGGGAGAGCAAATGGCACACAGTATTAATAGAAGGTAACCTTACATATTACTGATGTGTTAAAACATTAAAGCCACTTTTCAGTAGAATGCAGTGGGCTCATGCATGAAGTATAGATAAGTCGTAAGGCACAAATTAGTTTCACATGCTGTGTAGTAACACAATAAAGCAACATATTTATGGTGGCAAATATGATCTAGGTCTGTGGTGGTCCGAGAGCAGGTGTAGCAAAGGTGAACGGTCACTGAATTAAGTTAAGAAGTAAAACTCCGCATGGCAGCACAAAAAGGGAATAAGGTCTAGCCACTAACTCTGCTCCATACTAAAACTCTAGGCAGACAATAACATTCAATGTATATATTAGGCTACTGAACGAAATAGCAAATGTATAATTCCAATTCTGTTTTGACCTAGAATTGTCTTCTCAGCCACTGCATTGTGCTATGTATGTTTACATAATGCCCCTGGGTTAGACTCTACAGGGAAAAGTGTTCACAAATCAATTTAATTATTTTGAGGGCATAAAGAAATAAGCTTTGAAATGCTGGACTAAGTAATGTTTTATCTATACATTTGCTAGCACAAAGCAGATAAATGCTTTATCATCTTTCGGTGGGTCCCCGCTCAGAACTGAAGCTGGTTTTAGCTCATTTTGTGCCATTACAGAGAGAACATATCTGAAGCATATCAGACTGGTCCCACCCATACGGGCAATCCAGATCCAAAATGCCAGCAAGTTCTCTCTGCACGAGAGATATAGCAACCCCAGACGATCGTTTCAGCCTTGTTAGGCATCATCAGTGAGGCATAGCTGATATCTCCCTAGGCACCGTGAGCAAGGGGTCCACGTCTGGATTACCCTTTAAACTAATGGAGAGTATACTGCTCAGATATGTTCTCTTTGTAATGGCACAAGAGGAGCAAAAACCAGCTTGAGATCTGAGCGGGGACCCACTTACGGGCAGGCTAGTTCAGCTGCTGCCCGTTCTCAGTATACTCTTGTGACCCATTTTTTTGTTCTCCACAAATATCTTTTTAGCATTTCAGATAAACTTTAAAGAATTCATTTTCAGCTAAGCACTACCTCCCTACATATGTACTGATGTTGCACTGATTGTCCATCATCAAAAAGTCATGTCACTTCTAAAAATGCACTATTTAATCCACACGGCCTGTACAGAAATGCAGTGTGTGTGACTGTCAGAATAGGTTAGAAATAATTAAGTGGCATATCGACCATGTGCACCATTAGTCATGGGTTGGCCGACAAAATCTGGCGAGAGGTCCAATGTGACTGCGCTGAGGAAGAGGATACTGTTCTGGTGAAGGTGGAGATCAATAAAGTCACGCAGGGTCAAAGAGAAGTCTTTCTAGTAATTGAAGATTCCCTCCTGAGGTAGCAGCTGCTTTAAAAAGCAAGTTGTCTTCTTTGTGCTCTGAATACATGGATGTGAGACTATACTGGTTCTCGGTGGTTATATCGATGTGGTAACCAGTCAGCATGTAGCACACAGTTCCTGGATTTTTGTCTGGAACACCACTCGGAGTCGTTGATTCTTCAGTTCTGCACTCCTGACTTGCTTCTTCAACTATATGATTTCTTGTGATGATTGGAAAACCTCAGTAGTCTAGCTTGTCAAGGATTTGTACTCCACCTTCCAAAATCCTCAATTTCTCAAAGCTTTTTACATTCCTGCTGGAGATGCTGCATGCTGTCCTATTTGGCTTTAGATGCAGGATAAAAAAATAATTTGAATAACTTTTGTCTTGCTTCATACAGCCATACAGCCAATACACCATACAGCCAATTACAGCTTATTTAAACCCAAATTGCCTTTTTATCAGTGCCCTGTCATGGGTTCCCTTTGATGGTTATCCAAGAGTGTGTTCCGGATTGTTTTTTTCTGGTTTTTGACTTTGGCTCCGTTTCGACTTCCCTGATTTCTGGTATCCTTGACATTTAGCTTTCCCTCATCGTTATGTCTCCTTCCTTATCCCTGACCTCGGAAAGTATTTTGACTATTCTTGGATACGTTAAGTCCGGACATTCTAAGGTACGGTCAGACGTTATCCTTAGAATAGGAGTGATACTATTTCTGCGTGCTGGATCAGCAGTAATCCTGACAGTAATTGAGTTGCTTGGATCGGATATTTCCATCTGGGACTTGAGTTTGAGTTCTGCAGTCAGCATTTCAGCCCTCTGTTTCCTATTCCCACTTTCTTGCAACTCTGCCTCCATCATCTGCGAGATCTCTTCAGCTTCACGTAACCGGCAGTTGAGCTGTGGAGAATGTTCCGATGTGGTGAATTCACTGTCATAGGAATCTAGAATTCTCTGTCAAGACTTACCTCCGTTCCCTTACTGCTCTGGCAGCAACTCCGAGCCGCAGCTGCCCAAACTCATGCATGCACTAATGCTAGGGGCAGGCCTCAAACTTCAAACTCTGATTGTATCTCCCAGGCAACGATAGATACTTTGGAAATGTGCATGATCATTCCATGCTGCAGGATAGCACTGTGGGTGCGGCTGGAATCAAAAACATTAATTCCCACGGCAACTCAGATGACTGACAGCCCTATGCACAAGTAGAGTGCTATGGAGGCATGTCAGAATATGTGTATCTTTAGTTTGACTCCCTATTTAAACTGTGAACAGCTGAGCTGTCATTGCTCAGTTCTTTGGTACTTCCCTGCAAAACTACCCATGTGATTTCTGCTCTCCTGGATTACCTTACCTTTAACTTGCCCCTTTACTTCTAAACCTTTGCTGCCTGACCTTGCCTTTGCCTTTTCGGATATGTTTGCCTTGGACTACACTTTTTTATTTATTATTTTTTGTCTACCACTGCAAGTACTGCACTTTGGGTTTCATACTGACATTACAACTGAGCCCTTCATTGAACCCGCAGTCTTGGCTGAGGCTATACAAGCCATGACCCACCAGATGGGGGTGCTCAGTCACTCCATGCTGGATTTACAAGGACATGCACAGCAGTATGTCCAGATCAGAGAACTTTGTGCCACACCACCTGCTAGCCCTATGTCCATAGTTTTTTAAAATGAACCTCGTGCTCCTGGACCTGCTGTGCCCATGCCAGAAAGCTTCTCTGGTGACCATGCTTCATCTTGAGGTTTTATGATGGACTGTATCCTGATGTTCAATATTAAGCCTCATACTTATTGTAATGATTCGGTCAAGGTTAGAACTGTTATTTCGCTACTAGCTGGAGAACCACGTACATGGGCACTTCACCTGTTACGTACGCAGAATCCTGTACTGAATACTTGGGACTCTTTCTGCTGCACTTGATACGTTGTATGATTATCCCATTCGTCTTGTCAATGCCCAAGCTGCAATCAGGGCTCTCAGACAAGGAAACAGAACGGGTGAAGCTTATGCTATGAAGTTCAAAAGTATTGCTATTCAGACATGTAGGAATGAAATAACCTTGATAGACAAATTCAGAATAGGCCTCAATGAAGCCCTAAAAGATGAATTTACCAGAGTGGTGAATGGAGGAATTTGTGGAACTAGCCATACAATTGGATTGATGATTCCGGGTACACAGACAAGAAAGAACTGCCTCCATGTCCTACTTTGAGAAACTCCCTCTATTTACTTATCCTTAGCTGGGTCTCCTTTGGTCGTCATGTAAAATCAACCATGCCATGTAAATCAACCTTGTGAAAGGACATCTCCATCTAGCTGAACTCACAGGAGAAGAAACAGCAGGTTATGCCTCTACTGCGGCAAGCCAAATCACGTGGTCAAAA
Organism: Pelobates cultripes; assembly: GCA_933207985.1. NCBI lineage: Eukaryota > Metazoa > Chordata > Amphibia > Anura > Pelobatidae > Pelobates > Pelobates cultripes. The sequence goes on from OW240912.1 coordinate 180,604,663, forward strand.
CCTGTCCAGAAAAGGGTACCAACCACAAATGTAAGCAACACCCATGTCCTGTATTTATGCCATTCTCTTCAAACATGGCACCCCACTTCTCTATTCCTATTCTAGTACAGTGGAATAAGAAGAAAGTGACTGTGAACGTGATTAATTCAGGAGCCATTGGCTGCTTTTTGGATTATTCTTTGCTGCTACCATGTGGATACCTTGTCGTAACAAAGAATATCCTATGTGGATGGTAGTCATTTGAAATCTGGGCTTGTTACCAAACAGACCTTTCCCATTGTTGTTACTATTGGTACCCGTCATGAAGAGACATTACAGTTTGACCTGGTAGCCTCACCTGTTTCCTGTCATACTGGGGTTGCCATGGTTGAGAACTCACAATCCACTAATTTGTTTGACTAATGGCAAGGTATCCTTTAAGTCCCCCTATTGTCAACAGAAATGCCTGACAAGACCATCTCCAGTGATACACATTAACACCATCCTAGATGCTAATAAAAAGAGTTGTTATTCATCTCCCTTCTGCTTGCACAAAATACAGTGTGGTGTTCGGGGAAAGGTGTTGACTCACTACCCCCACACCGGACATATGACTGTCCCACTGATCTATCACCTATCCCTTTCGGATGTATATATCCATTATCAGAACCTGAATTGAACATTCTGAAAGAAACACATAAGAGAAAACCAGGAAAAAGGATTCATTAATTCCCCTGCTGGTTCAAGTATATTCTTTGTTGGAAAAAAGGATGGTGGTCTTCGTCCTTATGGGATTACAGAGACCTAAATGACATTACCAAAGAAAAAAATCGGTACCATTGCCTCTCATACCCAAACTTATGGAATCATCGAGACTGCTTCTTTTTACACCAAGCTAGATCTACGAGGAGCCTATAAGTATTATACAGACTGTACTAGAGAGGGCACTTAAAGACGATGTATTAACCAAATTTTAGTTTACCTTCCTCACTAATAAATTCCCTTGAACTCCTGTTTTTTACACCTTAGCAAAGGTGCATAAAGACTCTGTGCATCCTCCTGGGCGCCCGTTTGTGGCAGGTACAGATTATATTTTTCAACCGTTAGCCATCTTTGTGGACCAATTTTTACAACCCTTAGTTACTTCTGGTAACTTCTACTTTTTGGTACATATTAGAAATATGCAGGTAGAGCCCTCTGACTTACTCGTGACACTGGATGTGTCCAATTTGTACACATCTATTCCCCACCATGAAGGTTTGGAACTAGAGGAATGGAGACACTTATTAGAGGGTGCCTCTAATACTATCACCGTATATATGGATCATCACAACCTTGAATACCTCAGAGCAGCACGTAGGCTTTGTCCCAGACAAGCAGGGTGGGCCCTGTTCTACTCTTGCTTTCAGTTCCACATCACATATTGTCCTGGTACAAAGAACGGAAAGGCAGATGCCTTGTCTCATATTCCTTGTCCAACTGCTCCTGTGGAATACCCTGAAACTATTTTACAAGGACATTTCTTGGCAACCCAGTCAATTCTACTGGACAAAAAACTATTTTCTCAAAATGTCATCATACCTAACCCTCCTTAACACCTGCAAACTGGTGCCAAACTATGTTCCAGAAGCAGTAGGAACTGAAGTACTCCATCAGTCATGACCTCCCCTATGTCTGGTCATGAAGGTCAGAGACAGACCTATGACTTGGTTCAGTGATCCTTCTGGTGGCCATCTATGCAGAAAGATGTAGGTGATTATGTTAAAGAATGTTCTGTGTGTTCCAAATCCAAAGATCCTCCTGCTCGTTCGGTTGGTTTATTGCAACCAATACCCAGTCCTTTTTGCCCCTGGTCACAGATCTCTGTCGACTTTATCGTCGAGTTACCTGCCTCCCAAACATATACCATACTACTATAATGGTAGTAGTCGACACACTTACTAAAATAGCTCACATTATTGCAGCAAAAGGAACACCCACTGCCAAACAGACAGTTATACTGTTTCATAGACATGATTTCAATTTGCATGGTGTGCCTGAATCCATCCTGTGAGAGGTCCTCAATTGACTGACATTTTGGAAATCATTCTGTAACCTCCTACAAATCCGGGTTCGTTTGTCCACTGCCTTCCACCCACAGACGAATGGTCAAAGTGAAAGAACCAACCAGACACTTGAACAATATATCAGATGCTACACCACTCATCTGGTATGGGCTGCAGAATTTGCGTATAATAATCACTTACACAGATTATTCCGTTCCTGAAATTCCCAGTCTCCTGGATTCCCTTAAATGCTTGTTTTTTGTTGCCACACCCGTTCCTTTGCCATTTATCCATTTTGTTTCATTGTGTTCCCTGCTAGCAGTGTTTGCATTCTTCTGCTCATTTCCTTGCAGGTAAGTACTGTGTGTGTTATATTTGTACTTTTAGTCATGCATAACTACCCCCTGTTCCAAATTATTATGCAAATGATATCTTTCTCATTTACCTAAATAATTGATGTAAATAACAGTCAGCATAATTCTCATGTTATCAACTATTAAGAGTACAATTCAAATTTTATTGAACAAACCTCCTAATGATATTTTTTTTAAACAAACTTACAATGCACTGTTCCAAATTATTACACACAGTAAGTTTCAAAACACTTTATAGGTTGTAAAGAACTGAATAGTGTCATTTGTTGTGTTTGCAGCATATTTACTGAAATCAAAAGCTATTTCAATCAAACTTATAATAACATTTTAACTTTTTAAACATTTTAACAGGTCACGTTACATTTTAACATAGGACCCCTTATTTGATAGCAGCTTCACAAGTCTTGCATCCATTGAACTTGTGAGCTTTTGGACAGTTTCTGCTTGAATTTGTTTGTAAGATGTCAGAATAGCCTCCCAGAGCTGCTGTTTGGATGTAAACTGCCTCCCACCCTCATAGATCTTTTGCTTGAGGATGCTCCAAAGGTTCTCAATAGGATTGAGGTCAGGGGAGGATGGAGGCCACACGATTGCTTTCTCTCCTTTTATCCCCATAGCAGCCATTGATGCAATGGTATTCTTTGCAGCATGAGATGGTGCATTGTCATGCATGAAGATGATTTTATTATGGAAAGCATAGTTCTTCCTTCTGTACCAGGGAAGAAAGTGGTCAGTCAGAAACTCCACATACATTCCAGAGGTCGTCTTTACACCTTCGGGGACCCTAAAGAGGCCAACCAGCTCTCTTCCCATGATTCCGGCCCAAAACATGACTCCACCACCTCCTTGCTGACGTCGCAGCCTTGTTGGAACCATCCACTACTCCATCCATCTGGACCATCCAGGGTTGCACGGCACTCATCAGTGAACAGGACTGTTCGAAAATTAGTCTTCATGTTTTTTTCTGCCCAATGCAGCCATTTCTGCTTGTGAGCATTGGTTAGTGGTGGCCAAATAGAAGGTTTATGCACAATTGCAAGACTCTGGAGGACTCTACACCTTGATGTCAGTGGGACTCCAGAGGCACCAGCAGCTTCAAATATCTGTTTGCTGCTATGTAATGGTATTTTAGCAGCTGCTCTCTTGATCCGATGCATGGATCTGGCAGAAATCTTCCTCAATGTGCCTTTATCTGCACAAACCCGTCTGTGCTCTGAATCAGTCACAAATCTTTTAATAGTACGATGATCACGCTTAAGTTTTCGTGAAATATCTAATGTTTTCATACCTCGTGCAAGGCATTGAACTATTTCACTCTTTTCGGCAGCAGAGAGATCCTTTTTCTTCCCCATATTGCATGAAAATGGTGCTCTGCTTAATAATGTGGAACACCCTCCTTTAGTAGTTTTTCCTTTAATTGGGCTCACCTGGCAATCTAATTATCACAGGTGTCCGAGATTGTGGTTACCCTGCGCCAGACCCAGATTGTCCTATTCCACACTGTGACTCCTACCAACATCAGGCATGTTGGGTCCCAGTCTCCGGACCGCCACCCCATGACAGTTCCTTCACTGCAAGAATTTGTTTAAACCCTTAAGGACACATGACATGTGTGACATGTCATAATTCCCTTTTATTCCAGAAGTTTGGTCCTTAAGGGGTTAAAAAGATCGTCAGGAGTTCTGGGGTCTATGCCAGGCAGCTCTCGATTTAAAGCTAGGCCTTAAAAGTTACTCGCAACTTTAAACCTGGGGGTTTGCACACTCACTAATGGTGAATTTATACTGCAAAGGCAAAGAGACCATATTGGTTCTAAGCTTGATCTGCTCACCTCTGACCTTTACTTTGTTTGACGCCAAGTATTGGATATGCATGTGCTTGATGCACATTCGATGGATTCTGAGCAGAAAGATCACACCTTCTATTCTGGCCTTCCTAATCTTGTTGACGGTAGTCCTACTCTACCTTGATGTATCACAGTGTTACCAAGCAGCCTTGTGCATTCAATTTCAGTCAAGTTACAATTTGTCTGAAATTAGGTTGATCAGCCATTCTGCTAAATTCCTTATCTCCGAGGTTTCATACGGATATATAGCTCCACAAACAGCTAGCGCGATTGGCAACGTTTGTTGTTTTTGGACTTGGAATACCGCCTATGACGCAATAAGAGATGATTGATGGGAAAAATAAAATTGACAGCTAGGGGACATCCATTAAATGTTGATATTATTCACACATTACGTAAGTGAGCAGTAGATGAGTAAAAGGAGCATTAAAACAATGATTTCCCATATATTTATCTGTTTATTGAATCATCCAATTCAATCATTCTTCCAACTAAATAGGTGTTTTTTAAATTTGGTTTTCTATTCACTCCAATACCATTATAATATGTGAATTCAAACCCCAGTAAAATTCCAAAATCATGAGTGTGACTATTTTTTATCAAAAAAAACTTTTTGAAATACTGTATTTTGTACAGTAACTTTTTTTTATAAATTGGTGAAAATTAATCTTAGGTCCCTTAGATGATGTGTGGCAGGTCTCCTTCTAAAGGTAAATATGGCAGCATGTAAAACACATAGGGGTCACTCAATTTTCTTGCTTCTCTGGGGTTTAGTACATTCAAACACCTAGACACAATCAATTATCACCTACATTGAACGAACAATCACCTACCCTTGCTATATCAGTCATGCAAGAAAAGAGAGCTGTGTTAGCACTTTCCATAAACCTTCCGATGGGAAGATAATATTTAATAATGTCTACTAAATATGAATTTAATCTCTAAACACAAGCATTCATTGTTACTGCTCATAAACCTTAGGGATGAGAAAGCAATGATTATATTGATCAAGAAATCCAGCACACATCAGTAGTGCCTTATTGCAAACCTACCTGGCAATGTTTCTGTTCCTAGCAATTATTTTAAAATAATCTCTTAAGTATTGAACTCATTTATTTTTGACTATTTTCATTTTAGTGGACATTGCAAATACATGACAATAATGCTTACAAAGAAATTCAACACATGGTACATAGCACAATATATGTACCATAAAATGTATTTGTGCATTTTAGTAAAATATACACACAATCATAAAAATAGCTGAAATATGAGTCAGGAGCAATATGTTCAGACTAATAGATTCAGTAGAATAAGACAAAATAATAGAATATGAACAATATTTTTTATATATTGCAGGGTAAAGATGACAGGAGCACTGCACTCAGTCCACTTTATTGAGTTAAAGTGGTCTAGGTGTGTTTAGTATCCCTTTAGTTGAAATTAGTTAAATACCCCTTATTTAAAGATCATATCAGAAAAGTTAGGACAGATGTGAACTCAGGGTTCCCTCACATAATTCAGGTAAACATTTCTATATCTTGAAGGACATTCTGTTCTACTTTTTGTAGCTAATTCTCAAGAACATATGTCGACAAAATATGTTTGTTTCTTCAAAAAAAACATCAAATTGTTGCAGGTGTTATTGAGATAGTTTTATGATTACCATATGTCTGAAATACAAAAGAGGGCAAAGACCACAATAGATCCTAATTAGCAGAGGACGGAAGTTTGCTCACGTGTCGTCACGACATGAAAACGCTGGGCATTGCAAGAGGTGAAGGCTGTAGCGAGAGAAAATGGACAGGGAGAACACTGTGCAGAGAGAGACTCTAGTGAGCCTACAAAGTCGTAGCAAATATTGAAAGTCTTCATCTTACATTATCTCTAATGGTAGAGGCTCTGAGGATTTATGAAAGGAAATCAATGTCATTGATGTATATCAAAAACTCATCACATGTGTGTTTGAGGCAAACTGGACCTTACAACACTAATCAGTTCAAACTAACATTAAATTCTTTATACAAGGTTAGAAAAATACATTCTATGTATAAGCCTGACAACTACAAATATATCATGGTACTTTCCTTAAAATTGCTACAATTTGAGACTTTTGGGAGCAGTTTAAATGTAATGGATAAATGTTATCTCAGGAAAAATATAGAAAACCCAAAAATAAAGGTGTATTAATATTAGAAAATATTCACAAAAATGAGATCAAAATGGGAGATATATAATATTAGTATGGAAACTAAACATACCTTTCACTATTTATGTTTTAGACAAATTAATGCACAAGATTGAAAAAACAGCACAAAGAACAATACTACTAGGTGGTGATAATATTGTCAGCGATTAAAAAATTACAAAGTGGTAAAAACGTAAACGCAAAATACAAGAACTTCGTTAACACATTTCAGAAAATGTTGATGAGAAATAAATTGCATGAAGTATGGCGAGTTTTAATTCCAGAAGATGAGTTTAGCTTTTTCAATCCCACAGAAATCACTCTCTCACTTTATCAGAAATATTTTATTGTGCAAATGTGATAAAGACTCTGCCAGACCATGTCCAGGTCACGGTAACAATAAAAGAAACAAATACAAACATGTTTTAGAAAAAAAGGAGACTCAATGAGTTATTGTTTTAGAATAAGAAAATTAAACATAAAATACTATATGAACTACATATATTGAGGACGATAATTCTAATTTGCAAAAAAACTATAGTTTGGTGCACCTTTTAAAAAGAGGACAGTTCCTTAAAATGACTTCCTACTGTACTTCTCAGTTTGGTTTTATTTCTTTTTGTAGATACACTGCTTTTGTCTAGTTTAGAGTTCGAGGACCTGAGCAATCCTTGTATCTACTGTAGCGTATTGAAATTTTATTGTTAATTTTAGCACTGCAATAGTGAGTGTGCCCTTTGTAGTATATTTTTCACAGTTGGATTCCTCTGCTGTGTACACTCACCGAATATCACATTTGATTGTAATCATGTTTTCAGAGCCAAGACAAAAGAGAGCAAATCAAATTTAATCTCTACTTTCAAATAAGGGAATAAACCCACATATGTACTCAAACGACCGTTATTTCAAAAAATTGGAGAAAGACAAGGAAATGGTGGGAGATAGCTTTTTTTTAGAAAGCTATATTAAAGGTTGTCTTAGACCAAGAGGTCTCAGACTTGGGGGGGGGAAGGTGGGGGACAAGCAAATGGTTTAGAATATTCTAATCATGCAGAAAGATGTGATTTAGCTCTGGAAAGATGTTTTTTTACCCTAATAGAAATCGTGGATTTTTAAATTTCTTTTTTAAATACTTTATTTAACTGCTTTATTTAAAACAATAATTTAAGTCATAAGAAATATAAAAGAAACATTCACTTAAATACAACATGGGCACAATGAAAAGGCCACAATATAGTTGTCAAAATAAAAGGCATATAAAATTGTATAAGGTGTAAAAATGGACATGAGGTCAATACCAGTGGGAAAAAGTTACACAAAAAGCCAATGGGGGAGTACACATTATGTATAGCCTTATCATAAATAAACAAAGATGTGCTGATCCACTAAATAGTGAACCAATTATAATGTCTACACAATAAAACATTGAATTGGCTGTAATAAATGTGTAACTAATTTGGCAGGTAAAATTCCACTGATGGTTCCTTTTCAACTATAAACTAAATTAAAAATGCATTGAGCTGACTTTAACCTGATATTTTCATGGGGATCTCATTGTTGAGGTGAGATTTCAGCTGACTTACAACCGAATGGCAGCTAAATTTAATTTAGAAGAAAACAAAAAGGGCTGCTGGTGATAAGGAGCGTTTTGAAGAGGAGTTAGGGTTGAGGTATCCTCATAGGATATTGGAGGACCCACCACTTCAGGGAAACTAGATCAAACAAATATATTGAACTAAAGAAACGCTATGCACCACAAGAACCCCATTGAAATTAACTGTCATGGTGCTAGCATACCCCCGGGAGCACCCCCACCTTAAGAGCCCAAACCACCCTCCAACGATCCAACCCCAAATGTTTTCTACAGTGCAAGGAGTACCACTATTCAGGGGCCAGAGGGGGAATTATTGACTGGCTTAGTGTTCTAGCCAATCAGCGGCTACTCTGAAACTCAATTTCAGAAGCTGGATGCCGCTGCTGGTAGCAACCCCTGAGGCCAAACCCTCTGAGAACGGCCCAACCCCCCCAGGCAAGAAAGCACCCGGGGCATCCCATACCACCACAACTAAATTTAGTGTCCCGAGTGCTCCCTAAGCAGACCCGTACACAAATTCTGCTCAGCTGTACTGAACAAATAAAATACCCGTCAATCGCTCGATGGACAACTCAATTAATTTGTGATTTGCTGAACTAATCGATTCGCTCATCCAGCGACCAACAGGTACTTGATCTGCACACAAGTCTAACTAATTCTCTCCACCTGCCAGATCCAATTCCCCCGACACAGTGAATCCTCCTCAAACCCACAAAGACTACAGTATCGATTCAGCTGTTTGTAAATACCTGAATAAGCAAACAGGATTATTCACTAAAATAAGAATTTTCAGGAATTCAGTGTGAATTTTGACCTGGAGAATTGTTCCAGTTCCACATTATCATCTTCATTTTAAAAACCACTCTAATTTCCTGACAAATCTCCCTCCAGTGAACAACTATGATAGAGAGTGGGTGAATTTTAACATAAATTAGCCAAACATGAGTGTAAATACATCTGAAATAACTTACTGCTCGTGAGTAGTCAAATGGGTTTCACATAGCCAACCTTGGGTTCAGACAACCAAATTTGGAGACATGAACACCATTTCGCACTTAGTGAATTGACTCCTAGTTTTAAACTATGTAAACTGGAATTGACAAGCAGTAATTGCTGAACTATTTAGAAAAATGAATGATGTTGACAGTGCTGAATTCAGTTAAAAAAATAAATCGCACTTGGTTTCAAGAAATCATCAACTAATCCTACATTACATATTTAGTACTGCTACTCATAATTTCAATATTATAGCAACAGGTTGTCAAATATAGCAAAAAGTCTTAAACTGATGAAGCCATTCTGGGTTTAAAGATTTTGAAATGTTCTACTTTGTGGTACATAGCGTTCTTTCATAGGGGAAAGCAGTGTAAAATGGGTTAAAAAAAAAATACATCTGAGGACAAGGTCCCTGAAGTTTGCACTAGACCTATATTAAACAGAAATTTGATATATACATGAGTCACGTTAAACATGTTGCTGGCAAATATAGAGCCCTATATTTTATTCTATTTGGATACTTGTTTTCCCTACATGTACACAGAGAGCACTGTGTGAAACCCTACGATTTAGAATATGCATTGCGTAAAAAGCAACAAAGTGATCTCAACCCGTTTTATAGTGGTAATAATTTATGCACACGTGTAGTGTGATAGCCAACTGGCGAGGAAATACAATATAATATACAACATGCAAAACACACAGATTTTGGTCCCATGTTATATGAATAAAGACATTTGAATTAAAAACCCACTACAAAGATATCTTTCTGCCAAGGACAGAATGCATCCACCACTCCATTTAATGCTGTGTGTGCCAACGTCAAATATGCACCAAACTCACATTAGCCACAGACTCTTGTTCTGAGCTGGCCAATTATATTGCTAGAGGTGCAGGGCCGATCCTGGGCGGGTGCACCCAGGCGCCCTGTGAGTTGAGGCAGACGGGGGGCGCCACAACAGCAAGCACCGAGTAGAGAGGCACTTTAATTCTTTCATTGCTCGCTCCCGCTCGGCATCCGAACACCGCTGCTGCTTATTTTACCTTTTAAATGAGCAGTGGAAAGTACGGATGCCAAGCGGGAGCTGAAATTTCAATGTAAACAAAGTGCAGGCGCCGGACGGCTCTTCCTGACAAGAGCAAGCACCGAGCAGAGAGGCACTTTAATTATTTTAGCGCCCGCTTCTGCACAGCATCTGAACACCGTTGATGCTTATTTTACTTTTGAAATGAGCAGCGCAAAGTACGGATGCAGAGTGGGAGAGGGCAGTAAAAAAAATGAATGTTAAGTAGGCAAAAAAAGTCCAGGTGCCGCCACCAGCAAGAGGAATAAATGGTTCCCTTCTAGAACAATGTGGCACAGCTCAACAGCAGACAGCCTATATCAATGTGGCACAACTCAACAGCAGACAGCCTATATCAGTGTGGCACAGCTCAACAGCAGACCGCCTATATCAGTGTGGCACAGCTCAACAGCAGACCGCCTATATCAGTGTGGCATAGCTCAACAGCAGACAGCCTATATCAGTGTGGCACAGTTCAACAGCAGACAGCCTATATCAGTATGGCACAGTTCAATAGCAGACAGAGAGAGCCCATCAGTGTGACATAGTTCAACAGCAGACAGCCTGTATCAGTGTGGCACAGCTCAACAGCAGACCGCCTATATCAGTGTGGCACAGCTCAACAGCAGACAGCCTATATCAGTGTGGCACAGCTCGACAGCCTATTGTAACAGGCGCTTACCTTTCCCCGCCGGTCCCGCGCAGCGCCGGGTCCTCCTCCGATCCTTCCGGGGGGCGGCTCAGCTATTCTGACGCCGGCCGCTCAGAACACGCCCACATTTATGACACGGCGCATGCGCACCGTCAGACCGAAAATGGCGCCAAAATTCAAACGTGGCCACGCTCCCGGACTTTTTGGGGGAGTGGCTACGGAATTAAAGCCAAAGAACCCACACTATATAAGGGCTATCATGACACTTGTCAGATGCCCTAGTGTGGTTCTTGTTTAAGTCCCCTGGTGCTATCTTTTCTTATTGTCCTTCCTGGTATTTGACCCTTGGCTATCTCTCTCTGACTATTCTGTGTTCTGGTTTCCCGTATCTTGGCTTGGATAATCGTGTGCCCGTCTTCCGTATTCCCTTGACCTCTGGCTATTTCTCTTGACTATTCTCAGACGCTAGTCCGGCCATTCTAAGGTCCGGTAACCGTCTTTCTGTGGGTTTCACGCTGTGTGAAGGGGTCACTGTTGTGACTTTGGTCACTGTCGTGACATTACACTAGGGCCATGGACCGGCACCTGATGACCGGTTTGAAGAACCTTGCTTGCTCATACTGCCCATCTCCAACCGGAGGAGCAAACCCCAGTACTCAGACCTCAGGAACAACCCATGGAAATGGTTACTATGGGTACTCCTAATCATGCTACCTCCCCTCTCCGTTACGGGGGTGATCCTAAAGGCTGCCGAGGTTTTTTGAATCAAGTTAGTATTTATTTTGAGCTTCATCCGAGAGCATACCCTACAGATAGGGCAAAGATAGGTTACATCATTACTTTATTGGTCGATAGGGCATTGACTTGGGCAAATCCTCTGTGGGAGAACGATAACCCGGTAGTGTTTAACTATGTAGAATTTGTCGCAGCTTTTAGGAGGGCTTTTGATCCTCCAGGGAGGAGAACTAATGCTGCCAAAACCTTGCTACGTATGAGACAGGGTTCTCGTTCTCTTGTTGATTACGCTTTAGAATTCCGTACCCATGCGGCCGAAGTTAGATGGAATGAACAAGCGTTTATTGACGTATTCATGAACGGGCTTTCAGATAAACTCCTAGATGAAGTTGCCACTAGAGACCTACCCAATGTGCTAGAGGAATTGATCACATACCTTTCCCACATTGATGAGCGTCTTAGACACAGGCAGAATACTAGAGACAGACCTCGACGGGTGCCAGAACGCTTAGCGTTAACCTATCCTTCATCCGAGACAACAACAGTCGCTCCTCCAGAACCAATGCAACTGGGAGTCACGCGTTTGTCTGAGGATGAAAGACAATACCGCCGTAGGGAGGGACTATGCCTATATTGTGGCTGAAAGGGACATTCTCGTTCAACCTGTCCTAACCGGCCGGAAAACTCCCGCACCTAAGCCCTCATGGAGGACAGGCCTTGGGTGTAATGTGTATGTCCTCCTTTAATGATAAAAAAGATCATAGGCTTCTTCTACCTATTGTTATTGAGTGGGAAAAGAAAAAAGTGCCAACCATTGCCTTAATAGACTCTGGGGCGGCCGAAAATTTTATTGATCATAGATTCGGTCAGGAACATGCTTTCCCATTTCAGAATAGATCAACACCCTTGGCCGTTGAGGCCATAGATGGTAGACCATTATCTATCCCGTTTATCACACAAGAGACTCTTCCAGTGGTATTGTCCGTAGGTTCCCTGCATAAGGAGGTTATTATCCTGCAACAAGTCACTTCTCCCATCTTCCCGGTTATTCTTGGCTTTCCTTGGCTCTCTAAACATAACCCTTCTATAGATTGGGAGAAAAAAGAAATTGTAAAATGGAGTGAGACTTGCCGCAGAAAATGTATTACCCCTATTAAACACGTAGGTCTACTTAATGTACCTACTATGGAACCTTTAACCACTCTGATACCCAGACAATATTGGGATTTAAAAGCAGTTTTTGAACCAAGAGAAGCAGAAAAATTACCTCCACACCGGTCCTATGACTGTCCCATTGACTTATTACCCGGCACTATGCCCCCTAGAGGCACAGTTTATCCCCTCTCGGTAGCCGAGAATAAGGTACTAGAGGAATATATCACGGAAAACTTAAGAAAGGGGTTTATCACTAAATCTTCCTCCCCTGCTGGCGCTGGGTTTTTTTTTGTTTCCAAGAAGGAAGGGAACTTAAGGCCCTGTATTGATTATCGGGGTTTAAACAAAATAACTATACGTAACGCCTATCCTATTCCTCTTATCACAGAACTTTTCGATAGATTAAAAGGGGCGACTATTTTTACGAAATTGGATCTGAGGGGGGCATACAATCTAGTTAGGATTAAAAAAGGGCACGAATGGAAGACTGCTTTTAATACTCGCTATGGTCACTACGAGTATAGGGTCATGCCATTCGGGTTATGCAATGCCCCAGCAGTCTTTCAAGACTTCTTTAATGATGTTTTAAGGGAATATTTACATATGTTTGTTATTGTCTACTTAGACGACATTCTAATCTACTCCAAGAATATTAAAGACCACCATACTCACGTTAGGTTGGTTCTTTCTAAACTCTTAGAAAATGGACTTTACTGTAAATTAGAAAAATGCCAATTTGATATAGACACTGTGCATTTTCTGGGTTATATAATTTCCGGGTCTGGATTTCAAATGGATAAAAAAAAACTAGAAGCTATCCTTAATTGGCCCTTGCCCGTTGGACTCAAGGCTATCCAACGCTTTCTAGGGTTTGCCAATTATTATAGAAAATTTATTAAGGGTTTCTCCTCTATCACTGCACCTATCACTGCCATGACCAAAAAGGGACGAAATTCTATGGAATGGAATCTCGAGGCCAAGGAAGCTTTTGAGAGACTTAAATTGGCCTTTTCTTCTGCACCGGTGTTGAGGCATCCCAATCCCTCTCGTCCATTTATATTAGAGGTGGATGCATCAGAAACCGGTATTGGAGCCGTACTGTCTCAACGTCCATCTGATGATCAACCATTGCATCCCTGTGGATTTTTTTCTAAGAAATTAACTGAGACAGAAAAGAAATATGACATTGGGGACAGGGAGTTATTGGCTATTATCTCTGCCCTCAAGGAGTGGCGCCATCTGTTAGAAGGGTCTACCATTCCCATCACCATCCTTACGGATCACAAAAACCTTTCGTATTTTGGAGAAACTAAAAGAATGTCAGATAGACAGATTAGATGGTCTTTATTTTTAACTCGATTCAATTACATAGTAACTTACAGACCAGGATCAAAGAACACTAAGGCTGACGCCTTATCCCGTCAATATGAACACTTGTCACCTACAGTAACGCACCTCTCTTCCATAATCCCATCCAACCACATAATCGCAACCGTCCGTGCCAAAATCTCTTCAGGGTTAATGGAGGAGTTATCTAGGTTTCAGGATCAGACCTCATTGACTATTCCCAGTGGAAAACTATACGTACCCCTGTCTTATAGGAAAAAGGTCTTATTCCTTGTACACAGCTCCAAATTAGCAGGGCATATAGGCATTCACAAAACTGAGTCTTTACTCGAAGAACAATTTTGGTGGCCTTCATACAAGAAGGACGTTCGCGAGTTCATTCTTGCTTGTAGGGTCTGTGCTTCCACAAAATCATCCAAAGCTCGTCCTTTGGGCCTCCTTTTGCCATTGTCCATTCCGGATAAACCCTGGACAAGTATTGCTATGGATTTTATAGTGGATCTGCCCCCTTCCAGGAACCATAAGGTTATATTGACTATAATCGACAGATTCTCTAAGATGACTCATCTCATCCCGCTAATCAAATTACCCTCCTCTTCTGAACTGGCCTCTTTATTTATAAAAGAGGTAGTACGTTTACATGGCATACCTCAAGATATTACATCTGACAGGGGTCTACAGTTCATTTCACGGTTCTGGAGGGCATTTTGTGACCAATTAGGTATTGTCCTTAACCTTTCTTCTTTTTATCATCCCCAATCTAATGGGGTTACGGAAAGGATGAATCAATGCCTGGAACAATACATCCGCTGTTTCACTTCTGAGCACCAAGACCATTGGGTGGAACTACTTCCATGGGCTGAATTCGCCCATAATAATCTAATACACGAATCCACTCAACATAGTCCCTTTTTTTATTAATTATGGGTTTAATCCTACAACTTTGCCGAGTTCTTTTTCATCTACAGGAGTGCCTAGTGTTGACAGCACTCTTCACAATATGAAAGAAACTTGGCTAGGGGTTAAACATATCAAATCAAAAGACTCAGATTCAAAAGAAGAATGTGGATAGATGACGTAGGGCTGCTCCTACGTTCGTGGCAGGAGACAGGGTTTGGTTAAGTACCCGTAACATAAAGTTAAAGGTACCCTCGATGAAATTTGCTCCCCGTTTCATAGGCCCGTTTCAGATACTCAAACGCATTAATCCGGTCTGTTATAGTTTGAGATTGCCTAATACTATGAAAATTCCTAACGCTTTTCATGTTTCCCTTCTCAAACCGTTCATTTGTAATCGTTATACGCAGATTGTCTCCACTCCTCCTACCGCACCCGTGGAGGATCATGTCGAATACGAAGTTAAATCTATATTAGATTCAGGGATTCCTCGGGGTAAATTACAGTATCTCCTTGATTGGAAAGGGTACGGTCCCGAGGAGCGATCGTGGGTCAATGCATCAGATGTTCACGCCCCTCACCTGATTCGTCTGTTTGAGAGGCGGCGCTCTTGTGGGTTCGGTTCCACCCGCCCTGGGGGCGGTTCTCAAGGGGGGGTACTGTAACAAGCGCTTACCTTTCCCCGCCGGTCCCGCGCAGCGCCGGGTCCTCCTCCGATCCTTCCGGGGGGCGGCTCAGCTATTCTGACGCCGGCCACTCGGAACACGCCCAAATTTATGACGCGGCGCATGCGCCGACGTCAGACCGAAAATGGCGCCAAAATTCAAAAGTGGCCACGCTCCCGGACTTTTTGGGGGCGTGGCTACGGAATTAAAGCCAAAGAACCCACACTATATAAGGGCTATCATGACACTTGTCAGATGCCCTAGTGTGGTTCTTGTTTAAGTCCCCTGGTGCTATCTTTTCTTATTGTCCTTCCTGGTATTTGACCCTTGGCTATCTCTCTCTGACTATTCTGTGTTCTGGTTTCCCGTATCTTGGCTTGGATAATCGTGTGCCCGTCTTCCGTATTCCCTTGACCTCTGGCTATTTCTCTTGACTATTCTCAGACGCTAGTCCGGCCATTCTAAGGTCCGGTAACCGTCTTTCTGTGGGTTTCACGCTGTGTGAAGGGGTCACTGTTGTGACTTTGGTCACTGTCGTGACACCTATATCAGTGTGGCACAGTTCAACAGCAGACAGCCTATATCAATGTGGCACAGCTCAACAGCAAACAGAGCCTATATCAGTGTAGCAAACAGAGCCTATATCAGTGTGGCACAGCACAATAGCAGACAGAGCGTATATCAGTGTGGCACAGCTCAATAGTGGAGTTGAACCCGAACTTTACCGAACATTAAGATTTTTTGACCCCGAACCAGAACATTTCAGTAACAGTTCGGGTTCGAGTTCGGCAATTTAATGGCGCGTTTTGAAAAGCTGCAGGGCAGCCAATCAACAAGTGTTTGACTTGTGTGCCCTTAGAAGCCATCACAGCTATGCCTACTTATGGCATGGCTGTGGTTGGCCAGTGCAGCATGTCACCCAGCCTCTATATAAGCTGGAGTCACGTAGCGCCGCACGTCACATGAGCTCTTATTAGTGTAGGGAGAGGATTCCGCAGCTGTAAGGGACAGATTAGGAAAGAATTCTGGTGTTGAATCTGCAAACTGCAGCGATTTTTGTGGGTGCTATCCTACATTTTTGTTCCCTGCCCTGAGCCCAGTGCCACAGAGAAATAAGCAGTCTGTTAGGTGGGCGTCGGTAGCCATTTTTGCAAGTGCAGTGCAATTGCAACTGCAAGTGTGCCAGGCAACTTACTTTAATCCTGTTCTGGTAGCTCAGTGGGCAACATCTAGGCATTTTTTAAATACTGCTGTGACATTGCAGTTTGACAAATTCAAATTTTCTTGGTGCTAAAAAGTAAATTTGGGGCGTGCACTTCATATCTGAGAGTCAGATAGAGCCGTCAAATACTATTTTACATAGTTTTAAAAATTCTAATTTTTTTGGTGCTAAATAGTACATTTGCGGGGGGCGGAGCCTGACCGTGGAACAGAGAAGACGCTAAACACATTAGCTCCTGAGAACCACGGCCAAAAAGCTGACTTTTCAAGCCAAAAGAGCAACCAATGCACCCAGCGTGCAGTGACACCAGGGGGTACATGTGGATACCAAATAAGCGCCATATCGACCCCTGTTCACCCGACACAAAGGTGAGGCCTACCTGGATGGCGGGCACTGGAGAGATGGCCACTCTCCTACTGCCATGACCGACCAAGCTTCAAGCCATGAGCCCCAGCTCCAGACTCACTATAACCCACAGTACACATAACAGGCCAGCTAGAGGTATAGCATGACCCAGACAAGACATGCTTTCAGCACATGCACCTTATTGCATTACACCACAGTCACTCTCCCAATGCCCACCACACTAAGCACTCTGAAGTTAATGCTCGTCACTCTGGGGGCCTATACACAAATGTTTGTACCAAGCTTGTTCCTCCTCATACCAATATAAAAAATTTGCTTTTTGTTCAATGCCATGTATGTAAAATCTGCGTACTTGAGCCTGCAATATGCTGTTGTGGCATTGCTGGCTTTTATGTGATTTCATGAACAATAAAAAATAAAGAATTTATAAAAAAAAATAAAAAAAAAGTACATTTGCGGCCTGTGGTGCATTTCTTGCAGTCCAATAAAGCCCTTAAATGCTACTGTTGCATTGTTGGTTTAAAAAAAAAAAATCACTTTTTTGTGCTAAATAGTACATTTGCGGCCTGCGGTGCATTTCTTGCAGTCCAATAAAATCGTTAAATACTACTATTACATTGTTGTTTGACAAATTCAAAATTTCTTGAGACAGTGAAGTAACTGTATTAATTAAGCCTGTCACACAGTTGTGTGACCTCTGGAAATTTTTTCTCTTTAAGACACCGGCACTGCATTACTGTCAGTGAACTTAATTGTTGACTATTGGCGGTTACATTGTCGCCTGACATAAAGCATCTGTTAGCTTGGTGGGTGAACGCAAAGAATGAGGAGAACATCAAATAAGGGACGGGGCCCTGGTCGTGGTGCTGCTGGTGTTGGTGGAGCTCTTGTTGCAGGGAGAGGACATGGTCGATCTGTGCCAGCCACACGCACAAGTGAAACACCTTCCTCAGATGCGAGTAGGCGACAGAACCTTCAGCGTTATTTGGTAGGCCCAAATGCCGCTCTACGAATGGTGAGGCCAGAACAAGTACAGGCGATAGTAGATTGGGTGGCTGACAGTTCCTTCACTTTGTCTCCCAACCGGTCCCCTGCTGAAAACTCAGAGTTGGCACCTGCAGCCCATGGCCATCTGTCTTGCACCTCACCCACTTGCAAATCAGCCAAGCAGTCTGAGCCACAAGTCATGCAGCAGTCTCTTATGCTTTTTGAGGACTCTGCTGGCGGGGTTTCCGTGGGCCATCCACCTAGCCCTGCCCCAGAAGTGGAAGAGATTGAGTGCACTGATGCACAACCACTTATGTTTCAGGATGTGGACATGCGAGGACCACGGCAGCACGTCTCTGATGATGACGAAACACAAGTGCCAACTACTGTGGCTTTCTGCAGTGTGCAGAATGGCAAGGAGGGCAGGGTTGAGGAGTGGGTGGAAGATGATGTGGAGGATGATGAGGTCCTAAACCCCACATGGAATTAAGGTCATGCAAGTGACGTGTGCATTTTGGAGAAAGAGGCACCAGCACAGCATAAGAGGGAGCAGGGTGCAAAAGCGACCCACCGCACCCAGGGACCGAGCACACCAAAGCCAGCTCCAAAGAGTTCTCTGGCATGGCAGTTCTTCAGACAATGTGCTGACAACAAGACACAAGTGGTTTGCACGCTGTGCAATCAGAGCCTGAAGCGAGGCATAAACGTTCTAAACCTGATGTGGCGAAACCGACCTCGCCACGTGTCCTTGGAGGGGGCTGCTTGCCCGCCTCTTGCCTTTGGACTATGGACCAGACTTTATGTGAATGTGTTAACCCAGATAGCTATGCCATGGAGCCCATTCGTGTAGTTAAAGACTTCGGCTCCATGGCAATTGAACTGTGTGAATAGGATCTGAGCGCTATTCGGTAGTTTTGTGCGCTCAGATCCCAGCTATCTGGGGATATGTGAAATGTCTGTGTGTTATGTGTAAACGGTGACTTTATGTATTTTAAAGTGTTTTATGTCTTTTTGCAACCATGTGCTCAATGGAGTCTGCCTCTATCCCTGGATAATTGGATTACTTTCCCCATTGTCTCCAGGATAGAGGGCTCTGTAAAACCTGTTTGAGCCAGATAGCCATGTGCCAGCCAGGGCCCAAAAGATACTTTTACTAACTTTTGAACCCCTGGTCGGATTCATGCCATTTTTTTATATGTTGTTCCTCTGAATGGATTGATTGTGAATATGTAATTT
The DNA here is from genome assembly GCA_933207985.1 of Pelobates cultripes. NCBI lineage: Eukaryota > Metazoa > Chordata > Amphibia > Anura > Pelobatidae > Pelobates > Pelobates cultripes. The sequence goes on from OW240912.1 coordinate 180,624,011, forward strand.
TATGTGAATGTGATGTATGGTTTTAAAGTTATGAAAGTTGGGTAGAAAGTATGTTTTAACTGTATGTGTAATTGAGTTTCCTCTCAGGATAAGGGGAGGGAATATGTGGGATGTAACTGATATGTGATTGGTTGTTTTATACCTCCCTGTGGGCGGTCCTGTATGTGAAAGGCTGTAATAAAAACCAGGCTGGGTGTGCCAGCACAAGAGTTCCTGTTTTAACCCTAAAAGTGTTGTCTCATTATTGGGGGAAGGATTTATTGTATGCTGTTCCAGTTTGACTGCTCGGAGAGTAAACCTATTCGTATGGTTCCTATTCAACTGTCTACAGCATTCATATGCTTGGGAGAATTTGTTTCTCCGGTTCGGTGATTGTGGTGTCTGCCAGAGTGCTTGGAGTCCTCACAAAGCGTTAGGAGCATCCTTCAACGGAGGTACCCAGTCAGGGTGCCAGGCGATCCGTTACACCTGAATAACCAGGCATCTACATGCAAAGCACGAGCTGCAGTGGAGTAAGCACCTCAAAAACCAAGAAAGGTCTCAGGCTCCTCCTGCTTCCTCTTCTGCTGCTGTCTCGGCCTCTTCCTCCATCTCTGGAGTGACAGTGGCACCTGCCACCCCGCAAAGAGAATGTGGCAGCAACGCCACCATGTCCGCCACCGTCCCCAAGCATCTCCACACTGTCCCATGGAAGCGTTCAGCTGTCCATTTCCCAAACACTGGAGAGAAAGAGGAAGTACCCCCCCGCGATCCCTGGCCCTGAATGCCAGCATTTCAAAATTCCTGGCCTTTGAAATGCTGTCATTCCGTCTGGTGGAGATGGACAGTTTTAAAAACCTGATGGCGGTGGCTGTCCCACAGTACGTGGTTACCAGCCGCCACTACTTTCCAGGCGAGCCATCCATTCCCTGCACAACCAATTGGCGGACAAAATAAGGTGTGCACTGCGCAACGCCATCTTGGCAAGGTCCACATAACTACTGATACGTGGACCAGTAAGCACGAGCAGGGACGCTATATCTCCCTAACTGCACACTGGGCAAATGAAGTGGCGGCTGGGCCTGAGGCGGATAGCAGTTTGGCTCATGTCCTTCCGCCACCGAGGATTGCAGGGCATTTCTCTTTGCCTCCTGTTGCCTCCTCCTACTCCATTTCCTCCTCTACCACCTCCTCATCCAGTCAGCGTAACACCTTCACCACCAACTTCGGCACAGCCAGGGGGAAATGACAGCAGGCTGTTTAAAAACTCATATGTTTGGGGGGAAAACCCCACACCACGCAGGAGCTGTGGACAGGCATGGAACAACAGACCGATGAGTGGTTGTTGCCACTGAGCCTCAAGCCCGGCGGTGTGCGATAATGGGCGAAATCTCGTAGCAGCTCTGGGCTTTGCCGGTTTGACGCACATCCCTTGCCTGGCGCATGTGCTAAATTTGGTGGTGCAAAAATCCTGAAAAACTAACCAGATATATCATAGCTGCTGCAGAAAGTGCGGGCCGTCTGTGCGCGCTTTCGGCGTTCTTGCCCTGCTGCTGCTCGCCTGTCTGCGCTGCAGCGTAACTTCGGCCTTCCCTCTTACCGCCTCATATGCGACGTGCACACAAGGTGGAACTCCACCTTGCACATGCTGGAGAGACTGTGCGAGCAGTAACAGGTGATAGTGGAGTTTCAGCTGCAGCACGAACGGGTCAGTCGCTCTGCGGAACAGCACCACTTCACCACCAATGAGTGGGCCTCCATGCGAGACCTGTGTGCCATGTTGTACCAACATGGCCAGTACAGATGACGCCGTTCTCAGCCTTACTATCCCGCTTCTATGTCTCCTTGAAAAAACGCTTTGGGCAATGATGGTAGAGGATGTGGCACAGGAGAAAGAGGTGTAATTTCCACGTTTATCAGGCCAGTCATTCACAAGTGGCTCGGAGGGTGGGTTCCTGCACCAGCATAGGCCAGGTACACAATTGTCCAGCCAGGACACAGTTCTGGAGGATGAGGAGGAACCGTGTTCACAGCAGGGTGGCACCCAATGCAGCTCGAGGGCATCACTGGAGCATGGCTGGGGGGATACGGAGGACACAGACGATACACCTCCCACAGAGGACAGCTTGTCCTTGCCTCTGGGCAGCCTGGCACACATGAGCAACTACATGCAGTGCCTGCGCAACGTCTGCCCTGTTGCCCACATTCTAAGTTGTGCTGATTACCTGGTGGCCACCCTGCTGGATCCCCGTTACAAGGACAACGTGCCGTCCTTAATTCCCTCACTGGAGCGTGATCGGAAGATGCACGACTACAAGCGCACGCTGGTAGACGGGCTGCTGAGGGCATTCCCAACTGACACCGGGGGCTCAGTGGGAGCACAAGGCAAAGGCAGAGGAGGAGGAAGAGGTTGCCAATGCAGCTGGGGCACCACCAGCACCTCAGAAGGCAGGGTTAGCATGGCCGAAATATGGAAAAGCTTTGTCAGCACGCCACAACAACCAGCACCACCAGCTGATATGGAACATCTTAGCAAGAGGCAGCATTTCAGCAACATGGTGGAACAGTACGTGTGCACACGTCTACACGTACTGACTGATGGGTCTGCCCCATTCAACTTCTGGGTCTCCAAATTGGGCACATGGCCTGAGCTTGCCCTTTATGCCTTGGAGGTGCTGGCCTGCCCTGCAGCCAGTGTATTGTCTGGACGTGTGTTTAGCACGGCAGGGGGCGTTATCACAGACAAGCGCAACCGTCTGTCCACAGCCAACGTGGACAAGCTCACGTTTATTAAAAGGAACCAGGCATGGATCCCACCAGACTTGTCTGTACCTTGTGCAGAATAAACATTTATACCGGCCTCACCTAGCCATTGTTCTACTCAAGTGCGCTTATTCTTTATTTTCTTTTTTTATATGTCCCAATATTTTGGGGGCTACCCCAATAAAAAAAAAAAAAAAGTGTTGGCTACCTCCTCCTCCACCGCCGCTTCCACCTACACTGCCACGGTCACCACCTCCTCAACCTCCTACTCCACATCCACCTCCTCCTAGTTCAAGATTATTATTTTTAATTTTTATGTATTTTACGTTATTTATTCTTTTTCAGAAGAACCAAGAAGGCAACATCGGAGAAGAACCATCCCTCCCTAGTGCAACCGCTGAGCCGGACACTGAGAATTCTGTATTGGGGACCAGCTCACAAGGAGAAATCTCAGACATTATAGGAAATCTAAACTCCATTCTGGCTACGCTTCAGTCCTTCAATAATAGACTGTAACTTAGAGAGCACCAGTCCGGCTCAGATAGGCCCTCCTCCCATAGGGTCCATACACACCTTTACTCCCACCAACGTGCAGGGTTGGCCCCCCGCATCACCTTTCACCCCCCCGACCCGCTAATTTGTGTTGATTTCAACACAGGCATATGTAGTTCTACCAACTGAGAATTGCTTCACGTTTGCGCCATATGCCTCGGGGCTCATGTCAAAACCATCTGCCCGTATATGTTTTATCAAAGGTCATGAGTACAGAGGGAAATAAGCTTTGACGTTATACATGAGTCACATCCGTCCCCGCACTTGGTGATTTAATCATTACACATGGGTTCCACATTGGGTTAGGGTCACTCCCAGTAGGCACCCTAGATGTTCCATTCTCCTCGGCTAGACACGTATCGTATACTATAAACTACCAGCAATATTCTAATAAAAAAATTTAAAAATCATCATCGATCTGCCTGCTCCTCATTCAGTCGCAACCTATGCCTTAACTCCCTCATATCATCCACCTAATTTTCTCACAGTCTTGATGTCATGGGTTCATACCAATTACGGTACCATACAGTCAAGTCTCCTGAGGATAAGATTGTGTGCATTCAGCTGGGAACCAGTAATTGAAAGACCTGCAATCATTGCTGGGTTCTTGTACGTCACTATGCACACTATCCCGCTGGGCAGTTCTTTCATTTACTGGTACATTCGTTATCAGGTCTGCCTGACGGAGATAGTGTTATTGTCACATCCTGTTCCTCGATGCGGATCATTCTGGCAATGGCTTCTGGTATCCAGTACTATTTTTGCTGTCTTTGCTTGTTTTTTCAGTTTTTTTGGTCTATGTCTGATTCTCTTTATTGCTGGGTTTCTGTTTCAGTTCCCTTTAGATCTTGTTGTGTTCAGTTGTGATTTTTTCGTACTTGACCTTGGCTTTGTATCTGACTCCGTTTATCTCTTTATCTCTGTTTTGTCTTGTTTGCCGGCTTACTGATTACTGTGTACCAGACCTTGGCTAGTTGTTGTTTTCGCTGTCTCTTTGTACCCTTGATCTCGGCTCGTTCCTGACTGTCTTTCTCTGCTCTACGTCGAGTCCGGCCATTCTAAGGTCCGGTAAGACGTATCTGCTCTATATTGCCAATTGTTGGACTAAATCTTGCGTGTTGGGGTATACTACCATGACATTAGGGCAATGGACCCCGCAGATTTAGGTCAGCAAATGGCTTCTCATGAGGCTAGATTTGTAGAGCAGGATCACCGTATAGATCAGATAGCTCAGGCCATTCAGACACCCTTATCTAGAACTACTCCGGTAACCGTACCAGCTCCTCCTGCACCCCTTGTTCCAGATGTATCTACCATGCCTAATGCTTCTGCACATTTAACCCCTCCACCTAGGTATGGAGGGGATGCTAAGACATGCAGGGGATTCATTAATCAAGTGGAATTCAACTTTGAGATGTTTCCACGTTCCTTTCCCACTGATAGGTCTAAGGTTGGGTTAGATACTGATAAACTTACTGATAAAGCACTTGAAAATCCTATTTGGGAGGCTAATGGACCTACGGTGCATGATTTCGATAGCTTCCTTACGGCTTTTCGTAGAACCTTTGACACAACTAAAAGGTCGAAGAATGCCGCCAGGGCATTAATGAGAATTAAACAGGGATCTAGGTCTGTTGCTGATTATGCTATTCAGTTTCGTACCCTTGCTTCACAGGTAGATTGGACCAACAATGGGCTAACTACTGCATTTATGGAAGGTCTATCTGACACTATATTGGATGAGGTAGCGGCTAGGGATCTTCCTATCCCATTAGAGGACCTTATCGACTATCTCATTGATACAGACAATAGAATTCGTGACAGACTCTATACGAAGAATAGGAATAGACGTTTTGTTACATTAAATACTCCTAGAGTTGCTAATCCTGAGAATTTCAAGGTATCAGAGGAGGAACCCATGCAATTAGGGGTTGCCAAACTCTCTGATGCTGAAAAATTGTATATGAGGAGGAGGGGAGTTATGTCCTCGCTGCGGATCATTCTGGCATTGGCTTCTGGTATCCAGTACTCTTTTTGCTGTCCTTGGTTGGTTTTTCTGGTCTGGTTTTCTTTGTTGCTGGGTTTCTGAGTTCATTCTTATATTCTGTCCCTGGATTTCCCAGTCTCTTGGATTCACTTAAATGTTTGTTTTATGTTGCCACACCCGTTTGTTTTCCACTTTCCTTTTGTTTCAGCTTGGACCTGCAGCAGTGTTTCATGTCTCTGCCCTTTCTTGCAGGTAAGTGCTATTGTGATTTAGTGTGGCAGTTTTAGCATACATTAGGCAGTGTAGGACCTGCCAAATATGGGGTACATTGGCGTTGTTGGCAGGCTTGTGCAATGTATGATCATATAATGTGACTAAATCCCCATACTTTTCATAATTAGTGCTTAGCTATGTTTCCTCTTGTTTTACCTTGTATCTCTTGTCTTGTAATCCCAGTCCATGTACAGTCCTGTCCAGTCATGCCCATGTTCTTGTTTTCCTCATGTCTTGTGTACATGTTCTAGGTTCTGCTTTCTGTCCTGCTCTGGTTCTGGGTTCTCCTAGTTTTGTCTTGTACTGCGCTTCTGGTTTTTGCCTCCTCCCTATATATCAGTTTGCATATATCAGTTTGCTGAATTTTACAGAGCTATTTTAATATTGATTACTCTCACGGGTACTCCACTCCATCATCTTTCTTGGATGTATTATCAAACATCTCTAGTCTTGCCTTGTTTTCGTGCATGATGCCTATCTCTAATCTTGCCTTGTTCTCCTAGTTTTGTCTTGTTTTCATGCATGGTGCCTTGCTCTCCTAGTCTTGCCTTGCTTCAGTACTGTATACATCCCTGCTGCAGAGCCTCCCTATTCAGCTCCTGGGAGGCCTGCTTAATTACTTGCTCCTAGTTCCTGGGATCCGCATAAGCTGAATCAGGGTTATGGTATGTGGCTGCACAAATGCTGGTGCTCAACACCAGGGGTGTGCGGTTTCCCTGCACCAGACCCTGCTAATCCACCTCCACACTGACTCCTACTCTGAACATCAGGCACTCAGGGGTCCCGGTCCACGCACCGCCGCCAGGACAGTGTCTGGGTCCCGGGCACCGGACCGCCACCCATGACAGTATGGTTGTAGGTACTTGGAGTTCGTGGAGTGGACCCTGCAGCTTTCCTGTTCTGCTCTGTTTGTGTCATGTTCTGTCTGAGAAAACTGCATATACGAGTTCCTGTATTTGGACCAGTCTGCTGGAGATGGCTTCCTTATTTTGGTCGTGGAGGAGGTCGATCTGCTAAGCGGTACGGTGGTCACTTCAGGTGTTTCCTTGTGATGCTTAGTTCCTGGTTTCTTGTTCTAGTTCCTCCTGGATTATGCAGCATAAGAGAGTTCCTGTATCTGGACCAGTCTACTGGAGATGGCTTCCTTATTTGTGTCGTGAAGGAGGTCGATCTGCTAAGCAGTACGGTGGTCGTTTCAGGTGTTTCCTTGTGATGCTGGTTTCCTGGTTCCGTTTCCGATTTTGTGGCAGTGCTCCTGTTCTGGTGGTTCCTATGCAGGAGGCCTTTCCGGTGGGGGATCCTTGCCTCCGTGGAAGTCAAGAGCACTTCGTTGCAGGATCCACTCGCCATTCCCGGTCTCTGCCTGGGAGCTGTTGGGAGCGTCCGGAGTACGCTCCTTAGGAGGGGAGTTATGTCACATCCTGTTCCTCGCTGCGGATCATTCTGGCAATGGCTTCTGGTATCCAGTACTATTTTTGCTGTCTTTGCTTGGTTTTTCTGGTCTATGTCTGGTTTTCTTTATTGCTGGGTTTCTGTTTCAGTTCCCTTTAGCGCTTGTGTTCAGTTGTGATTTTTTTCGTACTTGACCTTGGCTTTGTATCTGACTCCGTTTATCTCTTTATCCCTGTTTTGTCTTGTTTGCCGGCTTACTGATTACTGTGTACCAGACCTTGGCTAGTTCTTGTTTTCGCTGTCTCTTTGTACCCTTGATCTCGGCTCGTTCCTGACTCTGTCCTTCTCTGCTCTATGGCGAGTCCGGCCATTCTAAGGTCCGGTAAGACGTATCTGCTCTATATCGTCAATTGTTGGACTAAATCTTGCGTGTTGGGGTATACTACCGTGACAGTTATTAGATGCTCTGGCAAGGCAGACCTGGTTAGGTGGGGGGAGTCAGAGCTCAGAATTGGGTTTCTGTGTTCATCCCGTCTGGTTCTGACCAACTCCCAATCTTTTTGTACTATCCTGGGTTGCAGCATTTACAAACTATTAGGGATTGCTGACCAAAGAGACACTCTGTCTCATACATCACCCAACTGAAACACCCAACCATAATCCGCATTTCAACGTCCTCATCTGGTCGCCCGGCTATTGGGACACGACAATAAGTTATCACCTATAGCGTTATTCGCTTTCACTAAGAATACATACGACAGAGACGAGTGTAACAGTCACCAAGGGACTTATGTAACAGTTTACCAGGAGTTGGAGCCCAGTTGCAGGAGATGGCACAGGGAGGAGGTAAAAACCAGAAGCACAGTACAGATTAGGGCTGTCAGCCCTGACTTCTGCTTCTCGTCTGACCCTGCCTTTGGATTTCCCCTTAATCTGTACTGCGCTTCTGGTTTTTGCCTCCTCCCTATATATCAGTTTGCATATATCAGTTTGCTGAATTTTACAGAGCTATTTTAATATTGATTACTCTCACGGGTACTCCACTCCATCATCTTTCTTGGATGTATTATCAAACATCCTAAGAAAAGAGAGCATCCTAAGAAATTTAACCTGAACCAAAAGAGGAACCTTTTAAAATATTTTAAGGATTGCGAAAGCCATGTTCCCCAGCCAGATCCCTTACTCTATCCTGCTGGAGTTCATGTCAGAGAATACAAACTTTAACAGCCATAGAACATTGTGCAAGATCGACAAGTCACTGTTGAAGACGGATAAAAAATATTGGTGATCTAACAGCCTCACTTATCGCATACAGCTTTTATATCTATATTACTGGCAAGTGTAATCTGAAATCCGCATACAGATTGTCCATATCTTGCAAAGGGAGAGTTCTGCTGAGGATCAGGATACATATATCTGTCTATCACGTGTGGTACCTGGCTTTCATATACTGCCAAGTGGGGGACAGTCCTGCTCTCCTCTTCCCAGATGAGATGCACCGTCAACCTTTCAGTTAACTGTAACAGCAACTCTTTTCTGAAGTCCCAACCTGTGCCAAATGTAACAACCTATCAAAATGTGACATTTAACCCTTCGTGCCAAAATCCGGACTAAGGTCAAACATGGGCATATGTGAACTGTGCAGAAAATGAATCCTTAAACAAGCTCTTAAAGTAATTCCAGGATTTAAGATATACAACACACAATATGCCTGTCACTGTGAGGTGCGTCTCGATTAATGCCAAGGGCCTTAACTTCCACATCAAAATACACACTCTACTAAGATGGGCCAATAGACAAAAAGAAGACATACTCCTAATACAGGAAACTCATTTTACACTTCTCATTGACCAACTGATATTACAAACAAAGCTACCTGGCCAACTCCCCTGATTCCAAAACAAAAGGAGTTACGGTCATAATAAAGACTTCCTGCCTCATCACAGACATGTCCGCAATTACAGACCCCCAAGGAAGATATTTCACAGTGAAAGGAACAATAGCCACCAAAAGCTATGCTTTTAGACTACTCTATGCACCTACCACAGCTGACCCAAAATTCTGGGAACAATATGGAACGCACCTTGCGACTTTAGCAGACACACAAACACATTCCACTGCACCGGACATGAGCACACACAACCGACGACACGCAACGATCTCTAGAAATGATACCCTCTTCGCCCCCAATTCTGATCTTCCCAAAAACTCAGCCATTTGGAGGGACTTCAACTTCTATTTTCACCAACACAATACTTACTCCCGCATTGATTACTTCTTAATATCTCCGAGTTTGATTTCCCAAACTTCCTATTCTTTGATCGGCACAATTTCTTGGTCTGACCACGCCGAAATATCTCTCGCCCTCACTTTTCATACATTAAAACGATTATGGATGTGGAAACTTAACCCACTCCTTTTACATAACAAGCAGATTGTGGACACTATCTCCACAGACCTCAAAGACTACTTTGAATTGAACACCCAATCAGCACAATCACCAATGACTCTTTGGTGTCAAACTGGAGGCCCTACACAAATGTAATCCCCAACCAGTGACACTCAATTATCTGCTATTAGAGACCTTTTAAAAAAAATGTAACCTTTCCTGACCCGTCAAAAGCCCTTATGAGGTTTAAGCAAGACTATTACGAAAAAAAAAGCAATAAGGCAGATTCAATGCTGGCGAGAAGCCTGAAGCAACGCTTAGAAAGCAAGCGGATCAATGCGATTAGGACCATAGACGGCGACATAAGCAACTCCTTGGAAATCATATTTTGACACTCTCTATAACCATTCCTACCCTACAAAGCTCAGATCGACTGAACTAGAAGGAATTACCAAAGACTTCCTACAAAACTAAAACATCTGCAGTGTTCAATGCCCTTCTGAAGGGGGACACACTAACCACGGAAATGGTTTCAGCAAATATCTGTCTACTTCCTAAACCAGATAAGACACACGACAAGCCTGACCATTACAGTCTGATATCAATTCTGAACGTAGACCTCAAACGAATGACAAAAGTTTTATCCAACAGACTGAACATGATATTGGAGAGACTAATCCACTCGGACCGAGTGGGTTTCATCCCCCATAGACAGGCATATACAGATACAACAACAGCATATAGCACCAAACAGAAAAAGGTGGGTCAACAGAGAGCACCCAATCTTCAGACAGGACATCCCGTCATTATACATGTGGCTCCGAAAACAACACAAACCCTTACCCTCACCAACAGTTACCACAATAACACTCATTTGATCTCTGGGACAAAGTACAGGACAAATATTACTTCATCTTTTCTCTCCCCATTGACACACATTCTGCGAAATAAGTTATCCCCACCTGGACTCACACCTAAACACTTTGCTGACTTTGAAGAACGCAACATTTCAAGACTAGGCAACCTCTATCTAGACAGCCATATTATAGCATACAACGACATCACATAAATCCTGGACTTTTGGTGGTCCATGAGGACTGGGTTGGGGTACACTGGCCTAAAGTGCACGATACACAGCACTCAGTATTTAAATATCACAAAAAGTGCCAAAACTGAGTCAATAGCGCAATCGGGCACTCCCCGTACACACCAACAGGGGTGCAACCCCTTCGTCTCCACTCCATCAAGAACTACCTACAGCACAACTATAGAGAGCCCGAATGGGGAAAGCCAGAATCCCACCAACAAGGAAAAATGCCCAATACCATACTCACGAACTAGGGAAATATAAACTGTAATGCACTAATTACCTTGAACTCTCTGTTAGCCAATGTTCAAAAGCTGTACTAATGGTTCATGTATATTCTTTACCTCGGCAACAGCATCTCCGAGATTGTTGTAACATTCTTGAAATTTCAAATTTATAGAATATTTAAAATAAATAAATAACAACAGAGGGAAAACAAAGGAATAGTGAGATAGAGAATATGTTGAAAAAGGAAAAGGAGGAGAAATATAAAAAACAAAAACATCAAAAATCTCCTGGGCTCTTTTGCAATTGTACATATAGCAAACTAACTCCCAAATCTTTCCTCCAAATTACCCTTGTAAAATATGTTTTATTCATCCATGATATTGCTGTCAAAGTGGTGCATATAACTAAGACCATGTTTAATTATTAAAAATAAAATCACATAATATATATATATAATATATATATATATATATAAATATAAATATATAAAATGAATAGGGCACAACAAATTGGCCAAGAGGCTTGTGTATGCTGTTATACTCTACATTGCTGATGTAAGTCTCACAGAGAGCAGACTGGTTTTGCCCTACATAAATAAAAATGTGTAAGGTGTCTATTTCTGTTCAGTTCTTTCACTGCGGACTGTCATGCTAAAATCCAGATGTAAAAATCTTGCAATAACTTTTTTGAGATCCAGACTAATAATTACAGATTGTGAAATGAGATGCCCTCAAACTCAGACGTACCATTTTTCACCTCGGGTTACGAGTTACCATCATCCGATTGATCTGTCATCAACACATCCATCATACTCCACTTACCCTGGAGAAATACCCTGGGTTATTTTCAAATATTTTATTATATTTTAGTGCATACAGGTGAAACAAAAGCTCATATATTCAATTTTAACTCATTTGAATTCTTTTGCAAATTTTAATGCAATTAAGCAGGGTGAGTAAAAATAGATGATTAAAAATAATCTTAGTATTTTGATTTAAAACTTTTTTTTTATTACATACATTTGGAGAAAAATGGTTTTCTATTTTGGATGCATCACAGTCCAAAGGTTATTCAGCATGAAACATGGATTAGTCATGTAGCATGAGGCTGTATATTAATGCAATATTTCTAATTTTGGTAAATAAATTTCATAAATCCAAGTTAATTGTACTTGTGTCCGGAGAGATAGCATGCATCTCTTTTCACAGAAAGTATTTTTAATAAAATAAAGTTCACATGAAGACCATAATCCCATTGTTATTATGTATGTACACACCTTTAACCGTTTAAGGGCATGCTATGCCATCCTTAAGGAGCCTGTCCTAAATGCCAGTGGGCAGCATAGCACTTTTTCACTGTCCCTTGCCCCCACGTGTGCGCCACGTTGTCGATACTGCAGATTGTGCTGGGGGCGGACCTGCCTGACAACTGCAGTGCCCCTGCAGTCAATATGTAGTGCTCGCAGTGATGTGTTAGCCAATGATTTGTAACATTGGCTGACACATTCTCTCTGACAGTTACTGTGCGACAACTTGGAAAACTTGGAAAAGTTTTTTTTAAAGTGATTTTTATTAACCATTTCAGTGCTGATCACAGCATAAACAGAAAAAAAAATGTTTTACCCTTTTAATCGGCCACATCAATTAACATTTTTTAACCCCATCCTTGCTGCCTGATCTCTCTTCTCTGCTGTAGAGTACCGTATCAGTGATCACAGCTTTTTGAACAGGCTGACATTTTATTTTTGGTTATTTTTTTTAAAATTTTTGGATTGGATGTTTGGGTTTCTGAGGGTGGAAGTAGGAATTGCGGGGTGGGTGTGGGTAGTATGTGTTAGGCAGGTAGGGAATAAAGTAAATTACCCCTTAGTTTTTAGCATTGACAATTACACTCTGCATGACACTGCCTCTGACATTGAGTGAGCCCTCAAGTGATAGTTTCCCACCATCTACGAGAGGGAGCTTAGGAAGCCCAGTGCCAGAGGAAAACTGGGTACCCGCAAACCTGACAGCCCCAGAAATTCCCCCATTCACTGCTACACCTGGCATCACAGTTACAGTATATGACTGTGAGACAATGATCTGAGCTCTGAGCTCTTTATGTCAGGCAAATTTGTTTGCCAGGTAGTACTTCTCTACACATTCAGGGTCACATTATCATAGAAAGAAAATGTGGCACCCCATGGATGTTGCAGAGATGAATTTGGGGCTTTAACCCAAGTGATGGGTATTGAAAAAAAAAAAAAAACAAACAAAAAAAAAGCCCAGTTTCAGGTCCTACTGGCACAATCAGCGCTTCCTGGCGGATACCTCTCTTTTCCCTGAGGTTATGAAGTGGGATCGCTACCTGTAACTGGTGCGATTCCTTCGTTTTAATGACAATGCACTGTCATTAAAAAATCAATTGTTTGACAGGCTCTATAAAATTTGTCCCTTTAGCCAACTCGTTAGACACATTTTCTGAAAATTATGTCCCCCGAACAAAATATTTCAATTGACGAATCCCTATTGAAATTTAAAGGCAGACTGCTTTTCAAGCAATATATTCCATCTAAGCAGGCACAATATGGTGTAAAATTGTATATATTATGTATATCCTATACTGGTCATACATGGTCGTTTCGCATTTATCAAGGGAAGGATAGCCATCTTGACCCACCAGGATGCCCTGATTCTGTGGATACAAGTGGCACAATTGTGTAGGATCTTACCCTTCCCTTGTTAAATAAGGATTACAAGCTATGGGTGGATAATTATACTAGTATAAAATTATTTTTAAATTTTGTTTTGAAACCATAGCATGTGGCACAGTGCGTAAGAATCACAGGGGATTCCCCCAAACCCTGACAAGAGGCAGATGCAGTAGAGGCTCCTCTTCAGCTCTCCACCAGGATGAGTTTATAAATATTAAAGTTTCGGCTGGTTGCAAATATTAACGATAACAGCAAGCCAGAATGAGTCTTTACATTTAAAATGTTTAAAAAAAATCTTACTGATTAGTAAATTACATAATAATATACAATAGACTTTATTTAATTAAATCCATCCTGAAACTAAACATACAGGTTTTCTCAAGTCTTTGAACTTGAGAATTTTCAGGATTTTTTTTAGAAAAACTGTCCATGTCAGCTATTTTTCCAGTTAGAGCTATTCTGGTCTAATTTAGCAAATGTAGGGTGGCTGGGTGTATTTAAATTAAAATAATAAAAAGAATAACAGAGTGTTGGGTGGAAATAAGTGTGTATGTCTATCAGTGTGTGTGTGTCAGTCTGCGACAGTGTGTGTGTGTGAGTGGGTGAGTGTGTGTGTGTGTGTGTGTGTATCTGTCAGACTGACAGTGTGTGTATCTGTGAGTGTCTGTGAATGAGTGAGTGTCTGTCAGTGTGTTTCTCTGAATGAGTGTGTATGTCTGTCCGTGTGTGTGTGTCTGTGACTGATTGTGTGTATGTCTGTCAATGTGTGACTGTGAGTGTGTGTCTGAATGATTATGTGTATGTCTGAGTGTGTGCGTGTGTCAGTGAATGTATCTGTCAGGGAGTGTGTGTGTCCATGTGCCTGTGAGTGTGTGTGTGTGTCTCTGTCAGATTATGTCAAATCAGTGATTGTGTTTTTCAGTGTGTGACAAAGTGTGTTAGTCTTTAACAGGAAGAGGTGTGGTCTTGACAGGAAGGGGCGGTGCTAATGTAAATTAGGAGGTGCCCGAGTTTAGTCATGCCTAGGGCAGCACAGATCCAAAATACACCACTGGGTGTGGAGTAATGTCATTTTCACTCAGGATCACCTACAACCCAGGGAACCTCTGTCAGCCCTATAGGCCATTAACATCCAACAAATCATACACTACTTACAGACCAGTCAATGAAAAAAATAATTTTCACGCTCTAACTTGACTCAAAGACTTCTCGAATAGTCACTCAGTAATCACACATTACAATTCTCTATCAACTTCTCACATTGGAAACTTTGGATCAGACCCCAGTAGTTTTGGGTAGATAGGACATGTCCCTAGACAGGATCTGTACTGACTTAGAGTGGCAGAATACTTTCTAGATTTTTCTCTATAGCATCCAAACATGAGGAACTGCAAAATAACCTGCCTTTCCTTTGGTATTGGATACAACGACAGTAGCACTGTTATCTGGAAGTTGACACCAAATGCAGGAGATAAGGAGAGGCTCCATGTACATACCTCCATATCTGATGGAATTGCCCCTTAATCCACATGTTTTAAAAATGATCCAAACACTATATCTCAGGTATACAGCGATAGATTGAACTTTTGACCTTACCTCATCTCCTCTTTCAGTTTGGCTCCTCTGCAAACACCTTGCGGCAATCTAATGTTTGTCGCATGATGATTTTTACATTCTCTTCAATTCCAATACATTGAAAATCTATTCATGTGACTTCTTTTAATTAGTGGGTGTCTTGCATAGAGGAGTTATCACCCTCAAGGAGCTCACTGCATCCTTGGAAACAAAACTCTCCTGATTTTATCTTATGTCTTGCTCTGTACACCCTTCTATTTTAACTTTAAACCAAACCAAAACTAAATTTCTCAAACCCAAATTCTTCAAAGTCATAATTTCAGAAAACTGAACTGAATTGTAGCGGAGCTGCAATATTAAATTCTACGATCTCCGCTGGTACAGAAGGTAATCCAAAGTAAAGTGCTGAAAAGTAAGGCAATATCCCAAATCCCCCAGTAACCGGACGAAACACAGTTCTGGTAGTCAACTGAGGTTTTTATTCACAGGTCACAGTATTTATGCAAGTCCCTATGCAAGGGGTTTCCCTACTGACATTGCAGGGGTTGTACAGTAGGGGACTACATGGGGGACTTTATCTGGACATTTCTCCCATCAAGCACTGCTGGACGAGAGGGATACTCCCACTGGAATATACCGTTAAGTGGATTATCCCTCCATGCAGCAGAACAGACATTTTACATTAAAATACATAACTTTGCCATCATTCACTTTATTTAAACGAATGGACGTTCGGTAGATAGCTGGGGTCTGAGCGCACATTTCGTGAGCTCAGATCCCAGCATAAATAACCGAACGTTGCATGAAATACACTTTAACATTGTGTTCGCCTAAAAGCACCGAACACCGATGGGGAACCAGAATAATGAAAGACCGGAGCTCCTGAACGGCCTGGAAGCCCAGCGGTGTTCACGCCGTCGAGTAGCCGATTTCAGCTCCACGCGCTCGACGACCAAATACCGCTGGTGAAACAAAGGTTCCAAGATGGCCGACCGCCGCGTGGTCGGTAGCCGAACGCCGGCCACCTAGGAAAGCCCTTAACTACCGATTGCAACAATGTTGCAATCGGTTAATGGGTGCCACACGACCCTCTGTGTGTGGGCTACTGGGGGGTAGCTCATTCGTTTCACGAACAGACGGTAAAGTCTCTGTTCGTGAAACAAAATACATGAATGCTAGCGGCTTTCGGCTGCTAGCATACGAATGCTCTAAAACATATCAGCACAGGCAGACATTACAATATACAATCCAGCGGCTATTACAGACAACCTTTTGCAAATACAGTCCAGTAACCTAAAAGTGGCTAGGTTTGCCACATGAATCAATTTGGAAAAGCTGAAAACCTTTTCCACATCATATTCATCTTTCTCCTTTTACTGCCTTTCCACTGCCTTTGTACTTTTGTCCAAATATTCGAAAAAAATATTTTTCTGAAATTTGTCTTAACTTTGAATAAAGAAAACCAAACAGGGAAAGTGTACAGTGCTAAATGTTAGAATTTTTCTCCCCTGCAGGAAAAATGTCCACTATCCTTAAATGTCATCTGCTGTGAAATGTATGTTTATATATTCAACCCTACTAGATGTAAAACAATATGTCATATAACATAAAATAAAATAGTATAAGGGACAATTCTCAAGTGATCATGATCAGGCCCAGACTGATTATGTCTTAGTTCTGTAATGTAAAACCTTGTGCACGTCAATGTATCTGATGTATTGCTTATCTAGCTGTGTAAACCTTGTTAAATTTAACAAATAAAGTATAGTCGTTTTGTAGATACAGCAATGTTTACATTACGGTGTTAAACATGTCTGTTAGTGGCTATCATATGGACAGCCACTAAAGGTGCTTCTGCTGTGAATTTGACTAAAGTGGGAATTGTGGGACAATTGTGTGTGACTACTAGAACTAGAACGAACACTATAGTTACAAATTATGTATTTGGATATAAAAGTTGAACTACTTTCATAACTACCTAGTGGACTTTCCAGCAGAAGCTACCGGCCTTGTCTTAACAAATCTACTATGGGTAAACTGTTTCAACAAATCAATCAATGGATACTTTATAAGATCTGTAAAATCAAACTAATCAGACGTAAAACTATATCTGAAGAATCAGTGACATGTTTATTTATTTTACTATAATATTACTATTTCTATATAATAGAAAGATGTCTTCAAAAAAATGAAAGGGAGGAGCAGAAAAAAAAGCAGAGAGAAATTTTAAAAGTCTTTGGAACTCGATGCTCAGATTACAGATATGTCTAGTCCTCATGCACAGATTTCCAGTGATTCCATAGCAGGAACTAGCAGAGACACCGCAAACACTGAACAAATAATAGCAGAAGATGAATGTGTTAATGAAACAGCAGAATTATCCACTGAAGAACATGGAGAACTGCGGTACACTGAATCACCAAAGGAACGAGTAATTGCAGATATTGAGAGTGCCAAACTTGGATCCATCATTCAATTATTTTGCTGTCTTTTTCGAATACCATCCACAGCAGGAAATTCCAGATCCAGTATTAAAAAAGTCTTTAAAGCGTAAAGATGGAACAAGTTGCAAATGGCTCTAGTACTGTAATATAAAGAAAACCATGTTTTGATCTGTTTGGCTTTTCAAAGTCACACGACTCATTCTTTCATTGAAGGAATGACCGATAAGCGTCATGTTTATCAAATAATTGAAGAGCATGAGAAGAGTACAATGCACAATGTGTGCTGAACCTTTTTTTCTTAAATCCAGCAGTGCTGGTGTCTTTGATCTACTTTTGTATAAACAAATGTCTTTAAGGTGCGAACAAGTCAAACTGGTGGCAAGTACTGCATGGGGTAGTAGATGTTGTAAAAGTAAAAAAAACAAGGGCTGAGTTATAGGGCAGATAGATGAGGCTGCATTCAATTTAGAGGGCATTAGAAAAGATCATTGAATTTTTGTATAGCTCATTCTTCTAAGTATGACATTTGTCTGAAATATCACATCAACAAATGTATTGAAAATAGTAAAAAAATTGCAGTCCTCAGGAGGGCAAGGAAGAGGATCCTTGAAAACTCTACTTTCAAAAACAACTGTTTTAAAGTTAGGAAGTATCCGGCTGCTCATCCAAGAAACTGTATCCAATTAAGCAGGGGAAGCTGGCATGTTTTCAATTCAAGTTGATATTACTCAAGATATCACCTCCAAAGATCAATGTTGATAATTGTCCGTTATGTGAACAAGTGAATCAAGGAGAAGCTTCTTGCAGTTGTTGAATCTGAATCTTGAACAGGAGAAAATCTATTTAAATTGGTAATGGAAGTCTTAAAATCATGCAAACTTGATATTACAAAATGCATTGGCAGTTCAATGGATGGAGCTGCAAATATGCATGGCCAATATAATGGTTTCTCTTCCTGGCTGTCAACTGAATCACCAGAGCAAGTTCACATCTGGTGCTTTACACACATAATGAATTTGGTACTTGCAGATACAACGAAAGTAGTGGTTGCAAGTGCATCACTATTCAGCTTGTTTTTATTTGTGCTTCTTTTCAGCGTATGAATATCTGGGAAGAAGTTAGTCAAGACCCTCACCATCTGAGAATTTAAGTAATTTAAAATCCTGATTCTGCTTTGTTTCTCAGTTTAATTTGACCAAAATCGAAGAAAGTGACTCATCAAAACCTGAGGTTCTTGTTAGAGCAAAAGATTATGTAGAATCCTTGCTCAAACATGAAACTATTCTTACAGCTCAAATTTTTTTGCGGATATTTCAATTGACCCCACCATTGTCTAAATATCTGCAGACAAGCCAAATGGACATTTTAAAAGCATTTCAGATGGTGCACGGAACATACGAACAACTTAAAACTTGTAAGAGATTTTGATTCAATACAGATGTCTACTGATAATTTTAAGTGGGCAAATAAGTTTCAAGAACAAGAAATGCTCCACCTTGAAGTACAGACCACTCTACCGAAAAAAGAAAATGAATGGCAGACAAGACTTGTTTGTGATGCTATTTCAGCCTACAAGATAGATGTTCACAATATAATATTGGATTTGATCACAGAGTATGAGTCACGCTTTCTCTCCCGTGAAACCCTCTTTGCTGACTTGTCATGTTTGAAGTCAAGCAGCTTTTCTGAAATAAAAAAAATGTGGACTTAAAGCACCAGCAATGTAAAAACTTAGCCTACAGTTAGGTAAATATGATGAGGGAGCAACATCGGAAAATTTGCTTTCCCAACTGGCAAATGTTGCATTGCAGTGGGAGAGGCTGAATACATCACTGCTATAAGAATATAGGATTATAGAAGATATTTATATAGAAGACCAGTTAAGTAATATAGCAAATACAAAACTGGTGAACAAGTCAAGCAAGGCATTAAAGAACTGTGCTATTTGCTGCTAACGGATTCTACAGCGCTATAATGTATTAACGGATTCCTACAATGTCATTGGTGTAGCCTGGACATTTCTGCTTACATTGTCTTTCACTCAAGTTGCCTGTGAAAGAAGTTTCTCCACATTGAAGTTTAAGACCCGTCTGAGAAGTTCAATATCTCAGAAGCATGAGCTCTTTGATGCTGATGGCAACTGAAAAAGATATATTAATGAACCTTGATTCTGATGATATAATTGACGTAGTTGCCAAAACGAGTTAACTACGAAACTTGCTGAATCCATAGTGCAATTTTTTTATGGTTATGGTGCTTTGAATTTGTAGAATGTTATATTTTTTAAGTATAGAATGTATAGAAGGTTCTGTTTTATGTTTGAACAATATTTATGTTTCTTATTTAGAAAACTGTTTTTATGCATATATTTAAAAGATTTATTTTGTATGAATCATGCCGTGCAGCTTATCTTTTCAATTCTCTACCATTTATGAGTTACATCACTTTGTTTATGCAGCCTTAGCAACACCACCTCTGCTTGTCATGAACACAGCAATATCAGGAAAGGCCTTGCTACCCATTCTGTCCCTGTCCACTGCAATTCATGCCCTATGTTCAACTGGAGGGATTTCCGTGGTATGGGTATTGAACAGGTGTCTTCCTATTGGAGGGGGGGATGATAGAGAATTAAAACTATCCCAAAGAGAGACATACTGTACATTGATAAAAAAAAATTCTACGGTTTTTACTGATTCTTCAGGCACTGTCAAGGTACCAATTAAACAGGTTTTTTAACTGTAACTCAACTGGGGTAGTCTATCTTCTGACATGCAAATGTGGCATGAAGTATGTGCCCCCTAAAAATACGTGTAATGGAACACATTCACTCAGTGACATCAAATAGAGACACCTCGGTTGCTAGAAATGCCAGACTTCATCATATTGATTCACCTAGATGTTTCAAATTTGCAGGTATTGAGAGAGTACAACTGGGAAAAAGGGGAGGCGATTTGGACCAGACCTTAAAAAGAAGAGAGTGCGTTTGGATCCCCAAAAGGCCTGAATGAAGGTTTCACGTTTACTCCATTCATAAAAAGACACACGTTATAATAGTATATACATTAGTTTTATTTTTTGTTATTTGAGTTTATACACCGATCTATGGATACATCTACTGACCTCTGGGCTTGATATATTAGGTCTTTCTATGGACCTATATATATCATAGTCGATATTTATATAACTGAACCATTAAGGGCTATCCTTTCTACCATATGATGTGGACATATGTTTATGGAGCACTTTGTTATCCTGCAGATACTCACCTATATAGCATACTATCTTTTTGCTCTTCATATATTTTATATACTGGCACTTTGTTGTGTATTTAAATATATATACTGATATACATATATGATAGTTATTTTAAAGTATTTATAGGCTTATATGCTCATCTAATAAATATAAGGTTCCTATTATAACGTTTTCTGTCTTTTTAGTATATATTTTCTCTATTTCAAGATCTTAGTTCGGGGTCTAATATAAAGCACCCTCTGTGGTTCATCTTTAAAAGACGAGGTAGGAACAAACCGTGTGTTTACTGTACCACTCACTATAATATAAGCGAGCAGGTTGCCATAACAACAGGATCAACAAATATGAGAAGCGCCAGTATACAATACATTTGATTGGTGCGATGACATATGGAGGGAGGGCATTCAAGTCACTCGGTTCCTTTTTTGATTTTGGCGCGCAACAGCTCTATAAGCAATATAAATATATGCCCAGGTCAGTGTATCTGATTACTTTGAGAAAGGCGCTCGTTTAGCGTTAGGTTTCAGGATGATTTTTTAATTGCACAGCACTTATTTTTCACTTTTGAGGGTGATTCTAGGAGAGGAAGCCAGACTTGGCTATTTTGGTCAATGAGGGCTCGTTAGGAAACAGCTAGTCTCATTCGATCTGGGGCCACTATAACACTGATTTATGTTGGACCTTCTTTATTAAGACAGCATTTTAGCAGGCTCGTAAGGATTCCTTTTCTCTGTACCAATTCTCTTTTTATTGGATTTTATATGCACTTTTTATTTTTACTCTCCCTGGCATTTTTAACTGTATCCTGTACTCAAGCAATCCGAGGTGGGGATTATTCCACCAACGCTGTGTAAATAGAGTAGTATCTTCTGCTCTATGCTTGTGAGTATATTTTATATATATTTTTTATTACTCATTCTTTACATATTGAGAGCACCATTGCTGTTTTTATATATCCTGGAACACTGAAAAAAAGCAGGCCGGATTGACGGACGTACCTCTCCACTGTATTCTCTAACGGGCATAAATGTGAGTTTATCATCTTCTTTTTACTCGTTTTTACCATTAGACTATATCACACTATCGGCTGTTTGTCGTGTTTTCCCTTTGTCTCTCCACATATATGGATATTTTAACCATCCGGACGGATCAATTCGAGGATTGCACCCCTACCTTATCCTGATATATTAGTGAGATTTTTATATGAATTATCTGAATATTTTATTATCCGGGCGGGTCAACTCCTGAGGATCTCACGCTTTTATCTGTTGTCTTACAAGACATTCTACCATCTTTTACCTAGGCCTACTTGTTGTTTTATCTCCATTTGGTCTGTTTTTCTTTGTTATAGACTACTGTTACTAGCTCTATGCGCAGCCCTTACCCCCTTCACATCTTTCGCCTTGTTTTTATTAGGGTCTTGAAGGATTCCCTTTTTTGGGTCATTGCGCCTTATTCTGTTACTTAGCTCTGACTCTTCCCGCCCTGTTTTTAATGGCCCGATAGAGCCTGGAGGAGTCTCCGGTGTGTCGCTAGGGTTGCAAAAACAGAAGCAAATATGATTTAAAGGACCACTCTAGGCACCCAGACCACTTCAGCTTAATGAAGTGGTCTGGGTGCCAGGTCCTTCTAGGGTTAACCCATTTTTTTATAAACATAGCAGTTTCAGAGAAACTGCTATGTTTATGAATGGGTTAAGCCTTCCCCCTAATCCTCTAGTGGCTGTCTCATTGGCAGCCACTAGAGGCGCTTGCGTGCTTCTCACTGTGATTTTCACAGTGAGAGCACGCAAGCGTCCATAGGAAAGCATTGTAAATGCTTTCCTATGCGACGGGCTGAATGCGCGCGCAGCTCTTGCCGCGCGTGCACATTCAGCCCAGGAGGAGGAACGGAGGAGGAGAGAAGGAGGAGAGCTCTCCGCCCAGCGCTGGAAAAAGGTAAGTTTTTAACCCTTTCCCCCTTCCAGAGCCGGGCGGGAGGGGGTCCCTGAGGGTGGGGGCACCCTCAGGGCACTATAGTGCCAGGAAAACGAGTATGTTTTCCTGGCACTATAGTGGTCCTTTAATACCTAAATGGCAGGGATTTGAGCAGTGAAACTGCAGCTGAATGATCTATACACCAAAAAAGCTTCAATAAGTTAAGTTGTTTTGGTGCTTAAAGTGCCCTTTTAAGCAAACAAGGCTTAGTTTCTAAGTGAGAGTTTGTTTTTTACACGTTAAACCTCTCTAAGAACCAACTAAATGGTCAAAGATTTGTTATTGTTTTGAATCTTTCATTAAAAATATTGCACTTTATAAACTGAATTAGGTTGTTTCATTTATTATCATATATTTATATAATGCCAACTGATTAATTACAGTGGCTGAAGCATGCTAAATATAACTAATAGAAAAAAAACCTGTATATTATATTTGTCATAACTGGCTATTTGGTTTAACAGTCCAGGCCTGAGCATGGTGCATGCATGTAAATTTGAATTAGGCATCCACTATTTTAAAATAAAAAGTGCCTTTTTGTCGGTGGGATGATACTACTAGAAGACTAATGATAGATAGATAGATAGATAGGAGACAGTATAATGCAGTTAGGCAAACATGTATTTTACTACTTTAATGACACTTGTTACATTAATCAGCTATGAAACTACTATTGAATTTAAAAACACACACACATACTGTCCCTGTTGGACCAATAAATTAAGACAAACCGATGCCATTCATGGAAACCAATACATACAAACAAAATTCAATTTTAATCCAAAACAAAATTGAAAAAAACTATAGATGGATACCAAACACTTAAAAATCAAAAAGTAAATAAGGGATAAACACGATTATGCCAACAAGCAAGTAAGAACATATCACCTTAATAAAAAATACATCTCTGATAACTATCCCCCCACAGAATACCCTCCAAAACCCACTCTCCATGCAATAAACATCTCCAAAGAATCTAACTGTGGCCTTTTTAATCTAATAAAATTGTATCTGCCACCCAATAATAAAAGGTATGAAATTTGCCCCAACAAACCCATTCAAACCCTTTGAGGCATTTTTAGATATCAATAAGTTTGTCCGTAAAGCCACCCTAAAGAGATTTTTTTTATGAAAAACAGAATGAAGCAGCAATTTTACCCCCCCATTTTACCAATAATTTTAGCCCCCCATTTTGACAGCTAATCATCAAGTTATTAATGCCGGTTTGAAAGACAAATCAAAATTTTACCCTTCCTACTGTAAATCTGCACCCCTTATAATGTTTGAAAAACTTGTACTTGAAAAAATCGAAAACAATAAATACAATACACATAATTTGACCTTTGACGAACAAAAAGCACTAAAACAACTTCAAGAAGACACAGTCATCAAACCCGCTGACAAAGGTGGTGGGATTATTTTATCAAGCAAAATGTACATAGACGAAGCACATAGACAACTAAAAGACAATGAAGTATATGAAAAATTACTCTCTGACCCCATTTCTAATATTCAAAGCACTTTATCCACTTTCCTACAGAAAGATCTAGACTCTGGGATTTTAAACAAACAAGAATTCAATTATATAAATATAAATACCCCAAAATTCCCGTCATATACTTCTTGCCCAAAATACATAAAGACATTAACAACCCTCCAGGCCGACCCATTGTATCTGGCATAAACTCCCCTTTATGTAACCTATCAGAATATATTGACATACTCCTACAACCTTCTGTAAAACTCATACGATCCTATCTCAAAGACTCTGTCATTACTCCAATTTCTTAACAACTTTAACATGTGATGTACAGTCCCTATACACCATAATTCCTCATCACATAGGATGCCATGCAATTAAAGACATTTTAACGTAAGAGAATAGAATCCCTACTGCCCAAATTGATTTTATATTAGAAGGAATTAATATTTTAAATAACTTTTTGGTTTTACGATTCATTTTATCTTCAAAAGAAAGGGAATGCTTTGGGGACCAGGTTCACCCCTAGCTAAGGTAACCTATTTATGGCCGATTGGCAATCCACGGCCATATGGGGCGACCATCCATGGCGGGTGAACCTGGCCACCTATTTCAGATACACTGACTATTTATATTTTATCTGGGAGGGTACAGAAGACCTTTTAAATTCTTTTATTCATCATCTTAACCACAATAGTGGTATAATTTTATCTTGTGAACACAGCAAAGAATCTATTAACTTTTTAGATCTTCACATTTCTATTAAAGATGACAAAATTCAAACAAAAACATTTTTTTTTTTAAAGTCTGTGTCAACACAGCTATTGAACAATCTAGTTGTCACTACAAGCTCTGGTTGGAAAGTGCCCCACAAAGTAAATTCCTAAGTCTCTGTAGGAACTGTTGCCAACTAGAAGATTTTAATACACAGGCCAACTTTCTAAGGGATAAATTAATTGAAAACAACTATTCACTAACTCATCTCGACACCACCATAAATAATATCAGGCAAAAAGAAAGAAAAGACCTCCTAACATACAAAAAAACAACCAACCACTAATGCCATGCTCCTTCCGGTCATTTTTAATTTTTCATTAAAATGTTTTATTTTTGAAGTGCATATGGGATAACAGATATTGCATGGGGTACCCCAAAGGCAATCATCATGCTATTCAAACATTAGTTACAATGGGGAATACATATGGCTTTGCACAATTTTGTGTTTTGTTAGGTAGTGAAGTCACGCTCTAAGAGGATGAGTTACAAAATGTTTAGTTAAGTGATAGGCAATACCATCATATTCATAGCTTGCTAAAACATTGAATGTATCAGCATTAATGATTTGCATTATCAGTAAGTACAGAAATAAAGAACACAAACTTTGCCTTTAAACTAATGGCATGCGTGATAACATGGATTAAACGTTGTAGTTGAGCCAAGAAATTACATATATAGACTATGGTAGAGGCTTCGATTTTAGTAGTGCCTATAAAACATAAACTGGATGAGGACGCACAGTTAACAGGCTAGAGCAGGTTCAAGTGCTGAGATCTCATTCTAAGCTATATGAAATGTAGTAGGTATGCAAATGACTAGATTTATCTGGCTAAACATGCATAATAAGCTTCACATGCCAGTTACTGGGTTTTATGGACTAGAAAGTCTAGCAGAGATTAGCTTAGGCTGAATAGGTATGATATTACTAGGTGATATTGCCAGAGAGACTAACAGCATGGTGCTTCCCTCAATCGAATTAGTAGGTAGGGCATAGAAGATTACAAGCAATATAACCGTGATAGCAAATGGCTATAGTTATAGGGGCAGAGTGTGTTTCAGTCAAAATCCAGCCAGACTGTAGAAAACATATCACCATACAATGGGTACACATCCAAGAGACCCAGCTGGGCTCAGAGTGCACGCAAACCCGGAGGTATTCAGGGGTAGTAAGGCAGTTCTTTCGCACCTAGCAGAGTAAGGCTGGTGGAACCCCCCAGTGCACCCGTGTCATATTCTACAGCCACCCTATACCTTGCATCGGTGGGGTATAGTCCCTGCCCGCACTGGGGTATGCCAAGCTTTGAGGTCCAGAAGATGGGCAGTGCGGTTTGGCAATCAGGGTTTGGTCTCTCTGCAACTTGTCAGGCCTGGACTTGCTCCATGGCGGTTCCCGCCTCCATGCCGCTGCCAGTGGGTCTGTCGGGTCGGCGAGTGGATGAGCCTCGCTGAGGTGGGTAGGCGGGTCTGCGTTGGGCCATGGGTCAGGTATGCTCTCGGTTTAGTCGAGTTCCCCGTCCAGGGGTTGGTCTGCTGCTCCTGGGTGGCTTGTGATCGCTGGGTGTCGAGCACCCGTTGGGTTTGGGTCTCACGTTTAGAATCCGTTCCAGTTGGATAGAGCCTCGTAGTCCTTGGGGTGGGAATCCTCCCTTGCCCCGGAGCCTTGGGAGAGTTGGTGCTCGTAGGCCATGAGCCTGGGAGCCTACGTGGCCCAGGGTCGCCCCTTGCGGGGCTGTGTGGGGAGTTTTAGGCGGTCGCTTGCGGTGTCTATGTGCTATTCTCCACCAGTGTGGCCGGCACCGCTGGGATATGCCCTTAGTCGCTCTCAGCCCGGCAGGGCCCTGGACTTGGATTTTCAGAGCTTAGGTCGTGGAGTTGCCCTGGTGAGTATCCCCAGTCCTCCGTCCGCCTCCGGCTCTAACCCTCACGAGTATTATTCGGCCTGGTGCTTCAGGCTGCATCAAGGTCTTCAACTTGCCCCAAAAGCAATCGAAGATCATTGTTATAGAGTCTCTTGTGGGGTCTTTGGTTTCTACCATAGTGTGCTGTTGCCGTCACTTGACACTGGCCATTTTGAGGTCCCCTTTCTCCGCGTCGTTGTGTCTGGCGTTTGGCCCAGAGTCCAGAGCACTCTATCTGGCGGGGACAGAGATATCCCCCATCGGTCCACGGGGGGGGGGGGTGAGTTTGTTTTCCTTGCTTGGTGCGGTCGGCATCTGGCGGGAAGGCAGCTGTCCATCCCCCGTGCCTCCGTTAGGCCTCCCATTGCTGTTGCGGTTCCCGGTGGAGTTGGACGTCATGGAAGGTACCAGCAGGACTATAGCTGTTTCCTCCTTTTAATGAGCCTGGTTGTGGGTAACCACCAGCCTTTAATCTCGACTTATTCTAAGTTTTTGGGCCCTCTCTGCAGGAGCTCATGTAATGTGCGACAAGTCTGTTAGCCATTTGGCTCTGCCCCCCATCATTTTTAATTTTAACAATAAAAGTTGATATATAAAAAAAAAGTAATAAAAAAACACTGGCACTTAAACAGGATGAAGAATTACAAAACATTATACCAGATAAACCCAATATTGTTTTTAGAGGTGCCCCTAATTTTAAATCTATTTTAACCACCAATTTTACAAAAGAGATTAAACCTAATACTACCTCTTTTATTTCCAATGCCAGTGGATTTTATAAATGTACGCAATGTATTGTTTGTAAAAACACCGACCCCTCTGTTCCACCTAAAACTACTTCATTTAAATCTAATATAACCAATAAAACATATAAAATTAAGGATTTTATCAGCTGTAACACAAAATTTTTTATCTACCTACTGGAGTGCCTGTGCGGCCTCCCGTATGTAGGTATTACCACTAGGAATCTCAAAACTAGACTGAGTGAGCATTGTAGAAACATTAAAAAGGGTTACCTAAACCACTCAGTCTCCAAACACTTTTGCCTCCACAATAATGACATAAAATTACTTAAATGCATAGGTATTTCAAAATGTGTAATTAGATGGAGAGGTGGGAACATTAAGACCATTCTGGGCAAAGCTGAAATGGAATGGGTGTTCAACTTGAAAACATTAACCCCCTCTGGTCTTAACATAGATTTCGATCTGTTTAATTTTATCTAACTATGTACACCATGTTTTATGCATATATTTCCCTATCTATTTATTACCAACCTATGTTAGTCTGAATTTCTATTGTTGTGACTTACTATTAAGATTTTAATAATATTTGATGTTTTTAGCTTAATTACCACTTTTACCAACCCCCCCTTGAGCATATCATGTCATCCTAGGGCCATTCTAATTAAAGTTTTTACCCACGGCATTATGATTTATTACACCCCTAACATAACCACTGTATCCCATATCCTAAGATGTCTTAACAAACCCCCTTAAGTATACCGTGTTATCATCTTAGGGCTTCTTCTAATTATAGTTGTTTTTACTTATGGTATTATGATTTAGAACACCCCTACCATAACCTCTTCAAGATTTTTTCTTATTTAATATATACTTATTTTAAGTATATTTTCCTTTTATTGTATTACTTTTAATGTCAATAACTATTGCAATCTCTTATCCATATTACTCACTTTTATATAAAGCCACTTTTATTGTATTTTTACATTAGGGAAGTTTTTTCCCCACCCAGCATGGCCACTTAACCCACTCCCCCGGCAAAAGGTGTTTGCTATAATTACTTCCCCTACCAAGATGGCCGCCATGTTCCTTACATTAATATATAAATTAATTTTCTCACTATCAAAATAAGTTTTAATTGTGTCTGCTACATGCTGTAATACTCAGGGCCCCATGCTGTAACTTTCACCCAATTCCGAGGTCGGCAGATGCCGTTTTTCTGCAGACCTCTCAATCTCCACATTGGGAACTACATTTATCATCATACCGAGCAGCCAGGCAATCTAACAAACAGCCAAAACTCCTCACCCAATGCTCGTTAACATCTAACATAACAGTAGGGATCTGCAACCCTATATCTTAATATATAACACTGTTTGCCCTTTTTATAATGTATAAAATGTTGATGTTTTCTGATTGGATGACTGCGTATGACGCAATTTTGGCGCCAATTTTGTATTAATTTCTCCCCTATATAAACTCCTACTAGCCAGGTTGAATGTTCTTTATTCCACTTGAGAAAGCCTTTTTGGTTAAACGCGTAATGGTTATTTTAAATTGTGTATTTTAGATCAATTAAAGGTTTTTGGTTACTTTACTGTGCTAATTATCTTTTTATTGTATGTTTATGCACTTCTACTATTTTTACTTTCCTGGCTTTTCATTATTGTTCCTACACTTAAAGAAATCCAAGGTGGGGATCATACCACCAACACTATTAAAACAGCAGTATTTGCTGCTCTATACCTGTAAGTATTATTCTAGTTACTTTTATTTACTTTTATCAAATTGAGAGCACTATTGTCGTCTCTTTATTTCCCCTGGGGCTTCAGATGACGCTAATAGATGCAATTCCTTTACACATCCCAGCAACTGGGATTATACCATTGTACGCTCTTCACACCAGAGCTGGCCATAGCTCTTTTAAATGTGAGTTTTCTACTTTCTACTACTATTTTACCCTTTGGATTTTAAACGTAGTGCACTACTGGTTGTTCCTGTATCTCTTTCACATATGCAAATACCCTGAGACACTAGGACGCACCCCTACTGAAACAACTACTCATCTATATCCCATCAAGCATTGTTGCTCTAGTGAGACTCTTTTACGTTATTTTACTTTGCTGGTGCAGCCCTACTCCATCTCTTTGTATTGTTTCATCTATTGAAGGATTTGAGGGGTCTCCTTTGTTTGGGTTGCTGCCTATCTTCATATTGTTTGTTAATTAGCGCTGATTTCCTTTTGTTTTCTGTACACACACATATTTATATATATATACATATATATATATATATATATATATATATTTTTTTTTTTAGTATTTATTTTAATAGTGTTCAGTTCAAGGACACCTTTTGAGCAACGAACCACTTGGTCCTCTTAGTCTGCCAGTCTCCAAGCTAAAAACATCACAATATTCACCATATTTGTAATACTGCACTTCATCTTAGCATCTAATTTGTAACCTGTAGCATTGCATACAGAGATTTATATTTTCTCCACTTCCATTTGGACAAGTTTCTAACAAGGATGGATCCAAGCTCTAGCAGAACAGTGCTGGATTTTGTGGTGGTGCAGAAGATAGAGAGGTGTACATACGTATGCTGTGCATCTTCCTTAGTTACCCCATGTGCTTCCTTCACTCCATTTTCCAAACATGTCCCTCTCTCTTCATTCCATGACCAATCTTATTCTTGAGAGAATTTGGCCTTTTGTGTACAAGTCTTAGATCTTTGAGTTCAGCTCATGAAAAATGGGGGCAAAAACAAAAGTGTTACGTTTATAATTTTGTCCAGTGTGTACAAGCGCTTTAATAGCTAGATCTCAGCTCATGGGTAGGGCCCTATATACCTTTTATACAGGTCTATGCATAATATACAGTATTTGTACCCAATTCTACAGTGTTGCAGAATGTTTTGGCACTTTATAAATGCTAGCTGGGGCATTGCAGGGGTCAAAAAAACAGCCGGAACTTGAATCTGTTAAGCTTGTAGGGCTTTTCCAAAATCGAGAAAACTAACCTCTACTCCAGGGAAGCCACATAGATAGATCTGATGTAAAACAACTCCCAAGCTGTAGTTATAAAACATCTGGGGATCTACCTTTTGGCCATCCCTGTTGTACCCTAAATCCTTCAAACTGTGCCAGAAACATCTACTAGGACACCACAGAGATAAGGAGGATAGACATGATGCCACAGTGATGTCCTCAAGATCCAGTCCGGTTTATACAACTTTAGACTGTTTTTGCAATTTTTCCCTTTTTTAGGTTTTTGTTTTAGCTCCCGAAATATCCTTCTTTAATTTTTCCTTTTTGTTTTTTTATTGAATTATTTTCTTTTCTTTTACCTTAATACTTTATTTTAAATATATGAATTTTCCTAGTGTCCCTACTCGCTCTCCCTCTAATAGTCCTGTATATTTTTGAAGATGGGATATTTTTTAATTTCACTCGAGACATTACCGACTGTATATATTTTATACTTTCTATGTTTTCATTTCGTTTTTCTGATTTTAATTTAAATTTTTTTGTTCCTTAAGGGACTTTTGATCCATGTTTTTTCTCCTTGTTTTTTTTCTGTTAATGAATACTTATGCATATCTGTTAACTGGATTATCATTTTGAACTGTGTGGGTTAATTTAGGCGTATTGTTACGGTTTATTTAATTGGTGCAATTTTACTCAAAGTCAAGTGGGGCATGTATACTGTCTGCTCCTTGGGTGACCTCTGTCTTGTGATTTTTGGTGTGTTGGGGTCTCTCACATGTCGCTATTTACTATATCTGATTACGAACCATTAAAGCTTAGCAAATGGTTCTAAAATTTTACTCTCATAATGTAAGGGGCCTTAATACACTACATAAGAGACGTTTGCTGTTCAAGGAGGTAAAGAAACAAAAGTCTGACATGCTTATTGATTCTGGAGGCCGTTTTTTAACACGACAGGTGAACATACAATTCCCTCTGTGATAGCTTCTGCTATTTTAGACATTAACTGGTCAGATCCTGCCCCGATTGCTCTACAATTGGAGGAGTCTGTTCAGTCATCTCCAGACAGATAGTGGAGACTTAATGATTATCTGGTTAATGATCCAGAAAACAAGGCGCTTGCTGAAAATAAATTTGATTATTTTCAGGTAAATTTGACCCCAAACTTGAATACTACGTCACTATGGATGGCCCATAAAATCGGTATTAAGAATACATTTCATTTAGAGGGCATCATTCCTGAAGAAAATTAAATCCAAAAATTTGAAAGAGAAAAATTATATAAATTGAATCTGGCAAATAAATTTGAGCCTTCTTTATCCTTAGCTGCAAAGATTTCTGAGGGTAAAGAGAATCTTTAATACATTGCGGTTGGAATATACTGCTCTGATGTTGAAGAGACTGAAACAAGTCTTTTATTCGCAAGGAAATAAGGCCTCATCATTATTTGCCTCTAAGTTGCAATATAAAATGTCACAGTCCAGAACATATATTAAATGATGAAGGCGTAAAAATTACCCATCCCGTTAACATTAGTAATATGTTCGCAAATTACTACAAAGAAATTATACAATTTGGCTTTAGACCCTAATATAAAACTCAGCCCACATCAGACAAAATTTGTCAAACATTTACTCAAAAATATTGTCTCTCAGATTCTCAAATTCTCCCTTTATTAATAAAGACTAGGTGGACTTTGTCTTAAACCGTCAGGCCCCGGACAGCACAAAGAGATACATTACATTAATTCATCAAATTAAGCATAACAGAACACCTTCCCTGCTCCTCTCTCTAGATGCAGAGAAGGCATTTGATAGAATGAATTTGGACTTTTTAAGGGAGGTTATGTCGCAATTTAGTGTTTGCTCTTTATTGTTCTCCAATAGTTTTGATAGGTTTGCATTGTCGAATGGAACCAGACAAGGGTATCCGTTGTCACCACTCCTTTTCGTGCATGCAATGGAACCCTTGGCCAAAATGATACGCAACTGTACGGCGATAGAAGCTTTTGCAGTTGGGGGTAAAGAACATAAGATTGGTCTCTTCACAGATGACATTATGCAGTCTTTGAGAGATCCGATGTTCTAGATTTCGCCTCTAATGTCAATCCTGCAGGAATTTGGCAAAATTACGTATTATAAGCTACACACTGGTAAAACTCAAGCCCTTGCTTTCTGTGTCCCACGGTTCAAATTGGACACTCTAAAAAATAATTTCAAATTTGACTGGAGGGACACTGTCTAAGATGTATGATTGTAACTTGGGTAAGTGGTGGTGTGATCTCGAAAGCTCCTGGATAGGTTGACTAAATTTAATTAAAACAAATGTACTCCCAAAAATGTTATATTTTATTACAGCTATCCCCCTCGGGATTGCACTGTAATTTTTTATGAAGGTTCCTTCTGCCCTTTTGAAGTTCACCTGGAATAAAAAAACTGAGCTGAATAAAATTAGCTATACTACAAAAGCCCAGGATTAGTGGAGGTATGGGTTTGCCAGACTTGATTCAATACTTCCACGCCACCAATGCTGCATTTAAATTTAATCTTGACACTGAATGCCCTCAATGGCTTAAGATGGAGGCTGTTAAGATTTTTCTACCTTATTAAGGAAATATTATGGCTGCCTTCACCTCAAAGACCACGCGTAGCAATATGTTTTCATCTACAAAAGCTACAATTAAAGAAATTAGAGAAGTTCTTAATCTATTGTTCGAAAATGAGATGTGAAATCACACTTAGACCACCATCTGACACACGCAATTTTCTACTGTATGACTGGGATAGTTAGGAAAAAGATGTCAGACAAAAATATAACTTACATACGTGACCCCACCTGACCAGGTATGGATATTTAAGATGTGACATTCGAAGTTATGTTGCACTATGATAAGTAACTTATTTTATTACTATATTTCCGTTTACCAGATAATTATACTGTATCATTATGCCCCGGTTTTCAGGGGCTTTTCGGGTTTAATTTTTTTTAATATGTTCCATTTTTTATTGAACATTATAAAAAAAAAATGTTCAATTAAAACTATTTGAAAGAAGCATCTACCATGAAGAAATATTAAAAACTGGCAGTGAAAGCACAAGGACCAGACATTCTACTTCCAGTCCCAAAGCTATGTACTTTCAAACCACCACCAGGCTTTTATGCAGGTATATCCAAGTATCAGAGTACTGGGCTTGTAAAACCCAAGAGGGCATCCAGAACTGAATCTAGGGAGGAGCAATATAACTTAATTTAATATTGCTCTCTTTTTCACAGTGGGATTTATTGACTAAACTGTCACAGCTTGGCTTTTTCAGCTTTCATTTTGTCATGTGAATTTCAGTTCACTATAATGTGGACATTAGTGAATCACCGAGTGTGTACGAATGTAGGTATACATTTGTGTGGAGGGTTGGCATGTACATGTGTGGAAGCATATGTGCAGAATGACCATGTGATAAAGATGTGTGCCACTAGTGCACTTCTCCACATCTACCTCTTTCT
Organism: Pelobates cultripes; assembly: GCA_933207985.1. Lineage (NCBI taxonomy): Eukaryota > Metazoa > Chordata > Amphibia > Anura > Pelobatidae > Pelobates > Pelobates cultripes. The sequence goes on from OW240912.1 coordinate 180,657,991, forward strand.
ATACCTCTCCATCTCACACAAGTATTTTATCTCTCTCATCATACCGCCCCCCCCCCACTTGTCCCTCTGCTGTATTACACTCCCACTTTCATCATTCCACATTTACCCCAATTTCTCCCACTTGTGTCCCTCTGTATATGCCTCTGTTTCCCCCACTTGCATTTAATATTTGTTAAATTACTCAATAACTATATATATATATATATATATATATATATATATAAAAGGTGTTTTTTTTTGGTTTTTTTTTAAGTGTCCTCTTATCACAAAAAAAACAAACTATCTTTGTCACTGCTAGTGTTGAACTACGCTTTCTCTGTATAGGGACTATTAACTCAGTATAGTAATTGCTGATAACGGCAGTTTGGTTGAGGTGCCCTCTAAGGCACATTGAGGGATAGACATTTATATAATTTGTGAGGATCTCTGTACTTATCTACATCCCTATAAAAGGTTTCTTTTTACAGTTAATAGAAAGCCCTATTGGGCATTTACCCTAACGGGCTACCCCTCTCACCACAGGTGACTCGGCTCTGCTAAATTGGGTGGGGATAAACTACTTAAACCCTTAAGTTTCTGCTGAACAAGCGTTTATGGCATAATATCAGTCTTTGAAACCCAGAATAAGACACTGCAGAGTACACATAAACTGGGTTAGTCAATAAAGCATACCTCCAAACAATGGGAGATATAGAATCAGGATGAGGTGGGTATGGACCTTAGCGGGCATTACCAGTGACAGGTTATCTGGCCCCTAGCCTTTGGTACCAGGCAGGAAGCACTGCTTAAGCTCTCCCTGCATGGTCCTAGTGCTCGCTGCACAGTTGGCCGCATCTAAAGATACACTTTTGCTGTGCTGCCTGATGACAAATCCACATCTAGGGACTTCAGGGAGCTAAAGACTGAAGTAGGGCGGCAGGACTGGATCCACAAATCAGGACTGTACTAGCCATACATTTCAATCATAACTCATATATGCTTCCAGGTCAGCTATTTGGCCTTACATTTTATTTTTTTTTTTAATTCTCACTTCAGTAGATAACAAACCTCCCAAATGGCCCTATTTAGAGCTGGGTTTGTTAGGACCCCTATATTGTTGGTGTGTCTGAGCGTATAACAAACCTTCACAGCAATAAGACTCACAGTAACGTGACTTAAAATGCAATACGCGTGTTTGGAAATCAGTCTGTGTAACTAAGGCACAGTGTTCTTGTTTTAAATTAAAGACACATTGTTCTTATTATAAACTACACTTCAGCTGAAAAAACTACTAGGTCCACCTAAAATGTCTCCTATCAGCCCTAACTCCACCTCACACCCCTCAAATTAACGTATCCCCCTTTGTCCATTTGCCATGCTGGTATGAGAGCCAGGCTGTGCAGGTCATGGCGCCCAGGCTGCCCTCTAGATTAAAATATAGTTTAAATGAAAAGTCACAAATGAGCTGTGACCGTATTTTAACACGCCTGGCCTAGCCATAGCTAATAGACTCTCCTGTTACCCTGGGTTATAACACTGGGTGTAAGAGCCCCCCCCCCCCAGCGCCCGCCACCAGCGCCCGCCACCAGCGCCCGCCACCAGCGCCATGCACGCTCTGTGCTACAACGTGCTCGGCTCGCTGTTTCCTGTAAAGACTACATTTCCCGTCAACCCTGCCGCGCCGTCGGAGTGTGATGACGTCAGAGCGTCACTGCCGGTGTTCCTGTAGGTGATTTGCTGTGTAACGTCCACAGGCCGCAACGAGGAACCGAGTGCTGAAGCGCAGACCAAGCCGACTGAATGGAGTATCTGATCGGGATCCAGGGCTCGGACTACGTGCTGGTGGCGGCCGACACGGTGTGCGCGAATAGCATCATCCAGATGAAGCATGGTGAGCGGGAACCGGCCACACCGTGTGTGCTGGGACTTCATCAGACACTGCCAGACACTACAGTGACGCTCATACACAATGCACGCTGCTGGGGACCAGAGGAGGACTTAGGATACATAGATATACTGTATATATGCACACTAATATAGATAATATATATAATATATGCACTCTAATAGAGATAAAATATATATATAATATTTGTATAAAAAAAATGAAATATAGGGTCCGAATTAAAAACACCATTTATATTTTGAGACCTGTGAGTGCTCCCTGTATATCATTTTTTTTGTACATATTCAAAGCGGGATTACACCAAGGCTATTCGATGAGTAATAGGCATCTATAGTACTAAAATCTACCTGTCATGCAGAAGCAAACATGGCATGGTGTTGCCTCATAGACCTTATTGTATAGATATAATGTATGCCGTGTGCTAGCAAAAACATACCTGAACGTTTATTTACTTTTTTTTAACTGGCTTCTTAAGTGTCCTTATACAATACAAACTTCAGTAATGGCAGCTTTGAAATACGTACACATCGGCAATACGTGCCATTTAATCCCAAAATGCAGTATCATGACGTATGTGCAGTGTTATGAGAGGTTTTGTTGCCTTATAGATTTCTGGGGGACAATGAAATCCCCACTTGCCCCGTTTCCACTGAGCGGTACGGTCTGGTACGCTATTTTGAGTGTTTCCATTATGAAAGTGGGCAATACAACCGAACCAAACCGCACCATTCCTGGTTCCCCTTCAGTAGTAGGTCCATAGGAAACAGTACAGTTAGGGTGGAGCTACTGGCGTCACACTATACAACCCATTGATTGGCGAACAGGAAAACGTCAATGCTCACGACAAATGACACACTAGGCTCCCCTAAATAAGCTAGACCATTCTAACCCTTCCGACCCAAACCATACCACATGAGTGAATATATGCTGACAGATAATACAAATTGTAGTGATCTTCTAGGCATCATCTAGTTGTGAAAATATGTTAATTCATGGGCTACATAATTTTAAGCTAAAAGTAGAAGGCCAAGTTTCAGTTAGCCAAATACTTAGAAGTCAAGCAAAAATGGTTTTAGAGAATTGTTGTTACTTTGTGCAAAGATCATCTTTCATAGGGGGTCTATTGTTTATTTATTAGCATTCCAGGAATCATGGCAACTTCATTTGATTGAAGTGTTTTTGGTGCCTGGAGGTGATGGCACAATCTTGCTTTTAGTAAGTGCCAGATGTACCCTCATTCTGGCTTCTTACTTGGGTCCACTGGACTTCAAAGCAGGAGCTTACTTTTCTCGTGCTGTGTTAGTCGAGGAAGGATCCAGCACTCTGCGAATTGCAGGTAAGAAGTCAAACTGTTTTAAAATGGCTTGACTACTTACAGTGGGGATTGCTGGGGTACTATTGGTACCATAACCAGTACAGCATTCTGTAGTGGTGGTTATTATGGTTAGAGGGAATCCAGAATATCCAGGCAGCATAAAACTTAACAGAAATGGGCCCCATAGCAACCTAAATAGAAATGTACAGTAGACAACTGCAGACCTATGGTATACTGGTTTACCTATAAATTAGACTCTCCAGTTACTAGGAAACTGTAGGAACAAAATTTATCTAGCTAAAGAAACATTCAATGTATAGTTTTACGTAATACAGTACTTTGACATATATCCCGTTTATTGTTTTAAAACCTTTTTAATTTTTCAATTTGTCATTCCTTCATACAAGTAAAAAAGTGTAATAGACTTCCTGATTAAGTTTACGTATGCAAAAAAGTTTTACAGCCAATTTTTAACCAAGGCTTCATGTTGAAGAGTTAAAGGATCACTATAGGGTCAGGAACACAAACATGTATTCCTGACCCTATAGTGTTAAAACCACCATCTAGCCCACCTGGGCCACTCATGCCTCCATAAATATAGTAAAAATCTTACTGTATTGAAGCCGTAACTCTGCATGCTGTTAGACTCAGAAAAACAAGCAGTCTGGTGGCATCAGCAGAAGTGGTTGCCTGATCCAATCACAATGCTTCTCCATAGGATTAGCTGTGACTGACAAGGAGGCAGATCAGGGGCAGAACCAGGATGAGTCAAACACAGCCCTGACAAATCAGCATCTCCTTATAGAGATGAATTGAATCAATGAATCTCTATTAGGAAAGTTCAGTCTCTGCATGCAGATGGAGGAGACACTGAATGTTTGGATGAATTTTAGGCAGCCATGACCCAGGAAGGATCTCCTGGAGTGGCCGGTGAAGTTATCACTAGGCTGTAATGTAAACTCTGCATTTTCACTGAAAAGACATTGTTTACAGCAAAAAACTTGAAGGTAATGATTCTACTCACCAGAACACATGCAATAAGCTGTAGTTGCTCTGGTGACTATAGTGTCTCTTTCCGAAAAGGTAGCAAAGAAGGAAGCCTTACATATAAATTGATGTTTGTTACAATGTAAACTTATGTAGATTTTAGCTAAAAGATTACATTTAACTTGGCCTTTTTGTAGCTGTAAACAAGTCATATAAGAATTGTCACATCATGGTGTTACTTAAAAGTGAAAGTGAAAGCATCAGATCAAGTCTTCTACTCTTCCTCATTTACTCTGTAATCTTTTACCAGTTAAACCCCTCCCTGATTTGTTTGCCTTTTGATTTATTTTCATTTTTTTTATTTAACTTTTTTTTTTTTTGTCAGATCCCTGAATGCTATGGTACGTTTTTCTTTGGAAAACACTCAGTTATAATGTTCTGAATTCTCCAAAGAACACACTTGAAATTGATACATTGATATATTGATTAATACATATGAAAGTAGTTTTTGGATTCATGTAAGAATATTGAGAATAAAAGTACATTTATTGGGTGTTCCAGAGAGGTGTCTTGATTTCAACTCCCATAAATATCTTTCAGCCTTATGTGCTTTACAGGTGAATGTTTTAGGTCCTTGTTTGATCGCTCATTCAAGACACTATACTGCTAATATTACACAGGTAACGAGTTTGTAAAGCAGTGATTCCTCTGTCATATATAGTCCACGTGATCATGTTTTGGTATAAACTGGTTGGTTTCTGTCTGTGTGCAATCTAGTCTTGCTTAAATGTGTGATTTAACTATACTGAATGTAGCTAGGCTACAACAGGTGATATTTATGATACACACACTAGATGTCTGTTAAAAGTCCTCTTTGTAGAGTAGGCTACTTTGTTAATATGCACAGCTCATGTGGAATTTGTACTTATGGGTTGGTCCTAAAAACTTTTATGTCATTTTATTTTTCAGATGCTGACAAAATGTTTAAGATGAGTGAAAAGATTCTGCTCCTCTGTGTGGGGGAAGCTGGAGACACAGTGCAGTTTGCAGAGTACATTCAAAAGAATGTTCAGTTGTACAAGATGAGAAATGGTATGTTTTATTTCTCTCTTCGTATAGTTTTTCCTGTTATTGTGTTGTAATGCCTTTATTTTAGTCCATCTTTGATGTTTATAGATTTGTATTGTAACTTCTGTCATTACAGTTCCTAACAACCCCTTTCAGGTTGTGGTGTAACAGGTCTTACTTAGAGTGTTAATTGCTTATTTGCAGTGACTGCAACCTGCTAAGTTTCCTATTCCTCCTTCAAGAAATAATAACAAAGTATTGGTTATTGATACTCTATATTACATATAAACAAAATGTTGATTTTTATGTTATTTTTTTTTCCTCCTCTTCTTCATTATTTAACTCAGGGCTTGACAAATTTGCGTGGAATCTACGAGCCAGCTAAAAAAGTGTGGAGCCAGGTGTTTCAGCATCAAATATATAATTTTTAAAGGGACACTATAGTCACCAGAACCACTACAGCTTAGTGTAGTTGTTCTGAAGTCTATAGCATGTCCCTGCACGCTTTTCAGTGTAAAAGGCAGTGTTTATGTTGCTGCTTAATAACGCACCTCTAGTAATCATCTGAGTGACTGTCACTAGTGGTGTCTTGGGCCAGTGCTGCACTGTGTGCAGCACATACGTTCATCATCTCGATGCTCTGCATGGAGGCGCTGAATTTTCCCTATAGAGATGCATTGATTCAATGTGTCTCTGTGAGGAAATGCTCATTGGCACACCGTGGTGTTTTGCTGCGCATGTGCAATAGTCTCCCATGGGAAAGCATTGGATTGGCTGAGACCGTTAGGACTGATTATCTCAGCCATGGAGCTTAAGCTAGCTGCCACGAGACCTTCACGGCGTGGGGAAAAATAGGAGTAAAAATATCTCTACTGTGTGACTGCAAGCAGATCACCTAAACTGACAGATGGATCCTGCAACATTCACATGCATTTTAACATACACTCGCAAATTATTGTTCTGTTTTATTTTAATTACTCTACCTTTTTTGTCCCTACTGTTGGGAGAACTGGAGTGGATCAGATTTCCTTGGGATCTAGTGGGGCTGCTCTAACCATCTTCTTGCTCTGCTGCCTAGAGCGCTGTTTAGTGATGCTGGCCCTGGAGTAGTAATATATTCCAACTCCCGCCATCACTGGAGGGTGTGTGAGGGAGCAGAGCAAGAATATTGTAGCTCCCTCGCTGCCTCCTCTCTCCCTGAGCTGGCCAGCCGCCTGCCCGTCTCCGCTCTTGAGCCCCCTACCTGCCTCCGATCTCAGTCAGCCAGTCACCTCAGGGGCTGAATGGACTCACATATCCCAGATTTGTTAATCCCTGATTTACCAAATACAAACCCCATAATCACCCCTCCCACAGTAAGTAGTCAAACAATTTAAGAATAGTTTGACAACCAACCTGGGGCCTATTGACTCCTCCGAAGTAGGAATCCTATACTGAGCTAAGCCTGGCTGTGCAGAGTATCGTTCACTGGCTGAGCGTGCTAAGCAGACCTTTTGGGCAGCCAGCCAGCCATGCACAACCTTTTCTACTTAACTTTAACTTAACTTTTTAAGCTTTTTTACTTAACTTTTTCCAGCATCAAGAGGAAATAGTCATTGGGGGTTGACAGAACCACTTTAAATCATGATTTAAAAAATAAATCTCAAATGCACCCTGTTTTTGGTTCAGAATTGCATTTGCAAAAGAGCCTTTGAGCGATTTGTTATAGGGAATTTTAAAATGTTTCACTTGGCTATTTTAGATAAATTTAGTGGTAAAAAAAAATGTTTTGTTTTTTCCAATGTACATATTGGATTGTACTTTTTTTTTTTTACTGCTTTATTTGGCACTCCAAGTCTCTCAAATGTTAACATGCCCTAACTTTGATATGCTGTTGCTTAAATTCTTGGGATGTTATTTGATAAAGTGATACTATTTTTGTGTTTGTCACCAAACTTGGACACTATTTCTAATCTTGGCGAACTCTAGTAAAAGTTCTAGAACAGAGGGTCTGACTTTTCAGCAGAAGGCAACACTAGCACTAACTAACCCTAATGCCAGTCCTAACCCTATACAAACCCTAACTCAACTAGAGATCCTCAGCGGACAGAATTGCTGACTTCAGCAGACTGATTTGTCCTGCGTTGACAGTAAAAAGCACTCTCTGCTGATTAGAGGGGGTTGGCTGCACTCACCTTAACATGCATAAATGGGGGTGCTGCTGGGGGCCAAATAATACAATACACAAGATCCAGCGCACTCACCTATCCACTAAACAGCAACTTCAATGCTGAAAGATTTTATTTGTTTTTTTAAAAACACCTAATCTAGGCAAAAATAATGGGGGTTTAGTTACATTATATGATCATACAGTGCATAAGCCTGCCACAACGTCAATGTACCCCATGTTAGTGTAGGACCTGCCAAAGATGGGGTACATTGACGTTGTGGCAGGCTTATGCACTGTATGATCATATAATGTAACTAAACCCCCATTATTTTTGCCTAGATTAGGTGTTTTTAAAAAAACAAATAAAATCTTTCAACATTGAAGTTGCTGTTTAGTGGATAGGTGAGTGCGCTGGATCTTGTGTACTCTCTGCTGATTGATCACAGCATGAGATCTCCCTCTCATTCCGCTAGCCTTCATGCTGTCCTTGCCAATAACAGTAATTGACACTAGGCAGCCTGCACAATCCATAGCCAATTATCTTTGGTATAGGGATACTTAATAATGGTCTTTTCTCTCAGTGACCAAGTCTGTGCTAGGGGAAATAAGCAGGTGTGCAGCTTTTGCAATTTAAGTTTTAGTATGGGGGGTGGGGGTTCTGCATAAAAAACGTGCATGTGTTTGTTTTTTAATAGTATATCTACTAAAAAGATTACCAAAACAAATTATTAAATGGAGTTTTGCTTTAAGGCATGATGTTTCATGTTCATTCATAGGGGATTGATGCCTTAAACTGCCTATCTGCATGCAATCCTTAAAGGACCACTATAGGCACCCAGACCACTATAGCTCAATGAAGTGGTCTGGGTGCCAGGTCCCCCTGGTTTTAACCCTGCAGTTGAAAACATAGCAGTTTCCAAGAAACTGCTATGTTTTCATTGAGGGTTAATCCAGCCTCTATTGGTTGTCCACCTGACAGCCAGTAGAGGCAGCTTCTGCGATTCTCAGTGTGAAAATCACACTGAGATGACGCTGAAAGTAATGCTTTCCTATGGGCGGTTTGAATGTGTGTGCTACCCTTGCCGCGCATGTGCATTTGGCGCGGACGTCTGCAGGAGAGGAGAGGTCACCAGCACCAAGGGAGCACTGCCCTGGATTAAGGTAAGTGGTTGAAGGGGTTTTAACCCCTTCAGCCCAGCGGGAGGGGGGGGCCACAAGGATGGGGGGGGACTTAATAACCCTATAGTGCCAGGAAAATTAGTTTGTTTTCCTGGCACTATAGTGGTTCTTTGGGGGTTTAAGTATTTTAATGAGGAAATGGTAAAGCAATACAATCATGTGAAAATATTCTGGTTTTACATTTCTTAAATTAAGTTTTTGGGGGTGTTTTGTGCCTTTTGAGTTTTAATTTTATATAGAACCCTTTTTTAAAAAAAAGTATTTCTTTTCTGTTTAGGTTATGAATTATCTCCCACAGCAGCTGCAAATTTCACACGTAAAAATCTTGCTGATTATCTGCGGAGTCGGGTAAGTGAATTAGAAATTATGGACAAATACCAAGAGCCAGTGAGCTATGAACCCTAAAATGGTTACTTCTGGCTTTTAGATTTTCTTTGTCACATTTTGTGTGGAACTATTACACTGGCTCCTCAACTGATAGGACTGGACAGATCATGAAAAGTCAAGTAGACAAGACTTTCAAGATACTACACTGTCACCCAACTCTATGTTCTAATTTATTTTGCCTTCTGTATATGTATATCATCTTCAAATCATATTGATTGTTGATTCTTGCATTTTATGCCTGTGCTTCCAATTCTTAAACAATTTTCCAATCCTGGAAATAGTGTATGTATATATAATATATTGCAATATGTCTGCACTCAAATGCATGCACTATAAGGGTGCAGCTTGGGCCAATTAACAAAAAATCCAGTGCACTGACTTGCTAAACGCCAACGTCCCAGCTTCAGAGGCTTAGTACTAATGCCTTCACCTCGAACGGGACAAGTTTGAAAGATATCCCCTCTTTAATATTGGATATTTCCGATCGTGGTCAGCAGAGTTTGGGAGTATAGACATTCATTTTGTTCTCCTCCAATATTGCAGTGGAATCTTAGTTAAATGTTTCCACCACTTCGTGTTTTGTTCAGGGGCTTTTTTAGTCATTTTAACTATATTCACTAGTTAGTAGATAAATGCCCTCGAAAGCACAAAAGAGGTATCCCAGGTTGTGTTTGTTTTAGGGCACTTAATGTTATGATTTGTCTTTTTAACACATGATTATCTGTCTCCTGGGGTCTCTGTTGATCAATTTTACTTTTCGATTTATTTCATTTTTGTTGAACCATATTTTATGAGTAGTCCATGCATGGTGATAAAATTCTGCTGAATGTCAAAGTATCATACAATTGTCAACTGCACACAGTGGCAAATTTTGATTTAAAGTGATACTTTATTAGTAACTTAAAACGTATTATTTCTCTGTGGGCTGTGTGGACTCTTAGAATCAATGGTATCATACATATTCTTTAGTTATTTTTGTTGGTTTTGCATAGACCTTTTAATTCTTGAATAAAAGTTAAGCTGTAATTTAACTTTTTTGTCTACTATATTTACTAAGAAACAATCAACTGTCTCTTAAAGGTATGCTACAGGCACCCAGACCACTTCAGCTCATTGAAGTGGTGTGGGTACAGCCACTAAAGGCGTTTCCTGGGTCCGCTCTGCATGAGGACATCCAGCGTCCGTAACAACCCCTTGGGAAAGCATTGAATCAATGTTTTCTTATGGGGAGGGCCTAATACACTTGCTGCACTCGACACACATGCTCATTAGCCCCTTCTACTCAGAGGAGGCGGAGCTCTCACCCAATAACTTTGTTGTTAAAGCAGTTAGTATTTTATAGTAATCTTCCATAACTCTGCTTTGATATGTTTACTAAGATTTTTAAGGGATTGGAATGTTCCTTTAATGTTTTGGTAGTTCACAAGTACTTGGAGAACATTTGGTACAATATTGGATCTACTGGTTTTCAGCAGTAGACTATAACTTATGCTTGTTCCTGGAGTGGGTTTGTTTAGGTTTTTTTGTTACTTTCGTGTTTCTATAATAATTGTGTTGCTGCTAACTCGGCTCTCAGAACCAGGTGGTGTCTACCATGTTTTCATGGTTATATGTATTTCAGAATAATTAATCTACACATAAAAAAAAGGTGGTGGGAGACGCTGCATATTTCATAAAATGACTATATTTACATGGAAAAACTGTCACTAATTTAGTATTCCATTTTGGTTTTAAATATTTTGAAGTATAGATTTTTTTTTTTCTTGTCTGTTTCAAATAATGTTTTGATTGTTTAATTGATCTGGATCCTGTTCTTTAAATTCTAAACAGTTGTACTCTCAACAACAGTATTTCATTGAGGTGATAATGATGTGGACTATTTGAGACATGTTGTAATTTCTCCCTAAACACTTCATTTTCTGTATGGAAGGCTGCTGATTTAAAAAATGCAGCATCTCCGCATGCTCGCACACCCGTTTTCTCATCTTTTTTGCAGTTTAGTGTGATCAGGATGCTCACATGACCCCCAGAAACAGATGGTGCAGGTAAAGCTGTGATTTCTAAGTATCCTGTCTCCGAAGTGCTGAAATCCATTTGCAATACACACCGAAAACTAATACCGCTAACGAGGGTAATTGAACAGGCGTTTTGGCAAACACGTTTAGCAGGATGTAATACGATGCCACGTTCCATCTTTTCAACTTTAGTCTTGGAAGTGCCAAACACTACCCTCCTATCCCAGAATTGTCATGCCCCCTCTATCACCATATCTTTCTCTTATGCTCATACTCTCCTCACCTGTTCCAGATGGGCAGCACAGTGGGGGGACACTGGCAGAGGCAGATGTGTTTGTGTACCGGAGATACAGCTTCGTGCTGCTGCAGATGGTGATGTCTGGGGGAGTGGGCTGTGTGAAACCACTGTCAAAGATCACAAATAGAATTCGAGGTCCCTCTTGTTGCAGAACATTACAATTATTTGACAAACTGTCTCTCGCCTCCTTATAGGAGAACAAGTCAAGTTATTAATTGTTGGGTTATTATTCATTAACAGATTAATCACTTGTTTTTGCCTCCAAAAAGTAACAATTTTGGTGTCATGCATTTGTGTTTTCACTAATGCCAATATATCCCGTCAACCAATATTTATTTGTAATGCAACAACCTTTATTATTTTTTTTATTTTTTTATGGACGTGTTTATGGGAGTTGTAATAGCTGAAGTACAACTCCACATAATGTGAAGGTAGGAGCAGAAAGTGTGGTGTTTTTTTATTTTTTTTTATTTTTATTTTTTTGTGGGGCATAACTAATTATTTACAAACAAAAAGTAATCTAGCATAACTCAGTGTAATGGTACCTACATAGTGCACCTGATGTTGGCATTTGGGGTGTCAATTTAATTATTCATGTTCATGTATGACCCTTCATTCCTTGTGCATAGGAAAGACTTTTTTTTTTTTTTCTTTTCCTTTTTCAGCATTTGCCTAAGAGATATTTCATGCCATGTCATCGGGTGTCCCCCAGAAGTAACATGTATTTCAAAATAACTTCTTGTGGTGCAGTGCTGAGGATATATTTTTTTTGACGGTATACTCTGTGATCTGTTGCAGTGTGATTTATATCTTATCTCAAAATATATCAGACCTCATGGTACTCTAAATACTCATTCTCATAATCATTGTTTTTTTTAAACCATCTAAGTTGCTACTCTTGCCTTTTGCCATTAAATAGTTAATTGATGGCAAATAGGATGTAGTTGAGGGGTGTTCCCGTGCTGCAGAATATAGCCGTGCAGTCTGTTTATGAAGATTTTTAGGGCCAACCTCATTCGGTTTACATAGAATATTGTACTCATTTGGAGGGAAAATGACCACCTATTTGGGGGCATGCTAATAGATTAATAAGACAGATGGGTAAAAGAGACAAGGGTGTAGAGCCTTTGTGTGATAATTAAGTTTATATCATAATTAGTGTAAGCTTGCCCAACATGTATAAGTATCTGGCAATGTTTGGACAGTTTGTGTGCTAATGTTGAATTGGGGGCCTAGACTGCTATCGACATGTTTCTTTTTTATCATCATCATTATTATTATTTTCTTTTCAGTGAGTTACCCCTTTCAGTAAACCACAAGCTTGGCCAGTCAATTGTGTTATTTCTCTTTTTATTCATAAAATATTTATATAAAGCGACTTATATAAAGTCTTTCGTGTGTGTCTATCTGAAAATATTGTATGTATCAGTAACACACAGATGGATTTATTGTGTTTATAAACAAAGCAACACTGATGCTTCATGAAGTGCTCTTGAAACTTGAGCAGTGAAGAACAATGTTGCTTGAATTAGTTTTTTTGTTTTAATTGATTTTTAATTCTGCATGTATGCAAAATGTGGGATGTGTCTACTGTTGTATATAAATCAGTGGTCTTGTGTTTATTTAAAGCCCTTTATGTGCGCACAGTCCTGCTGTGCCTGTTGCGCTGACATTTAGCCTGGTTAGCCAGTCTCCCTCTGTCTAATATAGCTGTTTGTCTTTACCTAGTGCTGACACAGTTGCAAGATCACAGGTGTAAATTCCCCAGCCCCTCTCTGCATCTCCGGGGATCCAAAACTGAGACAGTGTTATCTCACTCCTGTAGAGAGATTGTAGACGTGCTAAGCAGTGAGGTACCTGCTGAGAGATAGGACTCGCGGGATCAGCATAAAGAGATTGAAAGTTGCATTCAATGTTTACTTTTGGATATCTTACTTCAACTAAACACTGATCACTGTGTCCTTTCTAACAAATGCTATATTTGTCCCTTGACTGTTGAGGTTTATAAAGACCACCTTCCTTAATGGAATTTGCTCCTTATTTAACAGCCCTACTGTTACTAAACAAGTGGTTTGTTCCCATTTAGGAAATTAATAGAAATTACCAGATTTTGATAATGGGTCCATAAGGGGTTAAACTTTTCACTTGGTCATGTGCTGGCATAAATTAACAGTGATTCAATTTTAGTAAAGGGTGGTAATCTAGTTATTTGGATCATAGTTATGTTGGTTCCCTAACAACATAAACAACTCAAATTTTAAGAGTGCTATGCCACTAAACAATCTAAGGCTAAATCCAAGACCCCAACATTCAGGAAGCAATATATTCTCTTGTTTTTGACTGTTAAAAAATTAAAGAAAACTAGTTTGTTTTTGTTTTTTTGTTTTTTTATGTAGGGATTTATATTTCTTACACTTGAATAATGAGTCATGCATGGTGTCTGTAGCAGATGTGTCCCACTTTGCACTCCAGATTGCTGGACCAAGAAGCTAATAATCGAAGACTAGGGTAGTGTCGCAACCTTCCTTTCCTCTTTTACTCAGCCTGTCACTTCCACTGTGTGTCGTTTGTGCTCTGCAGGATCCTTCCTGCACATTTCTCCCTCTCCTTCCCCACCTCTCATCCACTGTGACTTTGCCTTCCGCCAGATGTCTCACCGCTGCCTATCACCACCCCTCTGCCGTTTCACCGTACGGTATGTCTTAGCAGCTCTTGTCACCACAACTCCCCTGGAGCTGAGAACTCAATGGAATTTCACGCTCTGCTTCATCAGGGCTGCATTTCAATATCAGATTTTTTTTAGACTGAAGGAAGATTCAGGTCCTGAGGCTCTCCTCTACATATAGATTGCAAGCTCTGTTTGCGCAGAGTTCTTGATGCTTGACAACCTTGTAATATAAAGGGTGCGTAGTGATTAAGAGTAGTGTTTAGAAGCAAAAATAAATTAAATTGGTCTACACATAGTGACTGTTGAATAGTGTGATATAGAACAGTAGGGCACACAGTACTTCTTATGATAAGCTAATAATAGTGGTTTTAAAAAGACAATGAGCTTTTTTGTTTTAAGTCAACACTGATTTCTAACATAAACACAAATTTAAAAAAAAAATAATAGTTTTTGGAGAAAAGGGCCACTATAGGCTCAAAAAAAGTTAACTTAAATAAGCAGTTTTGGTGTGTAGATCATGCCCCTGCAGTCTCACTGCTCGATTCTGTCATTTGCGTTAAATCACTTTGATTGTGAATCCCTATTCATGTAAGTTGCACAGCCTTCCTAAACACTTCCTATAAAGAGTCATCTAATGTTTATACCTCCTTTATTGCAAATGTTTAATTAAGCATGTATCTCCTGCTCTGTTAATAGCCTCCTATACAATGCTGAAGCCTCCTGTGTGTTGTTAAAGTACAATTTACAGAGCAGGAGAATAAAAACATCTAAAGTAAATGGGTCCCAGTCAGGGAAGTGTGACTAGGGCTACATAAACAGAAATGAAACTGATTTAACTCATAAAAGACAGAGAATTTAGCAGTAGACTGCAGGGCCATGATCTGTACAGCAAAACTGCTTCATTATGCTAAAGTTGTTTTGATGCCTATAGTGTCCCTTTAATGTACATGCCATTCAGGGAGTAAAGTTGTTTACCAGCAGACTCCCACTGCTTCTTGCAGTGATAGAATACCAACTATATTTTCTTACCCACTGACTGGCCTTACAGTGGTTAATGCAAATGCTTCTGATGTGGAAGGAATGTGCATTAATTGGCATACGTGTAAAATAGTATACTATTGAATTTATCCTCTGTAAATGCTTTAAGGTGAGTGTTCTTTAATAAAAAAAATAAAATAAAAAAAAACACTCTTCTATTTGCTTCAGTTGACAAATTCAGGTTAATTAATCCATAAAATCAGACATTTTCTAAACCGTTTGTAGCATACTGTTTGATCACTTTAAATTATTAAACAATAAAAGAATTTACAGATGCTTTTGTTTCAAAGAGAATCCCTGGGATCGAACTTGACATGTAGAAATCACAGGTTCAATGAGTGACCTAGGTCAGCCAGAAATGGTGACGTACACATACACTCTTGCCTCTGGGTGCTTAGCTCAGTAATTGAACACAGCGGTCACCTGATATACTTAGGCTGTGTAGACATGTGAAGGGCTGAGGTTTAAATTCTATTGAAGTTTCTCACAAGAATGTTTGAGATTTGTTAATAAGAGCAAAACAATGAACTATTTTTAAAGTTCTGGTAATACTGTAAACTATACAGAGTTGTATACCTTTTTGGTATGTGCAATTCTTAATTAACCACATTCATAAACCTGCTCTACAGCTTGCTGTAGTGATTATGGTGCCAGCAGTGTCCTGGCAACCCCTATGGTAAGAAGTCAAAATATGCGCTGCGGGAGAGTTGGAAATCACCAAGTAGGAATTTGCTAGCCAATGAGCACAGCCTGTATTGCAGAGTTTAGCTTGGGACAGCTGACAATTCATTTTGTGGTTAATCATAGCCTCTCTGCTAGTTTTAGAGTCCACGTGATCTTAAAGGGACACACACAATTTTTTTTTATCTCCTTAAATTTGTTATACTGTATCTCACTGTCCCTTCATTCAGTGTGAAACCAATTTTAAGCAATTTAATGCTAGATAAAGGTCACCCACTGACTAGCCCCCACTGGAGCTATGGCTAAGGCAGAGATTACACACTTCTTTCTCACCATATTAAAGGGACACTATAGTCACTATAAGCATTTCATCTCTTTGAATTGGTTATAGTGCCTGGAGTGGCCTGGCACTGTCCCTCTATTCAGTGTTGCACCATGTTCGTGCAGTATGGCACAAAATAAGAGTCCCTGGCCACCCACAGTCCGGCCCCTTCAGTATGTGTAGCTAAGGCAGAGATTACACACTTCCTTGTTGTCATACCCATTCATACCGTCAGTTGGAACTCTGACAGGCTAAAAGCAGTCAGCTGACACTCTCAGCCAATCACAGCTGCCTATTGCTTTTCAAGCTAATACTTCCTTATTAGCCAAAGCAGCACAGAGGAGATGGATTGCTGGGGACTCTTGTTTAGCATTAAAACATTAAAAGTTTAAAAAACTGTTTAATGCTGAAAGAAATGATGGTACCAGAGGACTCCAGACACTATAACCAGTTTAATGAGATGAAGCAGATACAGTGCCTACGGTGTCCCTTTAACTCACACCAGCAATAGGCACTGTGATAGACTGGGGTCAGCTGATGCGCTCAGCCAATCACAGCCACTCAGCTTACTCAGTAGATCAAGCAGCATAGAGGGGAAGGACTGGGGTCTATCGGTTTTCATTAAAACTGTTTAACACTAAATGGCAGGACAGTGCCAAGGGGCTTGAGACACTATAACCACTTCAATGAAATGCAGCTGTTACAGTGTCTAATTTAAAAAAACATTGACCGAGATAGATACCTCTCCTTATTTTTCCTTCTATAATAGTTTGATTTAGAATACAAACTCTACAGTGTTTGTATGGAAAATATACTTGTAATTTGCCATGTTTCGTGCCAATTAAAACTTAAACTTAAAACAAAGTATTACAATGAAAAACGCGTATCCTTTGCGGCACCTCTTTGTCCAGGTACGATTTACATACAATTTAACAAGCACTCTTTACATATTGTCGTATGCAAGCATACACGTTCGTGTCACCATATAGTGGTAATATCCATGTGTATCCTCAATTGTGACCGAGTTGGGGTAAGGGTAACCCTTGATATGGTTACCTACAATGTTTAGAATAATGTGGATAGATGCGATTTTAATGGATGCTCATATCAGATCTCCATAAACACAAGTATTATATATTGAATTATATTATATTTAGATCTCACAAATCCTGTATTTATATTGCTCTACAAACTATTTTGCAATAATTTACCGATGCCTAAAGGGTTATTGCAACCACTTCAGAAATTTGAAGTTGTCTTGGTGGTAGAAGCCTTAATGTGCAGTATTTTCAGCATTAAGCACTGCACATCCAGAGTTATTGTGTGCTGTTGGCAAGTTGCACCCCCCCAGCACATGTGACTTGGGCTGTCTAATGTCCATTCTGTGCATATTCTTCAGCACGCCAGCCACAGCCATATACATCTTCCTCCTTGCAGGCAGTATAGTTTTCCCTCCCTCCATCTGGACGCTTCCCTCAAGTTTAGCTTTATTTTAAAAACAAAACAAAAAAAAACTGTAGAACTGTGAGTGTCTGAATTGTTGCTTAAGTTTATATTTAACATGGACATTAAAGAGCATCGTTTACGTTTCATTCCTCATTGTCCAGCTATAATATAACTATTACCAGAGCACCAAGTGCTGCTGTCCAGTCTAGAACAAGGATGCATAACTTCTCAATGATTCATTGCTTTTTTTATTTGCCTTCATTTTGGGAGTCTTGTGGCAGACACTTTTTCTTTGGAGACTTCAATATGTTGTATGTTGAGAAATGTTTGGACGTAATACCAAATAGGCGTTAAAGATGGTTGGTCTATTAGATGATACAGACATTTTCTTGGCTTGTGTTGTAGTTTTTACTTGATTGTTATAAAATACATTTAAATGGGTTCTGCACTCTAATAATTAGGCTCTAGACTTTGCTAAAGCAGAGTGGTCACCTTTTTTTTTTCGTTGCCCTGCTTTTCCCAGTGTTGAAAGGGTAAAAAAGGCTGCTCACTCCCTGTACCCTAGCTTGTCATGAGGAAGTCTGACATGGTAACTGGCACAGATGTATTGGTTTAATTAAAACCGCATCACACCCTTTTATTTATGCCTGAGCATCTCACACATGCAGAAAGCTGGCATCTCGAGAGTCGCACAAACCTTTAGCGAGACATCTCCTGTACCACTCTTTATACACTGAGCTTTTTTATTTTTTTTTAATTATTCCGCCTCTTGTTAATTGTGACTGTGTCTCAAATGTGTAGGCATAAATAAATGTTAGAGTGGCTAATTAAATTAAAACATCTAATAGAGCACAGGCTGTAACTGCAACCCCTGTCAGCCCATCACAATGGATCTTTCTTGCCTAGTCATAACGCTCAACTGCAACATTTTACCAACTTAGGAAGTGACTAGACTAGTTGTCCACATCTTAACAAAGTCTTCTCGTATCTAGGGTTACTGGCCACAAGCTTTGTGTTTTATATCTTTTTTTTACATGATAACTTTTATATGTATGAAGAATATAAATGAAAATATTTAAATTTAGTGTTTAAATATATACTTTAGTTTTAAAAACAAACGTGTTTTCACTTCAACAATATATGCTTCCCTGCACTTTTAGATCTGGAACTTTTGTCCTACATTTTAAGGGAGGATCGTTTCATTTTGGGATTTTTTTTGAACCACAGGGGGAAAAAAAAATGTTTCATGAGTCTATCAACAAAACTCTAGTTTTGATGTCTCCTAAATATCAAACTTGCTGTTAACCTCGAATTGTGTAATGGATTTTGTTCAGAATATTATCCAAAAAAACCTGAAGTGGGCTTCCAATATAAAAATATAAAAAAAAATATATATATATATATATATATATTTATTTATTTATTTATTTTATTTTATATTATTTTTATTATTTTATTATTTTATTTTATTTTATTTTTATTATTTTATTTTATTTTTATTATTTTATTTTATTTTTATTATTTTATTTTTATTTTTTTTGAGAGGGAGAGCAAGGGGGGAGAATAGAAATCTCATGAAAGATGAACCTCCAGGGCAATGTAAGTCTTGGGTTGCGTTATCCAGGTTCATGTGCCTGACCGATTTTCTTCTTATTTTATATTGACAATTGATATTGCCATTCACATTATTACCTGTAAAATTAATTGCCTGAGAATTGCTAAATCACAAGCTATTGTGAAAGTGTTTTTTTTATTTTTTTTATTTTATTTTTTTATTTGACAATATCAACTGTTGCTTTGGTTTTTACTTTTTGGGAGTGGATCGCCTCCTGTTACCTTCCCTTCTGCTGCCTCTGTCAGTATGTTTACAATATAGACAAACTAAAAGCCAGACAAACATTTTAACTTAACCCATTCAGTGCTCCTGATGAAAGTATTAAAGTGCACGTGAGCTACTGTCGAATGTGTATAGGTAGGTTTACATGCTCAATTTATTTATGTCTCAAATCTTACCTGTCCCCTGTTAGTTATATTATTTGCAGTTTATATCAATGTTGAAATCCGATATATATGTATTTCTGTAGATTACTTTTATAATGTTTAAAGTAAACTTTGAGATTGAAAGTATGCCTGTTGTACCCTTTCCATCACCATTATTTCATGAAGCAATGTATCATCCCATATTGGTGCCTATGTGCATCAGTGCACCTGTGTGGCTGGATCTCTTCTATGCACACAGTCCTTTACAGAGATAAAATAATGCAATGAAATTTTGTGTCTTGCAGACTCCATACCATGTTAACTTATTGTTGGCCGGTTATGACGAACACGATGGACCCTCTCTATACTACATGGATTACATGGCTGCGTTGGCTAAGGCACCATTTGCAGCACATGGCTATGGAGCCTTTCTCACTCTGAGCGTCCTAGACCGCTACTATAAACCAGGTATGACCTGTTGCAAAACAAGAAAGTCTGAAAAACATTTACCACATTGTGTTCTTGTCTTAAGAGACATTGTCCTTTTTCACATGGAATGATGTATTAGAAAGGTGATTTAACATGCAGAGTGGTAGTCTAAAGGAAAATGTGAACGTGTTACTTAAAATAGCCATATAGTTATTGAACTGCCTGACAGTAAGTATGTTCACATTATTCTGAGATCTCTTTTCATATGATCAAAAATTCAGAGATCATAGACTCTGACATGTGTCTATAATACTGCTATTTTATTATGTGCGACTCTTTTAAGGTTGGTTTTTTTTTTTTGCATGGTGTGCAGAAAGTGAAATACAAATTACCAGACTGGCACTCTTTTTAGGTTTTTTTTCTGAGCTGTTTTGCACTTGGGGGGAGGTAAGGGCAGAGAAGGTTACACTGTAGTGTCAGTTCAAAGTGCTTGCTTTGCTATACAGCCCTCTAAACATGTTATGCCAGCACTGAGATGTTAGTGTGATAACACCCACACCTTGCAGGGGTACACAGAGAGCAGAGAACCCCCTGGTGGGAATCCAGTCTCACCCCCACCCTTATTCCCCAGTCCTCCAGGATCTTTATAAATGGCAGTGTCAATCAATCACTTATCTGATATTACACACCCTTTCAATGCTAAAGTAAGGATTGTGTACTGCTTCTGCCAGGGTTCAAGTTTAACGAAATATAAAGGCAATTTTTCTAGCCTTATCTAAACAGTCTGACCTTCTTGTCAGTGCTTTAGATTATTACATGTCAATTATATATATCTTTATATGACCCAAAGTTAAAGTGAATAAGGAAAAAAAAATCTAGCAGCAGCCTACTTCATGGTCTGGTTAGTATTTAGGGATCCACATTTGAAGAAATGTATTTTTCATTGATTGTTGTCGTCGCTGTTTTAAAGCCAACATGTTGCTAATCTTTATTTTGAGGCAGAGAAAACCGCAATTAAAATGTTCCTTCCAGTGTGTTCATGCATTGTTCTAAACTCCAGGCTGGATATATCCTGCAGAGTAGAGCTTTGTTGCATCATATATTGATGTGGGTCCCTAGACTTGTAGTTGAAGGCTGTCGGGGCAGACAGGTTCCGGTTTCTACATTTAGACACAGGTTGTAAAGCAGGCAGGAGAGGATCACACTAGTAAGTATCTGCTAGTCATCCATTATACTTTGTCCGTAAAAAGGCAGACTGGCATCACCTAGACGATACTGCTAGTCATATTGTCCAGGAACCCCTGTCCTACTGTTTAGGCATTACAGGAAACTCCTTATCTCTGTGACTATAAACTGATGCCTCTCGTACATATTAAAGATAAATTGTTCTTTCAAACCTACACACTAAAATATTTCCATTAGGCCAGTCACTATCGATGTGTAACACTACATTATGATCCGTAGTCACAGAAGAAGACATCTTACTTAATTCATATAATGGGTCTGTAGAATAGATTACAACTAAGTTATTAAGTCATTTCAGAAAAAAAAATGTTTTCATAGATGAGATGTAGGGGAAGATTTAGCAAGTTTTTCTGTTCTAAAAAGTGCAAAAATCTGTAAGGGGAGGAGTTACTAGTGGAGTGTGCCTGTTGGTTTCTTTATGGTTGTCCCACTTTTAGTATTTTAGACCACTTTTTAAAACATAACAATTTGATCTCCCCTTGTATTTGTTTTTTGGAATGTGGTCAAATTGTATTATTCCTTATGGATGTACATGTGAGTGGGACAATGATCACCTTCTTGTATCTTCCCCTCTGCTGCTTCTGTCAGTATATTTGTAACATAGACAAGCTCAACACTAAATCAGGATGTCCATATTATTCTGTATATATGCTATTCTGATATGCCAATATGATGCAGATTTCTGTGCTGTCTTACCAGTTTCACAGGGGTATCATTTGATATCATTTTTAAACCTAGGATGTGTTTGATAGACTTTCTGTAGGACATGAAGTAGAGTGTTTTCTCTTAATTCACTAGACATTTTCTAATGGAGTGTATACCTCAGATTGGTAAAATGTAAGCCGTAATAACCATTTAGGAGACTTTTTTTTTTCCAACTAGTCTATTTGGCTTAAAGGACCACTATGGGCACCAACACCACTTCAGCTGAATGAAGTGGTCCTGGTGCCAAGTCCCTCTCGTTTTAACCCTGTAGCTGTAAACATAGCAGTTTCAGAAAAACTACTATGTTTACACTGAGGGTTAATCCAGCTTCTTTTGGCTGTCTCACTGACAGCCGCTAGAGGCGCTTCCGCGATTCTCATTGGGAAAATCAGTGAGAAGACACTGACGTCCATAGGAAAGCATTGAGTAATGCTTTCCTATGGGCGGTTTGAATGTGTGCGCCGCACATTCGGCGCTGATGTCGGCAGGAAGAGGAGAGTTCCCCAGCTCCAAGGGAGCCCAGTCCTGGAGAAAAGTAAATGGCTGAAGGGCTTTTAACCCCCTTCAGCCCAGCAGGAGGGGGGCCATGAGGGTGGGGGGGGGGTACCTAAAGACTACATAGTGCCAGGAAAACGAGTTTGTTTTCCTGGCACTATAGTGGTCCTTTAAATTCTAAAATGCTACCTACATACACTTGCAGTTACATAAATATCTTGATCTACTTGTCCTCCCAAAAACTAACTGGAATAATTAACTTCTTGGCAGCAGGCTCCATAGCCATTATTTTTTAAATGGCACCTTAATACCTGCTGAATGCACGGCTTGTAAAACAATGACAAAAGGTCTAAAACCAATATTACCCAGCAAGAGGCCCAGGTTTAAGCCAACTCCACCACCCCCAACAGCAGCCGTTGTAGCCCAGGGCAGTTGCAGCTCATTCCCCCTAATAAATTTCTGAGGAAGGCCACGTTCTCCTCATCTCATAGCCCCTTCCCTTAAATTCCGTCACGCCTTTCTCCCCAGCGTAGCAAACCGATTAGCAGCCTTGTTATTAGTGGTATTGGTCACATATGGAACATGTTTCTTTCCCAGGGATGTTATAGAAAGAAGGCGGAGTGACTTCATTGAACTTGTTTAAACATTTATTCAGAAAATGAATGTTTCACCACCAAATAATGTCTGGTTTAAAAAAAAATAATCTTAATAATAAAACTGTGCAGGTTGGTGTACTTTTTGAATTTGCACATCAAAATTAAAGTTGCATGTACATATACATCACATGTACATACACAATATATCGTTGTCATACTTAAACCTTATTGTTTGTTAAATCCTGAATAATTCATGGATGTGTTTATGGTACTCTGCTGCCTGCCAGTTAAGATACGTGCAGCATTCCTATAAACAATAATCAAATACATTTTTAGTAGATCTATCATAGCAACTACAAAGTAATCTGTTTAATGTTAAACATTTTAGATATTATTGCTAAGCAAAAATACTGTTTTACAGTAAAGGATTACATTGTTAGAATGAGCTTTAAGGGTTAAACTTAGGTGTATCTTTAGCCTTCAATACACAATATGTCTTAATTTCCATTGCTTCCTCCCACACCTCTACCTCTTTCCATTCCTCGGCATTTGTGTGTAGTATGCATGAACATGTATGCATACATCTACATTCTCAAACATTACTACTTTAAACTGGTTACTGTAGAATGAGATTTTTTTTATTTTCAACAGGAAAATAAATGTTGTGATCTTAGAAGTAGGTTGTAAGGAGTCCGGTTACATCTCGTTGTTGAGGTTAAACGATTAAAGAGAAGTGTTGTTGTGTTTTTTGTTGTTTTTTTGTTTTTTTTACCAGTTGTATTTATTTTGTATTGTTTGTTTGTTTAATTGATGTAAAAGTGATTTAGATCATCTTGTGTTTCAGATTTGACAAGAGAGGAAGCAATACAGCTACTTAAGAAATGCGTAGCAGAGGTAAAAATTTTAAAGATTTCACACCCAGCTAGGTTCTTTAAAGTATATACAAGAAGATATAAGTGGAGCTTCAGAGTACCTGGTTATAACATGAATACACTTGGTTACAATCTTAACCAGAGATATGTAAATAATATATAACACAAATATAGTGCTGATGGTCTGTACAATTTCAATATAAAAAGGAAAGTAATAATTCACAACTCACAGGTTTTAGAGCCAATTGATCAGTATATAATGCTTCAGGATCTTTTAAGGGTGATCCACTGCCCCCTTGCACCTCCTTCTGGCCTCCTCCACCTTCAGATTATCAGGTAAGAATGGACCGGAAACTCCAGTAGAAAAAGGATACACTTTTATTGGAGATAAAAAAAATAATAAAAATGATAAATTTGATCCAAAATACTAGTATAGTATAAAATCCAATGTCCAAAACATGTTTCGCCATTTACTGGCTTCCTCAGTTGGCTGTATCGTTTGTATGGCGTTCCTTCCATCTTAAATACCGCTTTCATTGTGAATTTGCCGGCATCCGTGAACATCGTTAGTGACCTCCGTCAGGTGGAGCGCACGTTCCGTTCACATATAGATCACATGACCCGATAGTGCCTCCCTCCGTCTTGTGGGACGCATCTGTGCGTTTCACTGCTTGGAATACCTTCACTCTGAGGTGTTGAAAATATTACAGATATTCCTAAAGCGTCTGCGTTCGAGTATTATAGGAAATATGAGCATGCTGAAGCAATAGCAGAGATTAGTACAAAACAAAATAACTTTCCATAAATATTCACATCTATCTCTTTATACCAAGACAATTTAAAGTGCTCAGTGCTCTTCTTTCAAAAGTGCTTGTGTAAATCAGTGCAAAACAATATAGATTGCCATATCCTCATATAGTACTTCTATTGGTGATATCCTTGTAAAACATGGAGGAGGGATGAAATAATAGTTTCTTAATAATATAAAATAAACTCTAATATATAATTTCTGATTAAGTTATAAAATTTAATCAGAAGCTTAAAAACAAGTTTTCTGCCCAATTTGGATTTAAAAAGATAAAATAGAAATATGCTGTGTAGGCTAAAAAATAAAATTCATGATAAAAAAATGACACAGTTCAAAATCTAAATTAAGACCATAAGGTACTAGAGTGTTAACATTAAAAATAAATTTAATTTCTTCAATTCCAATTTTTTTTTTTTTGTAAAATTTCTTCCCCTCCATTACATTCAGTGTACAAAGTGTGAGATCTTTCGGATTTTGATTGTGGAAGTTTTTAAAGTGATGTGAGACACTGTGTCTCTATTCCTTTTTTAATATTTCTCTCATGTTCGGAAATTCTAGTTAGGTTCTGTAAAGTACCTTCTGTCCAATCATCATTACAATATTCCAACTCCAGCTATGTTTTTCGTTAAAGAAAAACTGTAGGTTTACTTAATCACTACTTTATGTGGTACAGGAGTCCATGATACCTCAATTACATATGCTAATAACAAAAATTCCAAGTGATAATGGCGCTTATTTCTTTTACAAATTAAAAATTAATGTAGCAGCACCTATCAAAGTGCAGTAGCTCATAAACTACAATAGCATAAAACAAAATTAAGGTGCGCTGCAACTGTAAAATTCTTTCATGAGTACATCAACTCTTTTATATAAAAGTGCACTTTGCCTTTAAGGTGAAAAGAGGGTAGTGCAAAAACAATGCACTTTATTGTAACACTTATTGTTGCACTATCTTCTTTTCAATTTAAAGGCATAGTGCACTTTTATGAGAGTGGGAATACTCAGGAAAGATATATAATGTTACAACTACATATGCTATTGAATGCAGTGCGTGAGCATCCACATTTTATTTCCTTTATAAACTGTCAACAATACACGCAGCCTTGTCTGATAGAGACAATTTATTATGCCACTTTTCCATATTCATTAAACAGTTTTAACAAGTATCTACAAACCGACATTCTCCATCAGAGTAATTACCTACTCATCATCTTGCTTACTCTCTAATTGTTCATTAAATAAGACCGTATTTTCTCTAATTCATCAGGGGCTCTTTTGAGCATTTTGTCTCTGAAGGTAATGGTAAGATTGCCAATATATCTATCTTACTGTCCTTTTTGATTGTGTGACTGCTGATAATGGCAGAAATTAGATTTCTGTATTGCATTGAAGCATCAGCCAACATAAATAACCAACCAAATGCAGTAAAACTCATTGGAAGACACTTTAACTAACAGCAAGGCAATGACATAGTAGTCTTCACTGTTCACATCTATCACCCAGTCTGAAAACTTAGTGGGGAAAAATGTCCCTTAACAAACAGGAATGCATCACTCTGGAACATACCCAGCATTTAAAGCGGCACTCTGCATAATTTGGGACAGTGCCACTTTAATAAATGAGAGATTTCAGACTCTCGTGAACTGCAAAGAATTTACAACAAACTGCAAAGGTAAAGTAGAGACTTTGATATTCATTTGAAGAATTTTAATTCTTATAAGATTCCCTATTTATGGATGTAAATACCCTCAGATAAAATCAAATTATGCTGCACTTTATCATCGTAATCTTTGTTTTATTTTAAATACAAATCGAACAATTGACTGGCAATAAAGAATTAGAATTCTGTGGTTTTACATATCGGGACATAACAATCATCTGTTCCTTAGCAGGTTTTAAATCCGGTAAATACTAGTTCAGATGTACACAGTCTTGATTTATTTCACAAAAATAAAGCCAAAATGGAGAAGACGTGTGTGGAAAAACTAAGTGCACCCTTACTGCTTCTATAAGAAGCTAACTAGCAGACAGTTGCTTCTAATACAATACCATTGATTTAATTGATCATCAACAAGTGTGACCACATCTATAAAAGCCAAAGTCTTAGCAGTTTATTGGTCTGGAGCATTCAAGTGATGCCAAGGAGAGAAAACATCCGCAATCATCTTAGAGAAGCAATTGTTGCTGCCCATCAACCTGGGAAGAGGTATAAGGCCATGTCTAAACAATTTAAAGCTAATCATTCTACAGTGAGAAACATTATTCAAAAATGGGAAAACATTCAAGACCGTTTCCAATTTCCCTGGAGTGGATGTCCCAGCAAATTTACCCCAAGGTTAGACCATCCAATGCTCAGAGAAATTGCAACAAAACTCTTCTACAGGCTTCAGTTAGCATGTTAAATGTTCAAGTTCATGACAGTAAAATTAGAAAAAGACTGAACAAGTATGGTTTATTTGGTTAGGGTTGCCAGAAGAACCCCTCTTTTCTCTAAAAAGAACATGGCAACAAGGCTTAAGTTTGCAAAATTGCATCTGAACAAACCACAAGACTTCTGGAACAATGTCCTTTGGATAAACGAGAACAAAGTGGAGATGTTTGTCCATAACGCACACTGAAACCAAGCACTGCATATCGGCTGTCAAGCATGGTGTTAGAGTGGTGATGATTTGGGCTTGTTTTGCAGCCACAAGACCTGGGAAACTTAGTCATTTAGTCGAGCATGAACTCCTCTGTATACCAAGGTATTCTAGAGTCAAATGTGAGGCCACCTGTCCGACAGCTCAAGCTTAACCAAAATTGAATCATGCAACAGGGCATTGATCACAAGCACACCAGCAAATATACTGAAGCTGCTGCTCAGGTGCTTCCACCTCTCTGGAGACTTGGTTAAAGTGGGGAGTACCACCCGCTGGCCCCCAGGCAAGAAGTCTTACCATTCTAACATCTAATGAGTAGGCACCTGGGCATTTATGGCATCATAACCACTGCATTGTGCTTGGAGTGTTCCTTTAATGAATGTTTTGCTTTTTATACAATCAACAGTGCATTCCTATTTTCACCTGTAGAGGGCTAATCAGTACATATGTGAAAGTATCCCATCAATTGCAGAAGCCAACTCATAGGTGGCAATAATATATAAAAAAAAAAAACATTTTTGATAATGTGTACTTTAGGATGCAGCAAACATGAATATGTGTTTTCTCTGTTTGACATAAAAGTCATACATGGATATGTATAGGGGCTCTACCAAGTTCATGTCATTAACTTGCATACTGTATCAACATTGGAGCAGTATATTAAATACAAAGGAACATTTTTGAGGATGTCCTTTATTAATTTCTGAGCTGGATCCATTTAAGAATAGTCACAATATTTGTGTGTTTGCCCACATAATTTCAACTCGGCAGACTGCTAATTTAAGTCTTTTAGCCTTGTTCATCAGATCACTTGCATTAATTTAATTTATTCTGACACCTTTTGGAAAGAGCAGATTGTTCACACACCTCTTTGTTTCTCTGTCTTCCAGCTCGAAAAGCGCTTCATTCTGAGCTTACCATCATTCACAGTGAGGATTATTGACAAGGATGGGATCCATGATCTGGACAGTATTCCTGCCGCAAGCGTGTGATTTTGACCCTTTCCCAGATGAACCCTCTAGTCCTCCCTTTTTTTTTTTTTTTTTCTTACATCAATTTCTATAACTTTTTTTTTTTTAAACTAGCTAAAATAAATTGCTTTGTGCCAGTGACATAAGGCTAGTAAAATCTCAAAAAGGCTCTTGTTGTTACCAAAGCACTGTAAATTACAGGGACTCCCTTCATCTGCAGTCACAGAGGCACATTTTGTCTGTGGTATATCCCTGCTAATAAACATAAATAATCAGAAAGTGGTTTGTACTGGCCCTGAATATAAATGTTTTTTGATAATTGTCTCAGAGGGGATATGACAGAGCTATACAGATGTATTAACTAGCAGGAATACACAATATACAAGAGGTCATCTATTGAGAAGTCAAGAAATGTGATTTTTGCTTGTAGCAGAGGAAAATATCCTTTACAGTAAGAAAAATAAATGTATAAAATCCTCTGCCCAGCAAGATTTTTGTTTTCTTCAGTTCCTGTTATTTTTAAAAATGAAAGCATAGGTGTGTTGTGTTTTGGGAGGGGGTAGGGGGTGTAAAATTGAAATGAAACAACTTGATAATGCAAGGAGAAATCTGGCTGCCATTGGAGTCTGTAAGGATTTGTTTAGTTTTTTGATTTTCGTGGCACTTTCAGTTGCCTCAAATTGGGTTTTTCTTCCTCTTTTGGATCAACAGCATAAAAAGAATTGTGAAATGTTAACATTGATGGAGTCAATCTAACCTAGATTACTGTATAACAAAGTTTATTACTTAGTGGCATTTTTCATTGTATTATTTGGAAATGTTTCTCAGTAATGAATTATTGTAATCAATTGCTGTGAATTAATTTTTGATCATTTCATCCGTGGAAGGTTAATGTGACATTGATCCAGGCCATATAAATGTTAACCCCCTGACATTGCCATCTATTAGTATGTTGAACTAATACTTGATATTGGGGTGTCTCATTACCTAAATATAAAGCACTCTAATATCTCTGAAAGTGCAGAAATCTGATGGAGCATCATTTAATTTTTTTTGCATATTTTGCAAAGAAGTGAAGTGAAATCCCCATTTTGTGTACGGTGGCCAGGGAGTAAAGTAGAAGGTAGTTATACTTGTCTCAAGTTCACTCCCAAGAGTGCTGCCAACGTATTTCTTCAGATTTTTCTGCTTCATCCACTAGGAACTTGTTCACAGCTGTACTCTCATGAATGCGTGGGATTACAGCACTGAGCTCTATGGGGGATTCCATGAAACCGTGGCATCGTCCACAGACTAGGTCGGGAGACGCATAGATCCAAGATTCTGACACTGACTGTTAATTGTAGAATTGAGTTTTGTTTTTTGTTTATCCAGGTTGTTATAAAACCAATGACAGAATTATGAATGCATATATAGCAAAACTTTTAAGAATATATATCATTTGCATTTGATTAGCTTGGAATGTAGAATGAGAAATAGTTTAATACTTAGATGAAGACAAAAATATACTAAACAGTGGTGCCACCGGGTGGATACAATTTCATGAAGGCATTGTCTCCAATAATAATTTATTGAGGTAAAAGTTATAGTGAGAGCTGAATGCTAATAACCCTCTGGGAGTCCTAAGGGGTGGAAATGTTGCCTCTAGAAGTAGTAGTAAGGCACAAAATGCACAAGCCATTAGTTAGCTGTTCCTATTTTGAACCCACAATAGATTATCACTATATTATAAAACATATTTTAATAAGACAAGGGCAGCCTTCCAACAAATTGACTGACATGAACAAATTACAAATGCACACCTCTCAGAATGTACTATTGGGTAATAAATATAAAAGAAACAAACTGAAACTAATGTGACTTTAATAGGGAGGTGTAAGCCAATAAATTAAAATAATAAAATGGCATTTAAAGCATTTAAATTGGACAAATCAGAGGCAAAAAAGGAAGCCAATAATGCTTGCAAAAAGCAATTGGGCTAAACTAAAAAATGAGAAATTGATGCCAAATAGAGCAAAACCAACCCCAAAATCTAAAAAAATAATTAAAATATGAAAGTCTAGGTACACTGAAATCAGAGATGGGTGTGCTAGTTAATGAAGACCAGGAAAAGACAGACATTTTTAATTATATTTATATATATTAACTATTAAGGAACCTGTGGCAAAAGATATACTGACAAATTGTGATGGATTTTGAACCCTTTTTTTTAACTATAGGAACCACAATTCATTGCCTGGAATATGTAGACATGTAAGCATAACTTCTGGGAAAGTATTTGAAGGGTGATTTAAGGGATAATTTTCAGGACTTCATTGGGAAGAACATTATTAGCAAAAATCTGCTTGGTTTTATGAAACCAGTAATTGGATTCTACGTAGAAGTAAGTAGAAGTATAGATCAGGGTGCTGCAGCATATGTGATCTACTTGGATTTTGTCAAGTTATTGTATACAGTTTCACGCAACAGATTAGTGTTCAAACTAAAAACAATTAGTCTAGATAAAAATTCTTATTCTTGGGTAGAATATTGGTTTAAAGATGGATTACAGAGAGTTGTCATTAATGGTAAATTTTGTAAGCTGGACAATAGTGATAAGTGGTGTTCCTCTGTGTTCTGTTCTGGGACTGCTTCTATTTAACATTTAGAAATGATATTGAAAGTCATGTTTCAGTTTTTGCACATGACACAAAACTCTGTAAAGTAATACAATGTGAGCAGGATATTGCTTTTTTGCAGAGGGATTTATATAGATGGGGGGGGGGGCTAAGGCACTAAAAATTCAAATTCAATGTAGATAAATGTAAAGTTATACACTCAGGGTAAAGAATGCTCAAGCAACTTCTACCTTAAACTGTTGTGAATTGGGGATAAAACATGAGGAGGATTTGGGGAATTATAGACCACAAACTAAGCATCAATGTGCTGTGTCAATCAGCAGTTGCTTAGGCCAGTAAGGAATTGCATAAAAAGGGGCAATTATTCTGGAGATGAAACTATTATTTTGCATCTTTCAGACCACATCTTGAATATGCTGTGCAATTTTTTGTACCTGTTCTAAAGAAGGATATCATGGCACTAGATAAAGTGCAGAGGCGGACTAAATTAATAAAAGGAATGTAACATTTTAGTTATAAAAAAAGGTTAATAAATTTAAATCTGTTTAGGTCAGAATAAAGGCTCATCAGAGGGGATATGATGGCATTATACAAATATATTTGGGGCCAATACAAATTATTGTCTTGAAACCTATTCTTAAACAGGACTATACCGAAGTACACAATGTCACACATTTAGACTGTAAGAAATTAGATTTAATCTAAAGCAAAGAAAAGTTGTTGGGGTTTTTTTTTTACAGTAAAAACAATAAGGATGGTGAATTCTCTGCCTGGAGAGGCGGTTTTATCAGTCTGTACAGATGTTTAAAAAGCAACTGCATGATTTTTGATTTTTTTTTTTTTTTAATGTGGGCTAACAGCTTCTTGATCCAAGGAGAAATCTAGCTACCATTCTGGGGTCTAATATGAATATTTTCCTAGTTTGCTGCAAAATTAGTAAGCACTTCAAACTGAATTTTTTTTTTGTGCCTTCCTTTGGATCAACAGCAAAACCAGATGTGAGAGAGGCTGACCTTGATGTACACATCTCTCTTTCTCATGTAACTATATAGCCCTGTGAGCTTAACGTCTTTGTCTGGGAAAGTATTTGAAAGGTTATTAGGAATAATATTCAGGGATTTGTTGGGAACGTCATTATCAGAAATCATCATGGTTTTGTTAATCATGTCTAATTACATTATATGCAGAAGTATAGATCAGGGTGTTGCAGTGGGTATGATCTACTTCGATTTTGCCAAGGTGTTTGATACGGTTCCACACAATAGGTTCATGTTCAAACTAAACAAAACTGGTCTAGATGTAAATTCTTGCTCTTGGTTAGAACACTGGCTTAAAGATGGAGTAGTTGCCATTAATGGTAAGTTTTCAAGCTGGACAAAAGCGGTAAGTCATGTTCTTCAAGAGGCTGTTCTGGGACCACTTCTACTCAAAACATTTATAAATGATCTTGAAATAGGCATTGAAAGTCGTGTGTCACTGTTTGCAGATGACACAAATCTAGGTAAGGTAATACAAAGTGAGGAGGATATTACTTTGCAGTTGAGGGGTTATGGCATTTGACAAAAAGGGCTGGTGAAATGCACTTCGGGTTAAAGGACCACTATAGTGCCAGGAAAACAAACTTGTTTTCCTGGCACTATAGGGTCTTTGGGTCCCCGTCCACCCCTGCCAGGCTGAAGGGGGAGGAAGGGGTTAACTTCTTACCTTTCTCCAGCGCCAGGCTCCCTCGACGCTGGGGACTCCTCCCTCTTCCGAAGTCATCCGCCGCATGCGCGGCAAGAGCAGCACGCGCATTCAATCAGTCCTTAGGAAAGCATTTCTCAATGTTTTCCTATGGACGTTGGCGTCTTCTCATTGTAAAAATCACAGTGAGAAGCGCCTCTAGCGGCTGTCAATGAGACAGCCGCTAGAGGCTGGATTAACCCTAATGTAAACATAGCAGTTTCTCTGAAACTGCTATGTTTATAGCAGGAACGGTTAACCGTAGATGGACCTGGCACCCAGACCACTTCCTTTAAGCTTGCACACGCAACTTGCATCCTAAATGGTAGTGAGTTCGCGAAAAAAACACATTGGAAATAGCCAATTTGTCAACAAACTAGACAACAATGTCCAAAGTCAATCAGCAGTCACTAAGACCAATAAGGTATTGTCATGTATATTATGGCATTAGAAAAAGTGCACAGGTGCGTTGCAAAATTAATGGGGAATGTACGATTTTAGTTAAGAAGAATGGCTAACAAATTTAAATCGGTTTAATTTAGAAAAATGGCTCCTCAGAGGGAATACAATATCATTATACTAATATATTATGGGCCAATACAAACCATTCTCTGTTCATAAATACATAGGCCATAATTAAATACATAGACTGGAAGAAAATGTTTAGTCTAAGGCAAAGGACTTCACTGTATGAACCAGTGGCGGAACTACCGCCGGTGCCACTGCACTTGGGGACCGGGTGGCTTAAGGGGGCACATTGGGTGGCCCATTCACTAACGGTCACCTGATGAGTATTATGACTAAATGGGAGCCAAGACCTTCTTAGAGCCTGACTGGTCTCTTGCAGTGTCGGCGATACCAAGAGGAATTCCTACAGGTACCCCCAGTCAGGTCTCATTGATGGCCCAGTCGGTTGCTGCGATATCAGGCCCCTTCAATGTTTGCAGAGAATTCTGGGAGGAAGTAACTGTCACTTCCTCCCAGCATAGAGACCTCGAGGGCTGCAGGCACAGAGAGGGAGGAGGGAGCTCTGCAGGCAGTCAGCTGCTGACGCCCATCAGCGGCAGCCACTTCCATGCAACCAAAAGCTATGGAAGCAATATGTAACAATATGTAAATTGCATTCTGTGTGTGTGAGTGTGTGAGAGAGAGTATATGTGCCATTGTGTGTTTGTGTAACAGTGTATCTGTGTGCCAATGGGTTTGTATAGGTATGTGTATCTGTGAGTGTTAATGTGTATTTGTGTGTGTGCTAGTGTTGGTATGGGTAAGAATGGGAGTGTGAATGTGCAGATGTGTGTGTGCCTGTATAGGTATATATTTGTATCTTTGTGTGTGTCTGTATGTATATGCGAGTATCTGTGTGTGTGTTTGTATGTGCCTCTGTAGGTATTTTTGTATATGTGTGTAGGTATATGTTTGTATCTGTGTGTGTCAGTGTGGCTACATATGTGTGTTGTGCCTAATCATTAAATTCGTGAAGTGCCAATATCAAAAAGCAATAATCAATTTCCCTAAGGTTTTTAACCTCTTAAGGACACATGACATGTGTGACATGTCATGATTCCCTTTTATTCCAGAAATTTGTCCTTAAGGGGTTAAAGATATTGGTGTGCACCAAAATCCTTTTCAGGATAAGTAAATTAAGTATTTGAGAAAGGGAAAAACACTATTACTTGTAAATAATCAATACAAACTTTGATTAACAGAGAATTAATTAATAAGTAATAACATTTAATCTATAGTTCACATTCAGCTTAAGGAAACAGTTTAATTATCTAGATATTCAGCTTAAGTTATACATCACCATTAGAGAAGCTCTGCTGTACAAGACTCAAAGAACTTCTGGCAGTCGGGCTTGAAGGGACCCTCTCTTTCTGGGAATCAGCAGAACCAGCAAAACGCGTCCGTATTACAGGTGGGTAGTACTCCCAAGCAAGTGCCAAGTTTTCTTGTCTTTTTATGCCTTTTTTTTTATTTTTTTATTTTACCAATGGGATGGATAGTCTGTACTTTCCCACCAGGTTTCCTTATCAGTGCAGCCTAGCAAAGACCTTGCAAAAGCATTGGATGGGACCGACAGCTGGCCAGGCTGTTCAGGACCATCAACCATGCCATGCCAGGTCTGTACGGTTAATTATCTCTTATCTATAAATTAACCTGTACTAATAATTATCTCGTAATGGTACGCATGAGTCATTCTGATGCTTGGTTTTGTGGTTTTAATAAAAGTCTTAGTGCTGTGTATTAATAGCTGTGGCATCCAGGCCTGCATCTTGTGATACTGCCTGTGTGTACTTACCAGCGCCATCTTAACTATCTATAAGAGTTTAATTTGCTCAATAGTGATCAATCATTCTTAATTAATATGTAAGTGGGTGTTTCTGTGTCACCGTGTGTAGCCACATATGTGTATATGTGCATACATCCCAGCATTCAAACATCAAAACTACATACAAACAGTATACACAAATAGACCCCTTCATTTCACATAAACATACTCCATAAATAAACATGCTTACATCACTGTGGAATATGTTGGCGCTAGGGGGCCCAAAATAATTTCTTGCACTGGGGCCCTATCTGCATTAGTTCCTGCACTGGTATGAACAACATACCATATATACTCAAGTATAAGTCTAGTTTTTCAGCACATTATTTGTGCTGAAAAACCCCCACTCGACTTATACTCGAGTTAGTGTCTGTATTATGGAAACTTACATTGCCATAATACAGACCAGGACCGCCGGGCTCAATACAAGCCCAGCAGTCCTGTTGGGGGCTGGCAGAGAGCTGTTACTTACCTTTCCTGCAGCTCCTGTCAGCTCCCTTCTCCTTTGCTCCGGTCAGCTCCCTTCTCCTCCACTGTAAGTCTCGCGGTGTGACTGCCGCGCGGAGCGTGGCAACGCTCTGACCCCGCGGCTCTCGCGAGGCTTACAGTGGAGCTGACTGGACCGGAGGAGAAGGGAGCTGACAGGATCTGCAGGAAAGGTAAGTAACAGCTTTCTGCCAGCCCACCTCCTACACAGCCCATCCACTGGACCCCCAGGGAATGAGAGTCCCCCTCCCTGGCCAGCTAACAAGCAGGGAGGGGGGACGAAAATAAAAATTAAATAATAAAAAAAAATATTACAATAAAAAAAGGTAAATATTAAAATTAAAAAGTTAATAAAATTTAAAAAAATACTAAAATAAAAAATAATAAAAATGCCCTCCCCACCCAGTTCACACACAAACACACACTCATACAAACACACACTCTGCACACACTACACACACTGCATTATATACACACTCATACAAACACACTCTGCATTATATACACACACACACTCTGCATTATGTAATGCAGAGTGTGTGTTTGTATGAGTGTGTGCGGATATAATGCAGAGTGTGTGTTTGTATGAGTGTGTGTATAATGCAGAGTGTGTGTTTGTAGGAGTGTGTGTGTATATAATGCAGAGTGTGTTTTTGTATGAGTGTGTGTGTATATAATGCTGATTGTTTGTATGAGTGTGTGTATGAGTGTGTGTGTGTGTGTGTGTATAATGCAGAGTGTGTGTTTGTATGAGTGTGTGTGTATATAATTATAAAAATCACAGAACTTCATAGCCCCAAGTTTTACCCTCGACTTATCCACGAGGCATAGCATATTTCACAATTGTTGGTCACAAATCTGCACTCGACTTATACATGAGATCGACTTATACACGAGTATATACGGTAGCTGTAGGATTCTCTGCCTGAAGTGGTGGGTTTATCAGAGTCTACAGATTTTTTTAAAACCGCAATTGAATTAATTCTTGCAAATATATAATATTCAGGTATATTTCATTTGTGAGTTTAACAAAACAGCAAAGATATTTTAGGGACTCAGAGTTCTGCATGTTTGCATTTGTTTTATAGGCAGTTACAAAGAAACCATTAAAGTATTCAAAATAAATGCCATAACCCTGATCATTTGCTTTCCTGATAATTTCTCCAAACGATTTTGGTCAGATCTTTGTAGTTTGTGCTCTATAGAAGCAGCCTCAACAAAATGACAGCAAGGAAAAATACTTGTAACATTTTTGTATGTGTACAAAGTAATCAAGTGTAATAAGTCAACCCAAGAAAACATTACGGTCAGGTGCTAGCTTGATTTGATGTCAGATATCATTTGAGTAAACAATGTCAATAATCTCCAGACCCAGACTGTCCAATTGGGTGCGATGGCTAGGGGCTAAGGCTGACCGAAAGATCAAACCCTGCAGGGTAGCACAGGCCCAAATTGGGCCTTCTGTTTCTGTATAGGCTGGTGGGGATATCAAATATTATTTTCAATAGCACAGCAAACTCCAAAAGGAAGTGAGCCCAGCAGCCTCTAGTCTGCACTTCTGTCAAGTAAAAAAACATATAAATCTGTCTCCTGAGTTCCGGCCAATCCGAATGTTGCTGCAAGTTACTATGGCAACACTGACGTATGTCCAGAAGCAAGTAAAAAATGTGCAGGTTGGATACACAAATGTGACGGACCAACTGGCACCCCGACTGGGTACCTCCGTCAATCACGCTTACTAGTACTGACTTGTACCATAAGCACTGCAAACCCCACGAACCGCCGCAGCTTGGTTGG
The DNA here is from genome assembly GCA_933207985.1 of Pelobates cultripes. Lineage (NCBI taxonomy): Eukaryota > Metazoa > Chordata > Amphibia > Anura > Pelobatidae > Pelobates > Pelobates cultripes. Next base: position 180,695,124 of record OW240912.1, read on the forward strand.
GGTCTCGCCGTCTCTTACCAACTCTGGACCTACGACCAGGATCCAGCTTCCAATGGGTAGACCTCTCTTACTCCAGAGAGCGTAGCAGGAACAGATCTTAGAAGAGCTAGTGATTATACTCAGGGGAGTATAGTGATTATAGCAATCCCCCTGAGTGTATTTAGTTCTCCAATCGCCCAAACATGAGCTGAAACTTCATGAAGGTGCAAGATGATCTGAGCTTTAATGGTTCAGGTTGGCTTTTATACAATTCTTCAGGTCAGAGGAACACGGACACAAACCAATCAAAACAAACATACAGTCTGTGACACGCCCATGTACAGCACACAATCCCTCCCCTCTGCTTGGGAGATAATTGAGTACAGTCCTGTAAGTAACTCAATTATCTCTGGGCAGAAAAAACAAAGTTCAGAAAGTACCCCAAAACATAACATAACATGCCCCGGATAGCCCAGATCTGGGTGAACAACATATCCAAAAAATCACCCAGATTAGAACATGAATGGATCCTTTTAAAGTGTATTGGGCAAGGTATATTGCAGGGCCCTCCAAAAACTTGCCCATAGGAGGCAAGCAAACAGGTCCCTCCAAAAACTTGTGGCAAACTCACAGAAAAAGGAGTTTGTCACACCCAGCAGTGCACACTGGACCACAAGGGATCTGAATGCCCCCCTTCTCTGCAAGGTAACAATGGGGAGAATACTTAAAAAAAATACAATTATATATTTATACCACTCCATATACAAACCTACATCCCCCTATACACAAACACACTGTATAAGAGGTGTTTGTGTGACACTCTGTACACACAGCAGCCCCTAGCCACTTACTATGCCACAAACAGACCCTTTTTACACACACTATACACAACAAAGAAATTGTGCTAATTTTGTTTACTTGCCATGTGCATAACAAACGCAGGAAATTTTTCTTATCTGAGAACCCTGGAGGGGCATCAAAGTAACATTCTTTTTGGGTGGGCATGTGATGACCTAACATGCACCCTCTGTGGCCTTGTCCCTCCAATTGCGCTGCTCTGTCTGCTGCTATTGTTCCAATTTCTGATAATTTCAACCAATCCAATACTTGCACATAAGGAAACATTGAGGGATTATTGTGCATGCTCATCAATTGCAGCCCTGTGTCAATCATCTTCTCTTCATAGAGATGAAATGTTTCAATTGATCTTCATAGGGCGTATTCAGGATATTCATGCAAATTGTGCAGATGAAATTGGGCATGAAATCAGTAAACAAGTAAAATCATTCAGTTCTCTTAATTGTTGGATTATGTGTTTCTAGTTTTTGCCTACATGTTTTTGCTTTGGACCATTCCTGTCTGAGAAAGATTAAAAGTGGTTGAGCATTGCCCTAATTTTTAACAAAGTAGCTGTGTTCTGCTGACCTCTCCAATCTATATCCATCTGTGATTTGTACGCACATATTTGTGGCTGTTAGCATTGTTTCCACTGGCTTCATAACATTCCTCTGTGTGTGCAGCTCACTTCCTCTCCTGTAACAAAGTCTATCCCTCTATATTCCTAGACTCCTTCTCTGTACACCTTCTGCTATTTTAGCCATGGTCCTGCAACCCTCTGATCTGATTCCCCATATGGGGCATATTAACACATGAATGTGATCTCTGCTCACCTTTGCAAAAATGTTATTCATTCCGCAAGTTATTTAAAACCTCAGCCCTGCTATGAAATGAAACCCTCTGCCTCTTCTCATTTGAGCTATTATTACACTTTCCCGGCATTATGTATCCACTGCGTAGATGTAACCCCTTCTCCATGTCTGAGGCCAGATGTGCAACACAAAGGGAATCTACACTTGCATCAACGTTGCTTTGAGTGGTGTAATATTTCTAGAAAGTACTCGCAATAAATAACATTTAGATGTTGATGGACTCGAAGACAGAACATTTTGCGTGTGCTAGAATTTTTTAATTTTTTTTAAGGTTAGTGTAATGATATTACATGTATTAAAGCACTCAAAACACAATGTGCATATATTGCATAGTGATTCACAGGTTATTGGTAATACCTCATATATTTGTGTATTAATAAGGAAACACCAAACAAAAACAGACTATACTAACATGTCTGTACAGTGTAGAGATGCTATAAGTGTAAATGAAGAAAGCCAGCAAATTATGGAGTGATAATAAAACATGCTTATAGTTCAGGATTATGATATTAGAAAATAAAAATAACAGTGTCACTTTAAGTCAGACTAGATACACATCTATATCTAGACAGGAAGAATCTTATCTGAATAGCAGTAGTATAAGACATGCCAGGCTAGCATATGTTAAAGGCCACTGGATCTGAATGTTTAATTATATTATTGCACCACACATACCAGAAACTAAGGAAAAAGAAGATTAATAGAAAAGATAAGTGATCATGGCACAGAACAGCATTGAGAGGTAAGTAAAGGTTTACTGGCTTCATCAGTAATGAGGGAGCCCTGAGTCAGTGAGTTCTATGATCAGCCGATTCCTACAGTGGAAGAATGCAGGATGTGTGCAGAGAGTTCGCCAGAGGTAGCGGCAAAACGGGAACTAAATAAGGCATTTCTCCTGCCCCGGGCCTGCATCTTTAAATGACGGACTTGGTCCCTCCCAAATGGGGAGCAGCAGAAGGCCCTGGTCTGATGTTGCTTGGTCCTCCACTTGTGTGGGTGATGCGGCAGGTACAAGCCAACCATTTGCCTTAAGCCCGGACGGGCTAATTGTGAGTGAAACAGGCATCTGCATAGGTACTATGCCCTGAGGATGTCCACTCTCCCTGAGGTCTTTCCCTGGAGCTGGAGCGGTGCGGCTGCGGCTGCGGCATGTGTCTCCAAAGTTGCCCAAAATCTATCAAAGACTTCGCCCAGCTTTGTCAGGAACCATTCAATAGAGCTGTGCTGATCTATTTCCAATTTTGTTATGCTGTGTCAACAAGTGAGAATATTATGAGATTAACCCACTTACTTGGGGGAAAAAATCCATCTGGGGCTCTCTGCAGTACAAGGCTTAATAGGCCCTGGGATGAGGCACCTGTGACAGGGAGGGGTGCAAAACCAAGGAGTTCGCTAGACTCCCAAATATATATATATATATATATATATATATGAAACAAGGGCGTGTGGCTGCACTCACCTGAACATGCATAAATGGGGGTGCTGCTGGGGGCCAAATTATACAATACACAAGATCCAGCGCACTCACCTATCCACTAAACAGTAACTTCAGTGTTGAAAGATTTTATTTGTTTTAAAAAAAAAAAAACACAAAATCTAGGCAAAAATAATGGGGGTTTACTTACATTATATGATATATTTATATAGGAAGGCGGATCCTGAAGTTGTGGGAGCGGTTACCTGGCCTATAATACACATGCATTCCTCTGGGCAGATAATGCCTGGTTCAGTACAGAAACATCTACTTCTGGTTCAAAGGTCATCAACACAAACTTAACTCAAAACATGCTGGTCTTGGTCTTGTGCAGCCTATGCAAGTATTCATTTTACCTCACTCAAGTAAATAACAGCCACCTCCCTCGAAGCTCACAGGCCTCTGCTGCGCCAACCCATTGGTGGCTTTTCCTGTTGCTGTTTGCGCATTTTATACAACAAAACCATACGTTTGTTACTTCGGCCCACATTGGGGGTGCTATCACTGGCATTCAACATGTATTCGGCCCACATTCAGCCTTTTACTAACAAGGGTGGCACTCGCAGTTCAGTACGTATTCGTCCTTCTTTCGAACATGGCGTATTTCATTACCAACGCAAATCTGGCCTAGTTCAATCATATATAGCATCACAGTGATATCTCAATTAGGTTCATGCATTCTGCTTACTGTATTTGGCCATATCAATTTTATCATATGCAATTCAGTTAGTCATCGTACATTTTAATGTATAATAAATATGCTATATTCAGTATTTCATATTTGCAGATTATTATTGTCAGTCACACAGCTTTGGTTATTATCAGCTTTTAGCAGATCAGCATTTGTTACTTATGTTTACCAGGCCTCTTCCAGCCTCAGTACCTATATGTTTTCTGTATTAGACATGTGCAATTTGTTTCGGTCCGAATGTGAATTAGGACGAATTTCGGGAAATTCAGACATTCGGGTACTTCCGAATAGATGAATTGCCAAATTGTTGAAGTTCCGAAATTACCGAATTTCCGAAGTGCTGAAGTTCCGAAGTGCCGAAGTTCCGAAGCACAGTATTGCCTAAGAACTAATATACTTACCCAGTGGAAGAATGAAGAATGTTACACTGTATACAATTTAAAATAAAAAGTATACAAACATAGCCAGAATTCAGCTGTAAGCATTTGCAACACTTACAACAATCAAGTAACATACATTTATATAAAATGTAAGTTACTTGGCCAGTCAATGTAATGACAGGAATGAATAAGTAGACAACTCCCTAATTCCCACGGTATTAGGGAGCTATCTACTTAAAGGCTGAAAGACCTAAATTGGTCTTTCAGACAAATTTACTAATACTAAGTAAACATTACTTAGTATTAGTAAATTATGCCGCTACTCGCTATAACGCGAGTAGGGGCATGTCTATTGGCCTATGGCTGCTCACTGTTTAAAAAAAAAAAAAAAGGGACCTATTGCCCCCCCGGGCGGTGGGTGGGGGGACCCTAAATTAAGGTGTGGTCCTCCTACCTGGCCCCCACCCCTGAGCGGTGGGTGGGGACCCTAATGTCCTCGCACTGGCCCCCACCCCTGAGCAGCGGGCGGGGTCACTAAAGTAAATGATGAGAGGGGGACCTATTGCCCCCCCGGCCCCCACCCCTGAGCGGTGGGTGGGGGCCCTAAATTATAATAAGGGGGGACCTAATGTCCTGGCCCCCACCCCTAAGCGGTGGGTGGGGGCCCTAAATTAGAATAAAGGGGATGGCCTAATATCCTCCCCCTGGCCCCCACCCCTGAGCGGCGGGTGAGTGCACTAAATAAAAAAATAATCCCCCTGTGTAATTTGACTCACTGTGATTGATTACTTAATCCACCAATCAGAGTGTTATGAGTCAAATTACACAGCGTGGGAAAATTCCAAAGAACTTTCCCACGCTGTGTAAAATGACACAGTGCACTCTGATTGGTGGATTTCAAGCCAGCCAATCAGAGTGCTGTGACAGGTAAATGTAGAGACTTACCTGTCAGTCTCTTCATTTACCTGTCAGAGCACTCTGATTGGTTGGCTTAAACCCACCAATCAGAGTGCTCTGAGCCTAATTGCAGGGCGGGGTAAGGCTTTATAAGCAGAGGTAGCATTTCTGGATGATCGCTTCCCACCCACCCTACCCCACACCCCACCCTCCCCATGGTAATCACTACATTTATAGATAGCTCAAATTACCTACCTTTCCTGTTAAACCAATTATGTTAGCCTCTGTCCACCAAGCCCTCCACACCCAAAATAGCTATACTCACACAACACCTCTTTAACCCTTAACCCTCCTAACCACAGCTCTTAAAAATACAGCACCTACTCTCCTACTAATGTTCTCACTTCTATTTTTCACTTTCTCTCTCACTTCCCTCATCATTAAAATCACTCTATCATTTTACTTACCTGTTCCTGCTAACACCATCTTCATTGCTCCCTCTCTGCTCCCCTCATCTCTGTATTCATCACACGCACTTTATTCATATTTATCCAGCCTTTCTCCACAAACCCCTCCTAAATACCCTAAATACAAGCTCTCATCCTCAACATTTAAATCTTACTCCCACCTTCTCTTCCTTTACATCCTACTACTCCTAGCAGCAGGTGATGTCTCTCCAAACCCTGGTTCCTCCACTACTCAGCCACCTGGTACAAACACCAGAAACCACAACAACCTAATACCCATTCCATGTAATTCTCACTATAATTCCTCTTTTAAAGCTGCCCTCTGGAATGCACGCTCTGTGTGCAGCACCTTTAAATCTACTTCCATCCATTACCTATTTATCTCACACTCCCTAAACCTACTTGCACTAACAGAAACATGGCTCTCTCCCTCTGATACTGCTACACCTGCCTCACTGTCTTTTGGTGGTCAATCCAAGACAAGCAGAGATTAAAGGTGGCGGTGTAGGTTTTCTTCTCTCACCCCACTGCTCCTTTAAAACCCTGTCCACCCCCCCTTCCCTCTCTTTCCCATCATTTGAAATTCATTCAATTCGCCTTTTCAAACCCTTCTCTGCTAACATTGCCATAATCTATCGTCCCCCTGGTTCCCCTCTCCTCTTCCTTGACCACTTTTCTGCCTGGCTACCCTACTTCCTCTCTTCCAACATCCCATTCCTAATTCTTGGAGACTTCAATATTCCCATTAACCCACCTTTAACCCCAGCAGCATCTAAACTACTTTCAATCACTTCCTCCCTTGGACTTTTGCAGTGGGCTAATTCTCCCACTTATGTAGCTGGCAATACCCTCGACCTTATTTTCTCTTATTCATGTACAATATCTAATATCTGCAACACTACATTTCCTCTCTCTGATCACCACCTCTTATCGTTTGCTCTCAATTACCCCCTCACCCAACAATCTCAGCCTAACCCCCCTCAGCTCAGGAGGAACCTTAACTCTATTGACCTCCAGCAGCTGTCAGCTGACATTGATTCACAACTGCTATCCATCCCTTCCCTCTCCTGTCCCTCACTGGCCATCTCCACATATAACACTATCCTCACATCTGCCTTGAACGCTGCAGGCCCACTCAAAACATGCACCTTGAGGAGGACACGACCCCAACCTTAGCATAATAAATCAACACGCTATCTGCAGAGTTGCTCCCGTTGTGCTGAACGTTCCTGGAGGAAGTCCCGCACCCAGGCAGACTTTCTCCATTATAGATTCATGTTGCTTTCATACAGCGCAGCCCTCACCCTCGCCAAACAGTCATACTTTTCCTCTCTCGTTAGTTCATGCTCCCGCAATCCCAGACGTCTCTTTGACACCTTTAATTCCCTTCTCCGCCCTGCTGTGGCCACCCCCCAAACTAACCTTACAGCTGATAGCTTTGCATGCTACTTTACCAACAAGATTGAACAGCTAAGGAAACAATTCTCCCCTCCTTGCCATTCTCTTTATCAACCACATGTAAATCTTGCTTTCCCTACCCTCCAGACTTTCTACCCGGCTACTGAACAAGAGGTGGCTGCGCTTCTCCATTCCTCTCGCCCCACCACTTGCCCGCTCGATCCTGTCCCATCTCACCTCATCAGATCTCTCTCCCCTTGTCTTGTGCCTGCCCTAACACACATCTTTAACTGCTCTCTCTCTTCTGGCACTGTTCCTGCTGACCTTAAACATGCCACTGTAATACCTATCCTGAAAAAAACATCTCTTGACCCATCCTCCCCTTCTAACTATCGTCCCATATCCCTGCTCCCTTTCTCATCAAAGCTTTTGGAAAGACTTGTCTTTACCCGTGTGTCTCGCTTCCTTAATTCCAACTCTCTCCTTGACCCTCTTCAGTCTGGCTTCCGCCCTCTCCACTCTACTGAGACTGCTCTTATCAAAGTGACTAATGACCATATCTCCACTAAATCCAAAGGTCACTACTCCATATTAATTCTCCTTGACCTCTCTGCTGCCCTTCACACCGTTGATCATGCTCTCCTCCTTCAAACTCTTCAATCGCTCGGTCTCTGTGACTCTGTCCTCTCTTGGTTTTCCTCCTATCTCTCCCAATGCTCATTCAGTGTCTCCTTTTCCAAGGATACCTCCTCCCCTCGTCCTGTCTCGGTTGGAGTTCCCCAAGGGTCTGTCCTTGGTCCCCTTCTATTTTCCCTTTATACTGCCTCTCTTGGTAAACTTATTGCCTCTTTTGGATTCCACTACCACCTGTACGCTGATGACACTCAGATATACCCCTCCTCCCCGGACCTCTCCCCTGCCGTCCTGCAACGTGTCACTGCTTGCCTTTCTCCCATCTCTGACTGGATGTCCTCACGCTATCTGAAACTTAACCTCTCTAAAACTGAACTCCTTGTCTTTCCTCCTCCTAATACTAATCCTCCTCTCTCGCTCTCCCTTCAAGTCAGTGATATCCACAAAAGTCCATCCCTGCAAGCGCGCTGTCTTGGCGTCATACTTGACTTTGGTCTCACCTTTGAGTCTCACATCCAGTTTGTTGCCAAGTCCTGTAGGTTCCAACTCAAAAACATAGCCCGCATTTGCCCCTTTCTTACGCAAGATGCTACCAAGGAGCTTGTCCATGCTCTAGTAATTTCCCGTATGGATTACTGTAACCCTCTCCCCAAAAGCTGTACTGCCCCGCTACAGTGTAACCGCTGGTGGTTCCCTTATTTACCACTATAATGTCTTAAAGCATAGAACTTAGTAGGGCTAACCATACAGATATCTTAGCCATAATTTTATATAGTGTAAGAGATCCTCTATTTAACATATATAAATAATTGAGAATACAATATAAAATAAGGATTGTCTTGGAAGCAAGATTGTCTTTTGGATATTTATTATATAAAAATATAAATATAAAATCCATTATAGCAGAGTTTATAAGATTAAATTACATGCTTGCAAATATCATTAATAGGTTAACATACCCTTCTGAACATGTCATCATGTCAGCCTCTCTGTCATTTTAAAATGGAGCAGCGTCTGTCTCCAAGTCTCTCCTCTGTATCTTAACATTTAAAAGTACACCTATTTATACCTTAGGTGTCTCCATTTTAGGTTACTGTAGTTCAAATATGAAAAGGTAACACTTCTTTTACTTTATTCAATTTAGGACCTCCCTTAATTTGGCAAACATACAAGGCCATAACTAAAGGGTGTATACGTCATGGAAATTTTCCTGACTTAGTTCAAGATGGCATCTTAAAGTCTGAATAGGTTATCTGTTGTTTATACTAAGTCGTAAGTGTACAGTCGTGGGAGATTCCCAGATTTGGGGAAGTTCCATTAACTTGGGGTTACCACAGTATATTGTGTACTGCAAGAGTCGTAGCATAGCCTTGAAGCTTGTTTATGCATTATTAAGTGTTCTTGCAAGAACACTTATTGTTATCTCACATATATATTATTCTTATTATAGCCAAATTTGCCACCCTAACTCCTCCCACAGTTTTTACACTACATAGACCAAAATTTACCAAAAGTGCAGATTGTTCCCGATCGGATTGCTATTACTTTGTGGAACGTTTCGCCGAATGGTTCACGGAATATCGTCGTTCTTGTGGCGAAATTTGTCCCATAGGAATGAATGGCAAAGCTAGAGTGGGAGCTGGCAAAAGCTGAAAAATCAGGACATGATTTCTAAACTGCCACCACTCCCTTATTTTCAGGCCCACCTACACAAATCTTATATCAAAACGTTCAGCTATCCCTGCTGCCACTAAACATGTCAACGGCTAAGCCATAGTCCTGATAGTTTTCACAATATAATCATTTGTTTGCAACTAACGCCGTCCATTGACATTCATTGAAACATCCCTCTACAAAGCTCAAATTTGAAGTGCAATTTCTAAACTGCGACTGTGCCTTCATTTTTAATACTTCAGAGACATACTATGCATCGAAATGTAGGTCTGGGTCTTGTGATTCTCACAATATAAAGCTCTTCGCTAACTTAATAATAATAATAATATATATGTGAGATAACATTAAGTGGTCTTGCTATGCAAGAACACTTAACTAGAAAAGCTAAAATTTCTGGGGAAATTGTGTGAAGTGTTCTTGCCTCCACCAGTAGTCTACAACTGGAGTGGGCGGAGTAACTGTTATCATTTATATAGCACATTTAATTGCAACGTTGTTGCCCAGTTACATTAAACCATACATTTATAAAAACATTAGCAGGTGTTCAAAAGGCCCTGTCTATGACATCACTTGCTGCTGCAGCCTGACACAGGTCAGAGTATTTTGGTGGTTGCCATCTTCAAACGGTCGTATTTTAAAAACTATAAATCCTACAGCGAAGAGCTTTATATTGTGAGAATCACAAGACCCAGACCTACGTTTTGATGCATAGTATGTCTCTGAAGTATTAAAAATGAAGGCACAGTCGCAGTTTAGAAACGTAGGTCTGGGTCTTGTGATTCTCACAATATAAAGCTCTTCGCTGTAGGATTTATAGTTTTTAAAATACGACCGTTTGAAGATGGCAACCGCCAAAATACTCTGACCTGTGTCAGGCTACAGCAGCAAGTGATGTCATAGACAGGGCCTTTTGAACACCTGCTAATGTTTTTATAAATATATGGTTTAATGTAACTGTGCAACAACGTTGCAATTAAATGTGCTATATACGTGATAACAGTTACTCCACCCACTCCAGTTGTAGACTACTGGTGGAGGCAAGAACACTTCACACAATTTCCCCAGAAATTGTAGCTTTTCTAGTTGTTATTGTAATTCGTCTGGGACAAAATAGCGCAAACATATTATGCACTGAGGTTATTGCTTAAAGAAACAGTTATGAAAAACAATATGTTCCATTTCTAACACATTGTCAGTTTGCAATATCTCTTAAAGACAAAGTACACAGTTTAAGAAATACAACATTTCATTCTAAAACTTGTAATATTTGCATTTGCCCATAACAACAGTCTGTAATGAATGCTGCAGCTAGACTGATTTTCCTCTCTAGTCAGTCCTCTCACACCTCACCCCTCTGCCAGTCCTTACGTTGGCTCCCTGTATGCTATAGGAGTCAATTCTAACCCATACATTTAAAGCACTGAACAATTCTAGCCCCACTTATATCTCTTCATTAATCCATAGATATGCCCCTCCTCGTACCCTCCGCTCTGCCCGTAACCACCTCCTGACCGCTGCTCGCACCCGTACGGCCAACTCGCGCTTGCAGGACCTCTCGCGGGCGGCTCCTCTCCAATGGAATAGCTTGCCTACTGCCATCAGACTCTCCCCTAGTCTTCAATCATTTAAGAAGGGCCTTAAAACCCATCTCTTCAGGAAAGCTTATGGCCTCCCAGAGTAATCTCTACCTTACATACCTGTCTCCTGCTCTCTCCTATGGGACAGTGCTTTGCTCTCTCCTCCAGCTCTGCTTCACTCCTACTTGATATTTCTTGTCCTAATGTTTCTAATACCCCACCTCCTATAGTCTGTAAGCTAGTTTGAGCAGGGTCCGCTTCAACCTATTGTTCCTGTAAGTTTTCTTGTAATTGTCCTATTTATTGTTACATCCCCCCTCTCAAAATATTGTAAAGCGCTACGGAATCTGTTGGCGCTATATAAATGGCAATAATCATAATAATAAGCCTTCCCCCACCCTGCAGAGCTCAGTCTGCGCTGAGCCCTCCATGGGTGAAGATGGATTTATTTATTTTTGCACTTGGTTTTTATTTTTATTTTTTTCAAAGTGCGTCGGTTATTATGGATTTTTATTTGGCCTTTTTTGGGGCTGAAAAAAGAAGATTTTAGAAGAAAGAAAACATCAAATGGTAAGTTTTTTTTTTGTTTTTGTTTTTTACAGGTACTTAGTTAAAGGCCCCCCCTCATTATTTTTAAGGTGAGGGGGGTAGGTAGGGGTTAGTTTTCTTGGGGAGGGGGGTGACTAAGGGTTTGGGGACCCCTAGTCACCTGGGGGAGAGGGTTATTTTTTTATTCAGGGCCCCCACCCACCACTCAGGGGGGAGGACATTAGGTCCCCCCCTTATTAGTATTTAGGACCCCCACCCACCGCTCAGGAGTGGGGGCCAGGGGGAGGACATTAGGTCCCCCCCTTATTAGTATTTAGGGCCCCCACCCACCGCTCAGGAGTGGGGGCCAGGGGGGAGGACATTAGGTCCCCCTCTTATTCTAATTTAGGGCCCCCACCCACCTCTCAGGGGGGAGGACATTAGGTCCCCCCCCCCCCTTATTAGTATTTAAGGCCTCCACACGCCCTAATGTCCTCCCCTGGCCCCCAACCCTGAGCAGCGGGTGGGGACACTAAAGTAAAATGATGAGGGGGAGGCCTATTGCCCCCACTCCTGAGCGGTGGGTGGGGGCCCTAAATTATAATAAGGGGGGGACCTAATGTCCTCCCCCCTGGCCCCCACACCTGAGCGGCGGGTGGGGGCCCTAAATAAAAAAAATAACCCCCCTGTGTAATTTGACTCATAACACTTTGATTGATTACTTAATCCACCAATCAGAGTGTAATGAGTCAAATTACACAGCGTGGAAAAATTCCAAAGAACTTTCCCACGCTGTGTAAAATGACACAGAGCACTCTAATTGGTGGATTTCAAGCCAACCAATCAGAGTGCTGTGACAGGTAAATGTAGAGACTTACCTGTCAGTCGCTTCATTTACCTGTCAGAGCACTCTGATTGGATGGCTTAAACCCACCAATCAGAGTGCTCTGAGCCTAATTGCAGGGCGGGGCAAGGCTTTATAAGCCTTCCCCCGCCCTGCAGAGCTCAGTCTGCGCGGAGCCCTCCATGGGTGAAGATGGATTTAATTTTTTTTGCACTCGGTTTTTATTTTTATTTTTTTCAAAGTGCGTCGGTTATTATGGATTTTTATTTGGCCTTTTTTGGGGCTGAAAAAAAAAGATTTTTAGAAGAAAGAAAACATAAAATGGTAAGTTCTTTTTTTGTTTTGTTTTTTACAGGTACTTAGTTAAAGGTCCCCCCCTCATTAATTTTAGGGTGAGGGGGTAGGTAGGGGTTAGTTTTCTTGGGGAGGGGGGTGACTAGGGGTTTGGGGACCCCTAGTCACCTGGGGGAGAGGGTTATTTTTTTATTCAGGGCCTCCACCCACTGCTCAGGGGTGGGGGCCAGGGGGGAGGACATTAGGTCCCCCCTTATTAGTATTTAGGGCCCCCACCCACCGCTCTGGGGGGAGGACATTAGGTCCCCCCCTTATTCTAATTTAGGGCCCCCACCCACCACTCAGGGGTGGGGGCAAGGGGGGAGGACATTAGGTCCCACCCTATTAGTATTTAGGGCCCCCACCCACCGCTCAGGAGTGGGGGCCAGGGGGGAGGACATTAGGTCCCCCCCTCATTTTAATTTAGGGCCCCCACCCACCGCTCAGGACATTAGGTTCACCCCCCCCCCATTATTTTACTTTAGAGCCCCCACACGCACTCAGGGGTGGGGGCCGGGGGGGGGGGGACCTATTGCCTTGTAATCTAGGAGCCATCTTATATAAATTAGGAGCCAGTTATTTTTTCATTTTCCATTTTCAACAGCAAAAATACAATTTAGTCGGGAGGGGGGACCCTTTTTTTTTTTTTTTAACAGTGCTGCTCACTGTTTAATAGACATGCCCCTACTCGCGGTATAGCGAGTAGGGGCAAAATGTACTAATGCTAAGTAAAATTTACTTAGTATTAGTAAATTTGGCTGAAAGACCAATTTAGGTCTTTCATCCTTTTGATAGATAACTCCCTAATACCGTGGGAATTAGGGAGTTATCTACTAAGTGGCTGTAAGAGAAGTCCCGAAATGTCGAAGTGCCGAAGTTCCGAAGTGCTGAAGTTGCCGAAGTTCCGAATTGCCGAAGTCCCGAATTGCGGCATGTCGAACCGAACCGAAAATTTTCCCAATGCACATGCCTATTCTGTATGTCTGTCCTAAGGGTATTCAGGAACTCGTTGGGTCTATACATGTGATTAGCATTCATGGTACTGTCTGTCAATAATCTGTTTTATTTCACTGTCCTTCACATTGTTTTAAGCTCGAGTTTGAATTTCTGAGTTCATAGCTTACTGAGCCTGTCACAGCCACTAAGCAATTAGTAGGGCCTCACCTTCTTGTTGTTTAGCTAATTTCTTCACCATTTGGCTCTATGCAAGCTGCCAGTTGATGCAGGATTACAATATTACCGTCATGGCCGTCAAATTTACTCTTCATCGTAGTATGTCTCACACCTTCTCTCTTCTCACGTTATTACACCAGCACATTTAGTTCCCCTGTGAATTGGAAAGACATACTGGAAGGCTAAGACATCAGTTTGGTTTCCTTGTTGCTTGCCTCACAAGACCTTTTTGAGATCTTGTCAGTAGTTTTTGAATATGTACTCAAATACGTTTTGGCCTTTGGTCTATATAGAGACGTCATCTGTTACACACCTCACGCTATAGGGAAGACCTAGATTTTTTATTTTACATAAAATGGTGGACCTGGGCACAAGTGTGGTGGTTAAACGTTCTATAACTATTGCTAATCTTTTTAGGTCAAATCGGCTGCAGCTTTCATTCAACACCCGTTCAGATCAGAACCTATTACACACAGATCTATTCTGCCGTCATTTTGCAGGCCATTAAACTGTAGGCCTCTCCACCAGGTTCATTTCCCTGAGTATACAACTGGACTCAATATTGCAGTCCAGCTCCCCCTTTTTGAGCAAGGTCCAGTGTATCAGGGAAACGGTGAGTCCTTCTTGGGCAAAGATGCCTATTCTCATTTGGATCTCCAGTCTCTCCATAGTTCTCTGAACTTTGCCATATGCGTTTACTACAAGGTCGCTACCTCATTTTAGGAATACTCAGCCTGCTCCCTGGTTACCTATCAACAATTGCACTGAGACACTCGACACACAGGCTCGAACAGACCTGTTCATGAAGTTACACTCATTATCTCCTATCTGGAACGAGAAAGCTGTGACTCTGACTCCGATTAATCCACCGATATCTGTACTGATGCTGCTGCCCATACTGAATTTGCAGCCATTTTTATGAATAACTGGTTCCATGATATATGCCCTGCAGAGACACGGAGTCTACCCTCTTTTAGTTTAGTTTAAGCTCTCTTTGAAGTATACACCATCGTGGCCACTGCACATGCCTGGGGGTCTCTATGGAGGGGTATATCAAATGCTACTGAGACAACACAGCAGCATATGAATTTATAAATAAAGGTTGGTCCTCCTCACTAACAATAATGAGGTTAATTAGGAAGTTGACTTGGCTGGCAGCAACACAGCAATCTTACCTTTTCCGTATACACATGCCAGGCTGTCACAACTTAGCAGACAAAATCTTCTCTCAATCTTGATTTTAGGAATTCCATTCCTTTGGGCCGATACTTCCAGGTTAAGCCCACCCATCACTCCCTTTATCAAGCCATTCAATTTTTGGTGGGCTGCCTATTTATGGGCCTACCAGAACGTCGGTTTTGGAAAACCACAACCATCTTACACCATTATTGTTATTGCCATTTATATAGCAACAACAAACCGCAATCAGTACGGCCCAGAAATCTGCTATGTTTGACTCAAATTTTACCATTTGAATTTCAATTTGCGAACAATGCATAGTTTAGTATATAAGGCTTGTTTGTAATTTTAAAGTTCTCATCGATTGCCATGTGCTTGGGGATTATTAAATTAATTTCTTGTGTAGCTAGGGATAGAACCTGGGCCATTAATTGCCTTTGAATGTTAATGCTATCTCTAACTGTTCCTTCAGCTGATGGGCAGTCATGCTAAAGAGTTCACCATAGAGCAGTCCACTGATAAGGACAGTCAGTAACATTGATTTCGATTGTTTTGGCTGTCTCGTCTGCAGGTGCAAGTACTCTTAACTATACAGATCTACAGCGCTGCATCCACAGTGCTGTTGATTTGACTTAGTGAGTGATTCATTGACTTCTATCTACAGCAGGTGATTAATAAACATAAAACAATTACCCACTCCCCCCTCCCCTCCTCACGCCCTGGCAGTAGGGGTGGGGGCAGAGGGTGAAAGGCAGCATATGTTGTGCCTGGGGCAGGGTAAAGTGCTGCAAAGTTCCTTCCCCCAGTGATAGTGGAGATAGCAGGGTCACACTCTTACAGCCTGTCTAATGGGCACCAAATTACAGGGAACCATTAACTGTTTTAACTCTTACACTGTTTTTAAATATATTTTTTCCTTTATAATCTACAATATAGATTTCTGTTGTTATTTTTGTTAATTTTAAATGAAAATGTTCATACTGTAGTATATCTTTAATTTCTCCTGACATTTGACATTTTAAAGCAAGTGTTAACTAAAACAATCTTGTGTCAAATTATGCATAAAGGGGCGCCTGTGGTTTTTCCTGTATAAGTCTTTAATTCTCCTGTGGGCTTGTATAATTACTTAAGTCTTATGTCTGTTTAAATGCATATTGTCATTTTAAAAAGATGAATTATTCTAGCACTCAATAGCTTCAATATCCATATGTATATGAGTTTTTCCATAAAACACTAAATAAAATGGTGGCAAACATAAGATTAAATAGGTTATTTTGATTGGAATATTACCCTGATATAGGAATTTTCAATACGCTACTGGTATAGAAAGCAAGGTAACAAGAAGAATGTTTTTGTTAGTCACCCACAATATAGCTTTCACAATAGTGGTTGGTAATTATACAGCACAAATCACATGGATTTCTATTAATTTAGGTTACAAACATAGAAATTACAACGGAATAGTAAATTTTAGTTGAGCTGGAAAAAAAGATCAGAATTGTAAACTTTTGGCTACCTTGACCAAATATTTGCAAATCTGTAGCCAATTCTCTACAATTGCTGGTTTAGTAACCCCTAATTCCTAACAGTCTCTTTTTTCCTCTGTTTGCCATTCTTGTTCCTTCTTCCTTCCAGTATCAATTTTCTGCTATTTCTCTGCCAGTCTCTCTCCTTCTAGGACCACTCCACACTTTATGGGTGTGGAGAATCACATTTAAAAGACACTTTATAAAAGTGCCGAAATCAGCAATTTTCTTTATAAATAATGGAACACCCCCGGCGCTAAATTAACAGACAGGGTGTTTTCTTAATACTCCCCTGAGCACCCCACACACACCTCCGCTTTGACCTCAGACCAGCTATCAGACCAGCGTTCTTCCTGAACACTGTGCACAGTGTGTGCATTCATGCACTCTCAAAAAGGGGAGGGCTTGCAGAGCTGAAGCAAGCATGGTGAATTGTTGGTGTAGGACACACCTACGAGGTTTGCCTTGACGTGGCAGGCGGGCGTACATCTAATGGCAATTGGAGTGTCACTAAATAACCTCTAGTTATTTAAATTTGCATAGATATTTGGGATAGTGTACAGGTAACTCTTTCTTTTCATTTTTATTGTATGTTTTGTGGCTGATGTATACTATGGTCATTGCTGCCACCCAGGAGTAGTGGGAGTTTGAGTGCAGGACTTTTATTTGTGTATTTGTATTTGCAGAGGCTGTAGTTCACAAGAACAGAACTGTTTTAAGATATTCCCCAAATGAATACATGCATAAAAAATGAATGCATGTTTTCATGGGGAGTATATGTACTAAATAGTGTGTTTTTATTTTGTTTTTTAAATTATTTTAATTGTGGAGTGGTGCTTTCGGTCTTTTTCATCATAACCAGCATTTTCCACTGCCTCTCCTTGAGATGTCTGTTTCTATGAGGAGTGCATTGTGTGTGGGTGATGTACTTTGTGTTTTCTCTGTGCATACCTCCCAAAGTTGGGAGATTTGACATTGGAAAGGTGGGTGGGACATCAGAAGGCTCCACTGGTGATGCCCATAATGATAGGCCTGTCATGGGTGTGGGTTTGCCTACCTACTAAAGGACGTCAGCCTCGCCGACAGCCTCCTGGCCGGCCCCCAACTGACTCGACCGTGCTGTGCGTGCTGGTCCAAGTTCAATCTAATGATGCACTTGTGTTGTTCTGGTGACTACAGTGTTTCTTTAAGAGTTGGAGTCTTTTTTTTTTTTCTTTTAAACCAGTTATTGTTTACCTAGGTTTTGCAATTTGGGTTTCAAACCAATTCCTCATTAGAATCTCCCCCTACTAATTGAAACTGCCTGACAAAAAATAAGGGATGCTATGTATCATTTCATTCCATCTCTAGGAACAGCATTTGATTAAAAGCCAAATCTGACTTGGTTCTCACAAGGGAAACACCTCAGGATGATAAACCCTGTAATCATAACATTGTCATATCTAACATAGATTTCAGGGTTAAAACTTAAGGGCCACTGTACCCAGACCACTTCACTGGGATGCAGTGGCCTGGGTGCTTTTTGTCGTCCTTTAAACAGTCAGCTTATGAACCATAGCCACTTTATTTTTCTGAAGTGGTCATGGCGCAGAAACCCCATTCTTTCTTAGTAAAACTATTTAATTCAAGACATAAGTACCTATTTTTCTGTGTGTATGGCTGTCTCCTTTAACTATCAAGCAGACAGACAGCATACTCGATTCCTGTCTGGCAGAGTTTTGTGCAACTTTTGTGTCTGATGTTAGCATGCATGCTTGCCCCAAACCCCTTGAACAGGCTGCCTTTTGTTAGGTAACATACACACACAGTATAAGTCTTGCTGTTCACCTCTCAGGCAATTTAGCTCAATGATAAAGAAAATAAATAAATAATTGTTCTGGTTCCCTCTGCCCTTCCTAGGTGTAGAAGTCAGTGGGTAAAAGTACACACCACAAACACAAGCCACTGTGTTGCAAATGTAAGCCCCATAAAATTGAGTACAAGAAGTTGCCTATGCCTGCTTGAGTTTAACTCCTATAGTGATATTCTGGCTGAGGCTGGTTAAAGTTAAAACATTTTTTGTAATGTAATTTCATAGTGAGGCGTCCACTTGCAATTTATTTTAAATATAACTCCATCAACCTTATCAAGTTGTTGGGTGAGCAAGACAGAAATTTTAGTTCACAATTGCTTTATATAGCAAGACACTAGTCCAATTAGCACATAAATATTAATTCTCAAAAAAGAGCACTTGTTTGTACAGCCCTAATCTATGATTTTTTATATATTTATAAGAAATGCTAAATCTCAAAAAAACTATTCATCTTTATGAGACACTTTGGACGAGAGATTAGTTCTCAGTGCTTCTCTATGAGAAGTATTTGATTGGACAATGTCCAACACTAACACGAAAAGAACTGCTAATCAAAAAGGGGATGGATATTCAGTCGCTGTAGAAGCTAGTTTTGCAACATTTAATTCCAGGTTTGCCTGAAATGATCTCGAACCAGGAGATAATTTTATCTAAGACAGAACCCCAGCTATGACTATTTCCCTGATAATTTGAAATGTGCGTAGGTGTTCTCAAGTATAGGGTACTTCAAATATGTCCTTCACACAAAGCTTCTATTAAATGACTGAAGCACTGTATTAGAGCAGGAATATCATTAACTTCTGGAATTTTAGTAGAGTTGACTGACCCACCATATTTTCCTGAGCATCTATCACTTCTGCATATTATTGGGAGATATACAAAAAGTGGTGGCTGGCACAATGTAGATTTCATATGCAGTGGGAAGGAAATAGTTCAAGGAGGAAGCCCAAAACTGTCCTGATTAGTTATAAAGGACAACACTTTTCATGTCCTAACCATGAGCATGAAAATTTTTTATGTATCCAGCGAAACATGCTGGTACTCGCATGTTCTGCCCTAGAATAATTATACCAAGCATGCACTAGCAGTGTTTCAAGATTTGTGAATCAAACCTGGAACCTTATGAATGTGAAGATATTTTTAGAAGTCATTCCCACTGAAAACCTCCCCAGATATTTACATCTTTCTTCAAAACGCTGTATAACCACTCCCCCCTAGAAGATACACTCAACCCCCGAACATAAAAGAGTTCCTCACTCGCTTAAAGTTACCCAAATTGTACACCACCGCCATTGCAGAACTATCAGCCCCTATCTCCAGTGATGAAATAAATGCAGCCATATCATCCCTGAAAAGCAAGAAAGTGTGGTTACCCTGCACCAGGCTCTGATAATCCACTTCATCCCTGAAGACTCTCATCTATTCATCAGGCACTCAGGGGTCCCGATCTTCATACCGCCAGCCGTGAATGGCAGACATCATCCACATTAATGAATCCTACCACATCCACATCTCACCCACATCTCTCACATATCTAGGTATCAAACTACCGGCTGATCCCTCCCAGTTACACCTACTGAATTACACACCCATGATCAGCACACTCATATTGGACATAGAAACCTGGGCAGACAAACCCCTCTCCTGAATCGGACTAATCCATTTCATAAAAATGAACATCCTCCCTCAAATCTTATTCTTATTCCAGTCCCTGCCCCTCCCCATATTGAGGCAAGATCTAGCCCCCCTTCAGAAGGCCATTGACCGGTTCATTTGGCAAAGCAAGAGACACAGAATATCACGTAACATACTTTATCTACCAAAGATGAGGGGGGGACTGGGACTGCCTCATTTACACTTTTACCACCTACCGCCCAAGTAGCACAAATAGCTCTCTGGCACTCCCCTCCCCCCGTCCCCTCAACCTACCGACCCCACGATGGGTAGATCTAGAATCATTACTCATGGGAGCAGACCTCCTGCAATTCTACATTTGGGCCCTTAGAGAGCACATAGCACTCTTTCAAACAAATTGCCCGTCTATCACAAACTCAATCCAGATCTGGGATAAATCCGCCCACAAATACGAACTAATTTCCCCCCTTCCTCTCACCAAGATATACCACCACAGAGCTTCTGTCCCGGGCATGAGAGTCAGAGACTTTAGGGGTCTGGAGCATGCTGGGCTTCAGAGACTCTTGAGGGTGTTGGCTGGCAGGACATATAGGAGGCTAACTCTAAAACTTCCATCTGTGTCACCATGCAGGAACAATCTTACAAAACCATGTTCAGGTGTTATACCATGACAGTTAAATTGTATCATATGAAAAAAACACCCACGGATCTCTGTTGGCGGGACTGCAGTATCAAGGGAACCTATGAACATATGTGGTGGAGCTGCCCCTAAGTAACATTGTTTTGGAAAGAAGTCATGATACCGATATCCCAAATATTCTCTAGACCTGTTAACCTTAATCAATGGCCTTTCTACTTGCTAAACCTATCGATGCTTGGCATAGAGCTGAACAGCAGTTGTTCAACAAAATTACACTAGCTGCTAGACGTTCACTAGCCCAGACATGGCTAAAACCCACCACACCTCCCGTAAACATGGTGCTTCAAACTGACAGCTCAGGTACGGGGGTCCATGGAGACATCTCAAATGTTTGGGAGCCATGGGAGAACTATACAGATACACACTAAGCAAGACCCTAGAGACATGATGAGTAGTCCTACCCCTCTCCCTCCCCTCCCCAGCATTGCCGAACAGAGACCTGCTGACCTCATTTCCTACTAATCTTTTCTCTTCTCTTCCTCTATCTTTACCTCTCTTTTTCAAGACCGACACCCTCTCGTCTCGGTTTTCTTCTATTTTTCTTTCTTTACAAAATTTCTGAAAAACCCTCAGAACCAGGGAAAGAGTGTCACACCTAATTGATACACGACTTCTGTCTGCCTACACTGTGTCTACTGTCAAATGACGTGAGAAGACTAACAATATTAGGGTTATGTTTTGTTGTACTCAATTGTCTCATAATATGCTCCCACAATGATGTCACCCTAATTTTCCGCTCCAACTCTACTCTTGGGACTCTTTAGGACCATGAACAAAGGGACATTATATGCTTCTGGATGCCATGACCCTACAAGTGTTTATTGAATTCTCACCACCTTAAGACCTGCTTCTAATGATTTTGATGTGATACCGTTATATTCCGTTAGCCGTTTTATATGGCTATTTGTACAATGTATGTCTTTATCTATTCTGAGAATAAAAAAAAGAACGGGGGGAAAAAGTAATTCATCTACTCACTATCCATGTTAATGTCCGACATCAATTCATACTAATAAATATGTTCGAAATATTCTTGGATTGTGTTGAATGACTTTTACCATTCTCTATATCATTTGAATGTATTGTGTAAGTCTATATAGATAGTTTACGTAATTGGGGCATGGAACATTACACAATGTCTTCAGCACAATCTCTAAAAGAAATATGTTTGTGCTTTTCATTTTACATAAAGCAGTATAGTAAATAAATTCAAAACAGGCAGGAAAAAGGAAGGGGGTGGGGTACTGTCGGGTACTAACGTTTATTAGTTATCAAAAAAAATATATGCAAAAAATATATATAATTGCAAGAATAAGTCTAATATACTTTCTGTATTAAATCCTAGAAAAAATTGGCCATAACTAGAATCTAATATAGCTACAAAGTTTTACACAAAATTGATTTTAAAATTAAATATAATTGTTATCAAATAAATATATGTGATAACTAATAAACATTATGTTTTATTGAGCTTCCTTTATCTAGTGACAGTGCCCCCTGCCCCCTTTCCTGTCTGTTTTGAATTCATTTTCTTAAAGCGCTGTGGAAAAAGCTAGCGCTATATAAATACCAATAATAATAATAATAAAGGTTTCCCCCTAGTACTGTCCTTAATCATCAGACCTTTCATAGCTTCCACCTTTGTTTCTACTATTATAGTAAATAACAAGGAGGGCTCAGGGTTAACCATGAAGCATTACAACATAATGTGGCGTTTTAAGATGGACAGTTCTGAGCTCATGGACTATTATCCAAGAATCTTAATGAAGGCAAGTTGTGTCTTTCTTTTGGAAATATTTAGAGGGGATATAGCTGGTAAGAGAGTTATATTTTGTTGTTCATCAGAAGATTGTCTTTATTTACAAATATTGTTCTATTTAATATCCATAGACAATGCTAATTAGTTAGCAAATAGTGCTACAAATCTGTGTTTGCATTTTTGCATAACCCACAAATATACTGATATTAAAAAAAAATATTTAGTTGCATAATGGACCGAATTGCTAAAGAACACTATAGTGTTAAACTAACCGTTTAGTCTTGGAAAGGTTATTTTAATTACCTTTTTTCCCCTCGACGTGCCAGTCTCACTATGTCTCTGCACCTTTATATTAATTGATAGCCCACCTGGACCCCACACCCAATACTCAGTGCCCATGGATGGAGGCACGGAGGGGTGGGTGAGTTACTAGTGACTGGGCAGACATCAGTATATTAAGTTAATTAAACTTCTATAATACCCAGTGAACTTCCAGCCTCATTCCTAAATCTAAAGTATTTAAATGAACGTAAACTAATGGAAGTGCTAAAACAAGGCCAATGAGTGTTGTGAGTGATACTCTAAACACCAAAATCACTTCAGGAAGTGATGTTGGTGCACAGAGCCCATACCCTTTCTCTATATATTGCCATTTCAGAGAAACTGCAATGCCAGAATGACAGCCATTAAAAGTATTTCATCATGAACTCGGAATATGGCATTTAAAAAGTTTTAACTTTTTTTTTAAGGGAGGGTTTTGAATTTAATAAAAGAAAGGGACATTTGATGCCTATTCAGTTTTATTATTTATAATCTTGATTACTGTTTAGCCAGATACAGTTCATGTGTTCGGCCTTAGTTCAGCTATTTACTGGGAGCCTAACCTCCCGTAACCAGATGCTCCGGCTCTCAGATGACTGGGGATTCACCCATACTTTATGGTGTGTATTGCCACACCAACACCAACACCCCCATCTGGTTAGGAGTACATTTAGAAGACAGCCTGATTGTGCCCTTCCCACTGTGTTGCACTGTTGTGCTCATAAGCTTTATCGCTGATCTCCCTGCCTTATTGTACCCTCATGTGAATATGTCAATGTTTGGTTGTTTTACTCATGACCAGTTCTCATCCTTCTGACAAAAAGTTGTCTCCTGTAACAAATTTTATGTATACCATGTCCTTTCTTTACTTCTGTACCCAACCATGCACTGATATAACAAGAAAGAAAACATTTTCAATAAAAATTGATTGTCAAAAAAAAAGGGGGACACTAGTTGATAAAAATAAATATATATTTTTCATAAACCTTAGAGTAAAGGTTCCCACACCAGTAGTCATGCCCTCCCCACTACCACAACCAGTCCAGGATTCAGGGATTGGCCAGTTGCGAATAAGGTGTTTTTAGAAAAAATAAATACCTTAGGCGGACCTGGGTAGTCCCTAAATCCTTGACCGGTAGGGGAGGGGCATGTGGACTGGTTTGGGAATCACTGCCTTAGAGTGTTCCTTTAACTTAATGTGTTGCATTTTGTTGCTGTTTTAATGACTAGCTTACCATATTTATACATTTTTTTTTATAATTCCTGATTTTACATGTTACCTGTAACATATGCAATGGCATAAACTATTACCAAGGAAACGATAATAATTAAAGCAGTCACTTCCATGTTTTCACACTGGTCCACACAGACCACAATTTTGAGGTAGTGCCAATGATAGGTGACATTTTGTAGAAACATTGAAAACCCAAATGACAATAAATAACTATAAGAAGTTACAGGGATATTTGTTATTTCCATCTAAACAAATGAAAACATTTATCTGTATAAAATATTGACTCAGATAAGATAAATTACATTGTTTTTCTTTTTTATTAAAGAGAATTTTATTTTTTTTTCCTTTCATTTGTGTTTTCTTTTTTTTACAACAGAGGTGCCCGTGAAATGACGAGTCCTCTAGGATGAATTTACACCCACAGGTGCAAGAAGGGAAAAATACCCCAAATAATAATTATATACCCAAATTCACTCCATTTATAAATAGCTTGTACTGAAACATCTTTAAAACGTCCTCATTTAATTACACATAAATAAATATGTACAGAAGTCTCTCTGATTGTGCCAGGGATTTACCATCACCTGATTTGAAGTTTTTCCCAGAGTATCCGTGTGCTTGTGTTCAGGGCAGAACCTTTCTCCTCCATACAAAGTGCAGAAGAACACATATTTATGGAAAAAAAGAATTGTTTCATGCAACAGAGCAGTGACATATTTGACTTGTTTACGTGTCTATATTGTTTTGCCACCAAATGACCAAACAACAGTGTCTCATTGTTGGGACAACCTCACATACTAGCAGTCATATTCCATGGATTAAGATTTACATAGCTGGATTTTAGGACTGTCAGTTACACCCAGCTACTACCCTGCATTGTCCAGTTGTGCGATCAGTCACATGTACTAAAAGAGTGACTTTGAGATAGTGCTATATTCACTGGGATAACAGACAGTCTGGCAGGAATCTTTTTTTTTTTTTGCTTCTATTAAAGGTGAATAAGTTAATTCTGGATGGATTTTTTTGTGAGAAGTTGCTATAAATAAAGGCAAATAAAATCTAATCACTATGGCATATTTCAAAAATTTAAACATATTGAAAAGGTCAGTCTTGCGTAATGCTAAATTTCCACTCGTTCACACAATTGGCAATTGAAAATTCAGACCTGATGAGTCTACACTCAACCCTCCAGCTTTTTAATGGTGAATACATTTTGTACACTGAAGTCTAGTAGCATAGCACTGAAATGGTGAGCCCTGATCTAAAAACAGTGTTTTACTTATCTGACTAATTAATTGGTATCCTATGACCGATCAATTAATGCCAGTACTGTGTTCAATTTGTCAAACCAAATAACTGGTGCTCAACTTCATTCAATAGACCTTACAACAGACACTTCACAATAAACTCCTTAATAAAGTACATCAATCAATTACAAGCTTATTTTCTGGAAGAGTTTGTTGTCTGGTCTCAAGAAATGAAACTGAACACCTGTACGTTAACGTCAATACTTTACTATAGTATTAATTCTTTCATTGTTCCTGTAAATATATCATTTACAGTCTTCACAAAGATCATATCATTCACTATAGAATCTACTGTCTAGAACAAAAATAAAAAGCATTTCCCTGGTTAAATGGGCATTTGTGCAGTGATTTCCAAAAATTAATTCTGTATAGTTGTATTGACTTTTCATATGTTTATATCAGCCAATTAGTGATAGTGAGATTTTAAATTTAGGACCAATACCCGCACACCGTTTCTTCCTGCAATCTAAAGTTTGTTATTATTCCTCTTTGCCCATTTTTTTTCTCGCTATGAGGAACTGGGTGGTTCTATAATATATATATATATTGCTTTTCGCATTTTTGTTCTCTCTGGGGTATAATGTGTTGAGATGTATTCAATGTACCATGCAAACATTGACATGAGTTCCATGGAATTTCTGTGACAGTCTGTTGTATGATGAGTGTCTTGCCAACTGCTAGGAGTCACTAGTCACATACAGAATATTGGAGCTCAACAAAGTGCCCGTTTTTCAATCTTCTGCAATCAGCCACAATGTAATCCTTTTTTTCTTTTTTTCTCTTTGTCAGTCTTCCATCTCAACCCTCAGGCTGTGTTAACATGCTCCATTACTGAAAGCAGATGTGTTTTATATTTTCATTCATGCTCACTGACCAACACCACTGTCAGGCAATCCCAGGGATCCTATCTCCTTGTTATTGTTTTTTGCTACCCAGCTCCCTCAATCCCCTACATTGGGGGTTATTTCCGATGCTTGATGTCCTTTTCGGAAGATTTTGCTTCTCCACCCGAGTGTCCATTTCCTGTACTGTTCATGAAGATCTTGTCCATCCCTTTGAGAGACTCCAATAGGTAGTTCTGGAAAGCAGTGAGAGCTGCACATATGGCTGGGCCTCCAAATCCATGTGTGATTAGGCTGAAATGGGTCAAGCAGCTCTGTACACCAGGCTCCAGGATAAGTGATGGACGACTGTTTCCTAGTGGTGATCGATCCTGGGCCAGTAAATCAGCAAACTCTTTGCAAATCTGCCTAGAAGAGATGATAATTATACTAATTAATATACAAAACGATGATTTTTAGAAGTGAAAATGTTCAACAACTGAATATTCTATGATAAAGATGCAAAGTAGACGTGCAATATCAAATAGAGGAGGCCAAGTTCAAGCTACAGAATGTTCTGTTGTTGATGAGTGGTAACATAAATTCACTTAGACAATATTTTTGCTCTGATGATAGGGAGGTTCAGGCCTGAGCTAATCTGTTGCCAGTTATACATTGACACCTACAAAATTTAAAAATTTGTATAAAAGAGTTCCTATTCTATATCATAAATTCTGTGATGGTGTGGTGGCACACAATTCCTATTTACAGTAGGTACCCAATTATTTACATCTGAACATACTGTTATAGAGTGTGTCTTTTACCAAACACAATGAAGAATAGACAAGCAACTACTTAAGTGGGGTGCTACATAGGCATCTAGTATCACCAAACCAGTAATACATTTAAAAAAAAGAATGATCTGGCACACTCTGTTTTATTTAGCGTATAGCAGTAACACAAACAGCTAAATTACGGCTCACACAAGAGCTTTTTTCAATTTACTCTTACAATGCATTGTAATATATATGTACGCTCACTTAAAGTATGACTTACGAAGTTAATCATCGGGTACATATAGCTACTGAGTTGAGTATCACCTGATTCTGAGTTTTTGACTCAGTCAGTAAAGGTCATGATCAGATCTATCAGTGTATGTTCCATGGTTTCTCCATAATATGTGCTGTAATTTTATAATCTGGAAGTCATTGTTTTCAGCTGTACAACTTTCCATGTTGTAAGGAGCGCAAGCAAGCGCTCAGGCATCAGAAAAAGGAGATAAGACTAAGTACTCAAACCTCTAATCTTAAAATAAATCAGTTACTTCCTATTGCTGGCTATATGTCCCACCGCGCAGCCCCGAACTTGCTAAGTTCAAAGACTGAGATCATAAAACTGGAGACATTTGCGGTTATTTCATAATTACTCAGCTATTTAACCTCTTTATCTTAGAAAGCATATACACAGAGAAATGTACAGTGACCTTATAGTTATCACAGTATTTAACCTGTCCAGTTTAAAAAATTTAAATAATTATGTCTGATACAGTGTAAGCAATGGTTGGTGGTGTCAATTATTATTTGCCTCAGAAACCATGAGAATGTTTTAGGGCCAAATCAATTCTTGTAGGAAGGATTCAAAGTACATGAAGGCAGATTATTTCATCTTAAAGGCTAATTTAAGACACTATAACATTAAAAGCAAGCATATTTATTATTAATATTAGAATGTTCCATACTTGCACACGTGTCCCCCATTTTAAAACAAACAAAAAATTACGGTTGAAAACACCAGTAATTCAATGCAGGTTTGTCTGTTAGGCAGTTGCTACTCGCTTGATGAGGTAATCTATTCGTTCATCTTAGGTCCGATCCAATATGTAAGGAATCATTGATGACAGGCCGTTGAATTATTAGAAAATAATGCAACGGCCTGGAGTCAATTATTCCGCTTATACTACAGTTACCACACCTCGAAACATTGTTCAGATGATGAATTTCAAGACGTTTGTCAAGTTTTTGTCATTAAAACGCTCTTGTATGTAGGACTAATTTCTTACGCATCAATTCCCATGCCTTCGTTGCTAATTCCAAAACGTCATTTAAGAGTTAGTAACACAGATTTGAGCGACTGATAGCAGACTAATGCAGTTATTAGTGCAGTTATTAGAGAGACAGAGAGAGGTTGCAATAATGAGACAGAAAAGCATCTGCGTCAATATTTAATTTATTTATTAATTCATTAGTTTTAATTCATTTGTTAATTTTATTTTTCTATTATTGACAGTAGGATGTAACGAAAACCCGTGCAGCAGGACTATCTATTTCTGTATATTCAATAATGTTATGAATTGTAACCTGGTTTCCGTTATTACAGTTGACTACGCGAAGTGATATGGAACTGTAAGGCAGTCAAGACCTGTCTGGAACTACTTTAGCCATGTGTCTCCCTGAAAATAATGCACACCTTAGAACATTCGTCAACCAATCAGATTCAAGCATTCAACGGCCCTGTAGTATAATGCTCATTAAGCATCTTTAATAAACTACTGGGCATGTTTAACAATCACTGCACTCAGCCAATCGGATGTTTCTCATACTCAAATATTAAATTTAATGATTCTGTATGAGAAGCATCGCAACACCACATCTGAAGACATTCAGATATTTCACGTATTCAAGAGAACGTGCCTCTAGTAGCTGTCTGATTGACCAACTCTAGAGGTATCCTTAGTGTGAATGTAAACATTGCTGTTTTTCACAAATGACAATGCTTCCATTTTGTCAGACTGCAGGGACAAGATCTGTGTACAAAAACCACTCCATTAAGATTTAGTGGTTTTGGTGATTAGAGTTTCCCTTTACCAATAAATATACTGCATAAGTCAAGCCCCTCAAACTTACTTGGTAGCAAGCAACATGTTTTTCCGTGTGTGGAGCTCGGTGGGGTCGGGGTGCTGACGGCAGAGATATTCGGCTGCAGCTTTAGCTGGGAACTCTGTCTCACAAACATAGCCAAAATCACGAGCGAGATGAACTGCCTCACCTTAAGAAAAAACAAAAATACAAAATATATGAAAATGAAAACAACTTTATCAGTATAAGCTGAATAAAAGCTAAATTTGATTATCCTCACACTGTGATTCTGAATTGCTCACCAGATTAGACATTTCTTAGCAAAACATGCTCTCATTTTAGGAACTAAAGAAATCATTACTTAAACATGGGGATCAAGCTTCACTCACAAAAACAGCAATTTTATTACTCAATGTTATTTGAAGTCTAAAGCTTTTCTTTTCTTCCTCATAATAATGGAAAAGAGGATACATCTTTATAAATAACAGAAGGTGCAGTTGAAACTGGACTCTAAATCGAAAGCAACCAGGAGGTTTTGCAACATCTGCAACTGCACCTGCATGTTCGGTGGAAGGGAGAGAGCCATCTGTGCCCCTTGTGCACACACATTTTGATATGCTGTAAAATAAACGGTGGGCATTTGGTTGTCATCATATAATAGCATGTCCATGCACTTTCAGTCTCTACTAGCCTAGACAATAAGAGGGGTGTAGAGAACATGGATTCTGCCTCCACTGAAATTCCTTCTAGCAGAGATAGAGAAATTATATAATACCTACAGACCCTAAGTCTCTACTAGTGTGGAGCTTCGGCATATACACGAAAAAGAGAAGTAATAAGCCTGAAATTGTTCTATTACATTTGAAATGGCCACAATTAAATAAAAAACTATCATTTTTGATATTTCACTTTTTTGTAGCCGCTAAGTTATTAATAGCTAGAAACTGGGGTACACCAGCTCTGATTCAGTGGCCGTAATTAAGAGAACAAATATTGTTTCAATGCAACATGGGACAAGGTTTAACCCCTTAAGGACACATGACGGAAATATTCCGCCATGATTCCTTGTTATTCCAGAAGTTGTGTCCTTAAGGGGTTAAACTGGACAAGTGTTAGAGCCAAATGTGTGGGAAATATTCTTAAGAAATGGCAACATTTTATTAAGGGTAAAGCTGAAGATGGTAGTGAGTAATAGTAATGGATTTTCTTTGAGGGGGTTTGGGGAGCTCTGATGTCTATCCAGGAACACTTGTGGTCTTATGTTACTTGTTATATATATATATATGACTTCTAGGCCAGTGAGATGTAAACTATATCATTTGCACAGAGAACATGATACTGTATCTAAAAAACATATATGATTGCACTTTTGTGTGGAAAATCACAATAAAAAATTATCAAACAAAAAAAGAGAGGTACATATCTCAACCATGTGTCAGTGCAGTCTAGGAGAGACTGAGACATGTAATGACGTGTAACCTCACTAACACAGACTCAGGATACATAGCACAGAAGATCTGTGCCACAAATTTCACGCCTCTTCAACTACATAACCAAGAACTGAACACAGCATATCACTAAATGGTAAAGTATACTAATGAAAAAAGATGGCCTAATTGTGTTTTATTAAAATATAAAGTTATAGATCACTGCAAAATCTACATATAAATTAACAAACTATGCTATTTTAACCTTTTTAATAATTTTTTATAAATTTAACTCTTATATATTCTGACTGATTGTTTTCTAACGGAAATACTTCCGATGAAAATGTTATACTTAAACTGAAACATCTGTTTTTATTTGCGTTACATAAAAGTTATATTTTTATCCTAATAACAAGTCCCTGGAGTGCTACCATTCTGAATATAGTATTTTAAATTATTTAATATTTGTAAAATATTTTAATACTTTATTTTTTATATTAATATATAATTATATATATGATGGACTTTTTTTTATATGTTAATATTTTGAAATATTGTTTTAAAGGTTTACTCAAAAACATTAAATCATTTGAAATGCTAATCCAAAAATATTACATTGAGGCCTATGTTAATGAACTATGACTCCGATGATGCTCTGCAAGCCTATGGCTAGCACAGAATTAGAGGAGTTCTGGTCTACTGCATCTTGTATAAGGATTATGTAATTTGTAATTACATAAATGAGAGAACCAGTAGAAAGGATTAATGGAAAATCTGCAAATAGAGTCTCTGGGCTTACAATGAAACAGTGCTAAAATCAGATATTTCAGGCCTGTTAGGGATCTAGCTTATAAAACATATTACAAAATGTAATGGCTGCTCTCAGTCATGGCTGCTCTCCATTGGTGATTTTATCCTTACACATCATATGATTGAGTAATACACATTAAAGAGACAGGTAAAAGTAGATACAATTAATACAAAAAAAATCTATATCACTTATTTCTCATTTCTTTGTTACACCATTATGGCAAACATGTTTATTTTATTTGTAGATAGTAGGATCAGGGAGCAGTGCCAATAAAGGGATTCCCAAGCTCAGAGCGATATGGAGGCGGGAAGGAAAAAGACACGGATATAGTATAGTATGTTGAGATCTTATGTGGGCTATCTTTATTGGAGATAAAAAAAATCAGTAACATTAAACAGCTTTAAAAAACACTAACGCGTTTCTCCTGCAAAGAAACGCGTTAGTGTTTTTTAAAGCTGTCTTATGTTACCGATTTTTTTTATCTCCAATAAAGATAGCCCATTTATGCTATTGGAGCCTCTAAGCCTATCCTTTTATTCTATTTTATTTTATTTTTTAAATAATATAATTCCTTCCACTCTCCAACAGCCCCACTGAAGGACTCGAGGAGTGATATCCTTGGTGGGGATTATACCACCTATGTCTACATATATTGAGCAATATCCTATTTGCTCTTCACTTGTGAGTATACCTCCATTTTTTATAATTTTATTTTGTTTTATCCAGAGAGAACTATTTTGTGTTTTTATCCTTTTTGTATATATCACCAACTATCTGAATACTGGCCTAATGCCATTGGAAAGGAGATATACCCTACTACCACTGGAGACCCCCTTTTGAGGACATCCAAGGACCATCTACATATCCATAGGCGGGGATTGTACCGTCCAGGTGCACATATCTGGAGCTGAGTATAGGCTCCAGAAAATTGTAAGATCTCAACATACTACACTATATCCATGTCTTTTTCCTTCCCTCCTCCATATCGCTCTGAGTGTGGGAATTCCTTCATAGGCGCTGATCCTACTATCTACATCCATCGTACCACCAGAAAAGATGAGACTCTGGTTTTTGGGAAGTTTCAGCAGCCACATACTACAATTGCAAGTACTGACATTCCATCTACCCCTCTATTCATGGCTATTTTATTTATTCACTTATAGGCTCAAAAAAACTTTAGCTTAATGAAGTGGTTTTGGTGTATAGATCATGCCCCTGCAGTCTCACTGCTCAATTCCCTGCCATTTAGGAGTTAATTTACTTTGTTTATGCAGCCCCAGTCACACCTCCCTGTACGTGACTTACTCACCCTTCCAAAACACTTCCTGTAAAGAGAGCAGGAGTTAAAAAATTCTAAAGTGAGTTAACTTCTGATTGAAAATGAAACCATTTTTTCATGCAGGCTGTGTCAGTAACACAGAGGGTAGGTGTAGCTAGGGTAGCATGGACAGATACAAAAATGATTTAACGTCTAAATGGCAGACAATTAGCAGTGAAACCGAAGGGAGAAATCTATCCACAAAAACTGCTTCATTAAAGGACCACTCTAGGCACTCAGACCACTTCAGCTTAATGAAGTGGTCTGGGTGCCAGGTCCAGCTAGGGTTAACCCATTTTTTCATAATTATAGCAGTTTCAGAGAAACTGCTATAATTATGAATGGGTTAAGCCTTCCCCCTAATCCTCTAGTGGCTGTCTCATTGACAGCCACTAGAGGCGCTTGCGTGCTTCTCACTGTGATTTTTCACAGTGAGAGCACGCCAGCGTCCATAGGAAAGCATTGTAAATGCTTTCCTATGAGACCGGCTGAATGCGCGCGCAGCTCTTGCCGCGCGTGCGCATTCAGCCGGCGGGGCGTAACGGAGGCGGAGAGGAGGAGGAGAGCTCTCCGCCCAGCGCTGGAAAAAGGTAAGTTTTTACCCCTTTCCCCTTCCAGAGCCGGGCGGGAGGGGGACCCTGAGGGTGGGGGCACCCTCAGGGCACTATAGTGCCAGGAAAACGAGTATGTTTTCCTGGCACTATAGTGGTCCTTTAAGCTAAAGTTGTTTTAATGCCTATAGTATCCCTTTATAACGTTATTTTTTTTCAAGGTGATGCATCTGGAGGAAAGTGTGTTACAGGTATTTTTCTATACAAAGACAATTAGAGGGGAGCTGTGTTTCCGTTATAAATTCCTAAGAAACAAATATTGGTCGAGTAACTTTTGTGTAAAATTCACTCGGCAAAGATGGAGGGTTACATGATATTAGTTGAGTTGTCTCCACCAATCTAAAACTAATCTATCTCTGCAGGAAATGTCCTACACAATAAGGCAATAAACATGTTTAACTTATAGTTAGGATATAACATGTATTTTTGCAGGTCCATTTTATCTCTGTTATTATGCGTACAATTTACTCAATTTTTCTTTGTTTCTTTCTCACAAAGCAAGAGAAACACATGATTAAAACCAGTTCTGCACATTAGCCCAAGGCACCGTCATTTGCATAAATGCCAAATGAAGGGGGAGAGCATTCTCTATTTGTACTAAAAACCACTGTTGTTTAAGTGACTCCGGAGGAAAAAAAACAGAACAGTTTTCATATCCTGCTCTTGAAAGAGGGCCACAAAGAAATGGCTTGTAGATTAAGCCTGCCACACATTATCCTATAATGCTCAGCACGGAACACTCCAATAGATCTGTTTTGACTCCATATCCCATCTTACAATACAGCTTGACAGGGAAGTACCACTTTATTGCACAAACATATGTCATGTTCACCTTGAATGCCTCTCACCTTCCACTAGTGATGTCAATAAAGTCACATTGGCCGCCTTGCGCCTCCCTGCTGGCAAGTTCAGTCCTATCTTTTCCAACCTCTCTCGAAGACAGCGGCCACCATTCTTTGACTTTGCTCTGGAAGAAACAAGGATTATATTTATGAGCAATGTGAGCCAGTGACATTTTTCTTAGGCTAGTTGTAAGTCTCCGGAAAATGAAAAGAGAGAAAATCACTGTATATATGTCTTGAGCGAAGGCAGTGATGCCAACGTTTAACGTTCTGTTCAAATAATTCTTCAAGCCAGCTAGTCTATCCCAGAAAATATAATCAATGTTGACCAGACTTTTGATGAGCACAGAAAAAATAACATGTGAGTTGACGTTCAACAACAGCTGGTGATCTGCCAGTGGTGTATGGCTGCATGCAAAACTGTTTAGATGATGTGTTAACTTCATAGAGACATTATTCTATATATATTTTTAAATATCCCTGTTTTAGCAATACTCTGACCATAGAAAGGACTTGCCTGTTAAAAGGAAATTGTCAACATGAAAATAAAGATTATTATATATATATATTTATATATGTGTGTGTGTAATAAGTGGAGAACTTAAAGTGTGAACACGCAGTGTTGCTTACCCTTGTATCAAGGGCATCATGTATATCCCTGTTTCCACCCATGATACATGGATAAGCAGCACTGTATGTTCACATTTTAAGCGCTCCACTATTGTATATAGGTTTTATCACTTGTATTATGTTTATTTATTATCCATTACTTAGTTTGGGGGAGTAGAGGAGAGGTAAGCAGTTACAGCAATGCCCTCCCTATATACACACAAACTTGCTTCCAGGACATATATTAATTATATATATAACTGAGAAAAACTGCTGTAAATCTAAATAATAACAATCCAAATAGGCAATATTCTTTTTTTTTGTCTAAATATCAGAATGCAAAAAATATACAAAACACAGGACTCAGCTCTAGTCATTGAGACATGTTTATCATAAAATGAAATTGTACTTGGCCAAAGTTTTAAAGTTTTCATCTTTGGAGGAATCACTGTTAGTTTTTGTTTGCAATGTTGCTATAGTAACTGAGGAGAATCACACAATGAGTTTTGATATAAATCCGGTTCACATAAGAGTTTATTATTTCATGAGAAAGGTTTGTGTTAAGACTAAAATACTGCAATTTGACAGCAGTGGAAAGGGCCAGTTACAGTAATAATTGTAAAGATGTGGAATTCTCTGCCCTGAGAGGTTGCTTTGTGTCATTAAGTAGATAGAGAGATTTATTTATTTTTGTTTGTTTATTGCAAAACAGAATAGGGGAGTTATAATATGTAGGGTGATAGCTTGTTGATAATCTGATAAAATGTTTAGAGCAAAGAATTTACCAGTTTTGACTGGGATTACAGAACTTTGAAAGTTGGTACCTTAGTTAAACCGGTCTTTTCAAGCAGGTACCTCTCACCTTTACCACCCAATTCATAGCTGGGAATTTCAAGCAGGTACCTCTCACCTTTACCACCCATTCATATTTGTGGGTAGCATGTGACTCGGACCTTTTTGCTGTAAGAATAGTTTTTCATGCCTAGAACTGTCCCCTTACTTCTATAGCTTAGGAAGGCAGGAGACATATCTTTTGAAGAATGACATTGGTTGACTCCATCATTTACCTCTGACCACTGAATATCTCATCTATCACCATCATTTAAACGCTGATCCTGAGCTAAAAACAGATTGCTCTGTCGCATATGTGTATAACATCCAAAAACACTTTCATAACACAAACAATCCTGTTAAACTGAATTATAACTTGAATCCCACAGGAAGTCATTGCTTGTAATTCAACTCTTTTATATGCATTTTCAAAAACAATGGCCCATTCGAATTCATGTATTGTATGATCACCCCATTCCATTAAATCTTTAAAGAAGCATATAGAGAAATGCAATAAAATCTAGTGCTGTCTCCAGCCACTGACCTCCTTAAAACACCTCCAAGCAGGGATGCATTGAGACACTCTGGTGGTGACAGACGCCTCTGAACCTCTCCCACCGTCACCTTGTATTTGGAAGTTGAACTTAGAAGCGACAATCGACCGGGGACAGAACAGAAAACCTCATTTGGATTGGTCACTCCACCGATAAGACTTTCTTTATTCATAGATAAAGAAGACATCATGCTGCTGTTATTCTTTGATGGTATTGGAACTAGAGGACAAGAGAAAGGAGTGGCAAGGAAAGAGAGGAATAGAGTACATAGTATGTGATACAATCAATGGGAAGAGAGAGAAAAGAAAAAGAATTAAACAAATAGTACGCAAGAAAGAATATGGAACAAATGGGATGAAAAGAGAACAAAGAAGTTGAAGAAGAAGTAAGTGGCGGATGGAAATGACAGACAGAAGATGAGTAGTGGGTGAATGAAGATGAAAGAAATTTAAAAATCAGAAAATAGTTCATATTAGAGTGGTTGAAATTAACAAAGTAGCAGGCGAAGCAGGTAGGTGGACACAGAAGAAATATATAAAGAAGAGAGTGATGAGGGAGAGAAGAGAGAGAGTCATCGTTAACATCACATGTCAATAAAAGTATCACAGTTGCATAAGTGAATGCTAAATTAATTAGTATTTCAGACCCAAATCAGCTATGGTTTTACTGGAAATGGTCACTCTAGTAAAAGCAATTCAACAAGGATAAGTGAGGTTAGGAGCTGATTAAGCAGTTACACATTTGACTTGAAGACAATTTATGTTTAGCTTACTGAATGTTTTGGGGACGTGTTGTAGTATTTTCAACTTGTATAAGACTTGTATAGCATAGAACAAAGTTAATCTATTTAAAAATAGAGATACAGGCAGAACTTGCATGTAATCTCCACAAATTACAGGGTCGTGGTAAACCTCTGCAGATTTCCTTCACTGACTTTGAACCAAAGATGAGCCATGCAGGCGTTTAAGAACCTGAGCTGGCATTGTGCTCCACAAAGCCCAGCTATCACAAATTTTTCTTCCTTATCCGTAAAGGGACAGTCTAGGCAACATAAACACTACAACTGGTGTCATCCGTGTTGTATGAAATTTGCCATTCATAATCATGATGTTTTAAAGTACAAATTAAGCCAGATACATGCCAAGAAGTGTTCTTGATATGTCTCAATGTTCATAAATTTATGAATCACCAATATGTCTTTCTAAGAGCAACCTCTATACCATCCTGCGCTTAAAGAACTTCTGATGTAATCAAGAAATAACCATATTTGTCTCTACCACAGTATGTCCACATGTCGGGCCCTCAGTGAAGGACAATGCTTGGTGAATTTACTCTTTCACAAAGTTAAGGGCCAGCATTTACACAAATGCCTGGGGATTTCTTTCATTCTTTTTTTTTTTTTTTAAAGAACAGTGGGTGTAAAGCACTGTGACAGGCACAAATTGGCAAATAGGGTGAAATTGGCCAGGTTAATTAGAGGGCAATCTATTGATCCAACAGAAACAGTTAAAATCCAGAACCAGAGAGCCAAAGCACACGGGGAGAGGGGGACCATAGATCCTCAAAAGTTTTTTACAGACATATTATGATGTTTAACCAGCATTTAGTAAGGCAAGGCATCATGACAAATGCAGTTATAGAACATCTACAGATCTACCTTTGGGCCACACCTTATCTAGAAGGGAAAAATAGAGATATCGCATCTATTTGAGGACAAAGAAAACATAGCAAATCAGTATACTAAAAAATGCACACTGTAAGGAAAAGTAAATATAGCCTAAAGCAGAAGTGGTAAACTTCGGCACCACGCATAACATATGTTTAACATAACAAGTGTAGCATCTTATTTAGTTAAACCACCTAGAAGCTCTGCGGAGAAGCTGTTGCATGAATGGGAGTAGAAGATTCTAGATTATAATCAGGGTAACTTCAGTCAGTTACACAATTTAAAAAAATTGTAAGCAATCTGTCCTAATGTGTTACTGATTGTATGTTTGTTTCTGAAGTATGAATATATATGAATATATTAATATTACATTTTGAACCTTAAAATTCTTCATTTTAATTAGCATTACAGATTTGCATAAACATAATGTACCAGTGGAAATTGACTACTTCGAATTGCATCAAGGATCGGCTGTAGAGATACTAAGTGCAGATTGTGCCCATATCCAGGCAGTAAGAGTTAGTATCAATTTGCACACAGGGATTTTGGGTAGTTTCCAAGCAGGTCTGTAATTATAGGAGAAATTCTATAGAGGCCAAATAAAGGTCCCTTAGGAGACACATGGTGACAGATCATTGAAGCACAGCTTCTGTTTACAAGCAATATCATCAAACTGAACTCCCCTTACTCATGACAAACCACTGTTTCTAAATGTGCCGTGTCTGGCTTAGTTTTGCATCATGGTTCTGTTTAAATTATTATGTATATGAAATCTGCATCATATATATAAGTATATGATGTGAAACTCCCACCCCCACCAACCATATGAAACTAGCTTACATAATAATCTAATCCTATGGTAAGCATGATGTGTTGTATGAAGATAACGAGTTTGTACTGATAAAGGCCATATTATGCTTTATAATGGCGTTACTCATATTTCTTGAGGAAGGGAAAAGGAAGAGTGCCAAGTCCAATTTTCATGCCGGGCGTTGGGCCATTTAGCCTAGACCTAGCCCTGTGTCTGGTTATGAAACTTAACTTCTGGCCATTCCTGCAAGACGTGCAGCCAAGTTCTAAATTGATGAATTTTCACAGAGCTCCTACTAGAATCGATCTCAAGTGTTACCCTCAAGCTACATTAAAATATCTACATCAGGGGGTCCAATAGCTAGATCCCCAGATGTTGTAGGACTACAACTCCCATGATGCTTTGCGTGGATCTAGAATGCCTTTAGAATGAAAAAGCATCATGAAAGATGTAGTTTTAAAAAACATCTGGGGATCTACCTTTTAGACACCCCTGATCTACATGAATTACAACACTATGGCCAACAATACCATACACACTCAAAACACAACTGTGTGAAATCTGAAGCAGGCATGAACAAATGCCATTGCACAAATTCAAATTTGTCTGTTAAATGTACACATGTAAATATGTATTTTGGATTACTACTCCCATCTCTCTCAGCTTGCTAGACCATTGTCAGCTGGAATGTTACCGTTTTCTTAGGATCCTCTCAACCATTTAAACCCCTATCTAGGGTTATACAAAATGTGTGGGTAAACTCAGTGCTGGCAGTGTCACCATCTTTACAGAGCTTTCTCTATTCAGAGTATGAAAATAACAGGCACCTCTGCACTGCTTTGAATGGACTATCCTGGTATTGTACATGTTAACTTGAGACACTGATTATTTAATAATGCATAAGCCACCCTCTCTATACCTACAGGGAATGTAGGATGGGAGTGCACATTAAAAGTAATCATGGAATCATCATTTGTGGGCAGAGGTACATGCCATTCACCCTAACAAGAGGATTCGGATTTAGGCAGACAGATAACTGTACAATACATAATATTAAGGGTTGTGTTTTTTACAGCTATTAAAATCTAATTATATAGCAAACAATTTATTAATTTAAAAAATGATTGTGTATGCTTTTTCAATCAATTTTACACAAAGCAACAGTCCCAAGGGTGTTCACTGACATGCTCAGGCAATGAATGTCATTCAAAGTTGGATAAAATGGATGTTGTTAGTCAACCAGTGGACCAAATGATTTGACATAAAACCAGAAAATGGTGCAAAAGGAATGCTGGCATCATATCCACTAAAGTGGGCTAGAGTGCACCTTAAACTTGAAGTTGTTAGTAATCACACATGAGGGATTAAAAAGATATGTTCTCAGCATGTGTTTTTTTGTATTAGTTGTTAGGAACAGGACTGTTTGCCCGTGCATGGCTACATTCATACAACAAAATATGAAATTAGCTACTTGCACAAGGTAATAGCATTTATTGCATAAATGAGACTTCATGTGACTAGTTGCACAGTTTTCTCATGGAATGCTATGAGACCTGTATGTATCCCAATAATACATGTTTTACCCCATTACTTTGTCTCTTTCACCAGTTTGGGTTGGGAGTGTTACACACATAGATGGAACTAATGTTTTGATTTTAATCCAGCATTGTGAAAAAGGGAAGATGTTTTCCCTGATATTCTGTCAGAAAGGCTGCCAAAAGGTACATTGACAGCTGTTGCAGGACTACAACACCCATGATACTTGGCCAGACTTGAGGATTGACCTTTGCCCTGCCTGCTAGCGTTCCTCGAATATCCCTGCTTACAGTAATAACTCATGTACTGCGCCTTACATTAGTGACCATTAAAATACTTAGCAGCAAAATATGTGCTAATATGTACTTTGTTAAAGTAAATAAGTTTATATCTGTGCTGCAGCTTTGACTTCACTAACTCTTGGACAAAGTATGGGTTTTACTTAAAGAAAAAAATATTTTTTCAAAATGCTAATGAGATCTTAATGTGTTTTATACTGTACAATACATTGTATATAGAAATCTGCCTGTTCAAGCTGTAAAGGTAGATAAATCGTTCAATCAAAAAATCAGTTACCCTGCCCCACAGTTTAAAACACCAGCAGTCTCTTACATCAGTAGTTTGGGAGAGCAGTCCAAAGCTTTTGAAAAATAAACACCCATATTACTTTTATTACTATTGTTTATAGAGCAACAACCACTTTTTATATATAAAACAAAACAAACGTTAACACTATATATCAATGAATTGGTCCAGCTGCAGTGTCCCTGTCCTCTTAACCCTGCAATGTAAAACATTATGGTTTTTGAGAAACTGCATTGTTTACATTGCTGGGTCAAGTCCACCTCTAGTGGCTATGAAACTGACAGCCACTAGAATCACCTCCTCTACATTGACAGAGTAAAACTCTATCACATGATGCGGAACCCCCCAAAGAAAGTATTGATTGAATATATACAATATATGGGCAATATTGAATACATGTGAGGAGCATTGGATTGGACCATCATGGAGGAGGCATGTGACGTCGCTTCAAGAAGTGAGCTAACCAGCACCAAGAGAGCTTCAGTGCTGGAAACAGGTAAGTAAATCTTTTATTTATTAAATTTCAATTGCTATCTGGTTGGGACCTAGAAAGGAGTAGGGAAGGGGCACTGTAGCGTTAGGAATACAGTTTTGTCTTGGAATGTGTATTCCTGACTTTATAATTCTAAAATAGCAGTTTAGGTTCTGGCCCCACTTACATCCGGTTAAAAAGGTGAGTTTACTCACCTTTTTCCAGCGCGGCGCAGGTCTGTCACAGCCTGCTCCATCCACGCTTCTCCCCCTTGACAGAGATCATCAAATTTGATGATCTCAGCCAATCCAATACATTACCATAAGAAAGCGTTGGGAGGCTATATGCGCATGCGCAGGAAAATGCCACCCTGTGCCAATCAGCATCTCCTCATAGAGATGTATTTACTTAATACATCTCTATGGAGAATGTTTAGAGCTTGGAGATGCAGAATGTCAGTGCTGCAACTAGTGTTACTTTAAGGTGAACAGAAAAAAAGCAATTGAATAACATTGTTCAAATAAGATTACAGAAAGTGGGGTATAAAGTCAGAAGAGATTTGCAGGGTGGTTTAATTCTCAAAAATTCAAACTGATTTTCAAATTGTAGCCCAAAATACCTTAACTGAAAACACAGCTGACTTAGGAACTTGCCTTCATTATACAAAATGAAATAGGGTTATTAATAAAGCAGAGCGTAGTGTTGGTGTTTCATAAACACATTTAACTAAAAAAAAACTATCTACAATATATCTTTGGTGTGATAGATTATTACTGTTTACATTTAATAATCGCTATAATGATCAAATCAGATCTAATCAGATTTAATAATCGCTATAATGATCAACTCTTTGCCCAAGATCATTATCCACTGATATAAAAGCTAAACGGGTCATTTTATAACTATTTTCTTTTAATGGATTTTACTTATTTTTTTGTCCCATCATGTAAAAATATATATTTCATTCCTTTCTGTTAGTGTTTCTGTTTCACAGACAATAACATTCTGTGGCGTGACACATTACATTAAACAAGGTGTTATGTCTTATGTCTGTTTAACGAATGAGCAGTCTCCAGCAGATAGGTGAGTGGATATGATGCAAGAACAATATGTGAATGGGTAAGCCTGTGACTTAATTATGTCTGACAATTATAGGGTCTGTGATCTATTCACCGCGGGCCTCTAACCAGCAGATAACATGTAATAACATATTCCTAGAAGCAGACGTGTTCATAATATGAATTTGACAGCCATTTATGTTCCAGTCCCTTTGGGTTCTTTCATTTACCTCTTTACATTTTGATTTTGTGACAGAATTCTGCTATATTGGTTTGTTACTATACTGTCTTTCAAAAGAAATATTAAGCCCTATTACTCCAGGTATAACTTATAATAATTGAAACATTTGACTCTTTTCATTGATATATGCTATAAAGCAACAGCACTGGTATCACTACCAAACTATACTGTTTCTACCACAATGATAAATGTTTTTTATGAAGAGTAGAGTAATCTAACAGCGACAGATTATGGTACATTCCCATATCTGAGAAAAGTATGACTGGGTGACCAATTATACTTTTAGTCCAGAAACGTATCTTTCAATGCCTGAATTTTGTTTGCAAATACCTGATTAATTTACCAAACATGTTACAGTTTGACTTACTAAATCATTTTTAAATATAGAATAATCCCTTAACTTTTGCAATTCCAGGCACTTGAAAGGAGAGAACAAAATAAAGTATTTGGGTGTAATGGAAAATTGCTGTTATAATCAGTTTGAAATATCATTTGGATCTATGGCATATGAAATAAGGACAAAAGAACAGGTTTGTGTATATTG
The DNA here is from genome assembly GCA_933207985.1 of Pelobates cultripes. Classification (NCBI taxonomy): domain Eukaryota; kingdom Metazoa; phylum Chordata; class Amphibia; order Anura; family Pelobatidae; genus Pelobates; species Pelobates cultripes. The sequence continues at coordinate 180,737,986 of OW240912.1, forward strand.
TTAGTCAATGACAGAAGTACTGTGACTAAAAAAGTCATGCAAAAGCGCTATTTAGTGAGTCTTTTCTTTTTGTGATTTGTGTAAGTAATAAAACTTTTTATAACAGCTGCTTTCACACTACAGTATGCAATTCTCTCCACACACCAAAAAGTTATCAATCAGTCCTTACAAGTAGTAAAGTGTTGCACACTGGTATATAGTAGCACCGGAGCCCTGTGGTAGAAGTCCCCCAAAATGCATCCAAAGGTGAAGAGCCAAAGGCTGCACAGCATAGGGTGAACACTCAGATTTATTGTGGAATAAAACAGGAATACAAAGTGTCGGCCATAAGGCTTTACTTATGATTAAGGCCTCACTGCCGAAACGTTGTATCTCTGTTTTGTCCTTCATTCCACAATAAACCTATCTGAGTATTCACCCTATGCCGTGCAGCCTCTGGCTGTTCACTTTTGGATCAATCAATCCTTGAGACACTCCTGTGTCAGCAGAGACTAAATTTATTGGCCAGTGATGACTAGCTTGATGAGCCAAACATCAGGTCCAAATAAAAAATGTGAGGGCTATCAGGGGACCAGAGGGTCTCCCAGTAACCCCACGTGTGCCGGGCACTGAGACCAATGCCTAATAACAGTGTGTGCAATCAGACATACAAAGAGAAGTTGCAGATCTCTGCTAGAGTTTAACCAAACAATATAAGGGGAAAAGGGTGTGTTTCTCTGACTGATACTTAGCTCTTAAACTGTGCAGGACTCAGGTACATCTTGATGATGTCATCATCAGTGTCCCCAGCTAATATCAGTGAGTTAATGAATGTAAAAAAAGAAATATATAAGGTTGTAAAACAAAAAGAGTCAACAAATTATTTGAATTAATAGATAATTAAGTAATGTATATTCCAAATTCTTTCACCTAGGAAGCAAAATATTCACAGAAAAAAAAGATTATATATTTTATATATTCGTAAGACATGTCACAAAAAAACAAAAAAAAACAAGGTATTTGTATAAATGAAAAACCTAGGCAAGTGGGAGGTATTTAAAAATCATGACAAATAAATTAACATATTCTGAAGAATTGTACTAGTTATACTCAAAATGCACCTTTTTAATATTTTAATCATACTAAACCAAGGGTGGGGAACCTTTGGCCCTCCAGATGTTTTGGACTACATCTCCCATAATGCTCTTGAAGCCACAATGCTAGCAAAGCATCAAGGGAGATATAGTCCACAACATTTGAAGGGCCGAAGGTTCCCCACACCTGTACTAAACAGTTAATTCTATGTTTGCATTGAATGGATATCAAAAGAAAGCTCTATTTGTTAAAACATTATATGTAAAAAAAAAAAAAAAGTCATCATTGTTGTTGCAGCCTGTTTCTAATTAAATGATTGAAATTTGTATTTTTAAAATGTTATATAAAATGTGTGACTGCATTTAGTATGAAAGAGAACAATTACATTTGAAAATGCACATATCAAACACAATTTCATTTTTTATTTTTTTTTTGGTTATGAAGTTAAACAATTACCTGAGCTCTTGAGGGATTAACAAAATGTTTTGTTTATATTGCTGCTTATATTGCATTTATTTTGTCGTGTGAATAGTTTATCAAACAAAATAAATCACCATAGTTTTCCTTTAATTTTCCAAACTGTATAACAAATATCAGAATACTAAATGTAAAGGCAGTAAATTATGATGTATTATTATTACTTAACTAGTGCCAACATATTCTGCAGTGCCAATTATAGAAAGGGCATATTGGAGCTAAACAATGCCCTACTCAAATGAGTTTACAATCTATGAGGATTTGAGATAGGTGGATATATATCATTAAGCGTCTTGCCCGAGGACACTGACTGGTAAGGAGGTCTACCGGGATTCTTTGTAGTAAAATTCAACTACGAAATACCTATTCTTCACTAACCATCTCCTGATATAATTGAATTAAAACCAGAAAAAAAATCTTTAATACCAGATTACAAATTATGGGATTGCAATGCTATCTGCATTAAAGACCTATTTACTATTTGTCATGCACCAAATAATTCTGCAGCACTGTATAATTGCTGGGGATTATTTCTTCTTAAATAGCAATTGCAAGATAATGTTTGAAATGTGGAGCAATCACCATGGAAACCAAAGGACTGTTGCTGTTACTTGTATCACTAATAATTTTGCTCTCAATGTTTTCTGAGCACGTAACTCCTACTGATTACTATGGAACTAAAGAGCTTGCCATATCACCTTGTCACTTGCCTTCTCTGGATTTGTGGTGCAGCACGCACATTGCAGTGGCCTGCGGACGGGAAGGGGAGGTTTACATTCTACATCAGGTGCTGTTTTAATTGATACTCTTTAGTCCCAAGAGTTGGTGTAATGTGAGAGAAAAAAAATCTGCTCTCCACCTCATCATTTCCACTGCTACATCTGTCAGGGGAGGAGCGCCAACTAACAAGAGCCACTGGGGGCACATTCAACCACTGCATCAAATTATGAACCTCTGATACAATGCAGGGAGAATGAGATTTCTCACGCCATCCACAGTGAGAGCCAGAAAAGACCTGCTGTGTTATACATCGAAAGAGCTTGCAATCTCTATAAGATTTGTTCAATGATTATGATTCCTAAACACTGCGCTTCAAGAGGGAGCTTGAAAAAGATTCAGATACCCCATACCCGACCTTCCTTCTTTGAACTGCAATGATATACACAGCTACAGACATTGTTAGGTCTGGCACATGTGTGTGGGCTGAGAATTATTAATGTATTCAAGATTGTACTCAGAATGACTTATGAGTGACGCAATCTAATCTGACATCAAATGAGTAAACTAAATCACGGCATGATGAGTCAAAATAGGCAAGATGAAAAGATCTGGCTTTCAAATCACCACACTTTGCTGTTTAGTGAACAATTTTTAGAAAATACGCTAATTTAAGCAGGGCTCTAAACACCTTCTTGTCTTGTTGCAACTACTTCTTTGTTTTCCGCCTGTTGTACAGCGCAGTAGAATATGTTGGTACTTTCTAAAAAGTAAAAACCTCTAGAGCGGCTTAAGGATATATTCACTAAGTCTGTGTCCTTATTCCATACAAATTATGATATTTCAGATATTTATCAACAAAATCAGTTGACCCTAAATTTTGCCATTAGATCTGGAGATTGCTGTCTGCTTTTTTTTTTTACAGGTATAATAAAAGATCACCAGGAGACATCAGATTAAAGGACTGCTATGTTTATAAATGGGTTAATCCAGCCCTCAAATCCTCTAGTGGCTGTCTCACTGACAGCCACTAGAGGCGCTTGCGTGATTCTCACTGTGAAAATCACAGTGAGAACACGCAAGCGTCCATAGGAAAGCATTGTAAATGCTTTCCTATGAGACCGGCTGAATGCACGCACAGCTCTTGCCGCGCGTGCGCATTCAGGCGAAAGGGAGGAGAGGAGGAGGATCGGAGGCGGAGAGCTCCCCGCCCGGTGCTGGAGAAAGGTAAGTTTTAACCCCTTTCCTCTCCCCAGAGCCCGGCGGGAGGGGGACCCTGAGGGTGGGGGCACCCTCAGGGCACTATAGTGCCAGGAAAACGAGTATGTTTTCCTGGCACTATAGTGGTCCTTTAAGAGTAGACACAAAAATAAACATATGTAATATGTAACATGTATCTTCTGACTGTTTTTTAAAGATAAAAGTTGAGTTTGTGGGATGATAGAGTAATGAAACTATAGGTATTTTTTTTTTTTTCGAATGTTGGCACAGACTATTATGAATATCAGTGTTCTTAAACTACACATTTTATATTTCATTTTTCAAAAATAATAATTGTAACATTCAGAGATCGTAACTCTGATGAGTTTGTGGAAATAGAATTGCTGATTTTTGGCAAAAATAACAAAATTGCCAATGTTTTCCAACTCTGCTGTTATGACTTAAAGTGTGCAGTTTCCCTGCTAATTCTCCATAATTCAAATTTTATTAATGCCTCATATTCTTCAACACAGTTTCAAATTCTCTGTTGTTAAACTAAATCCTGAAAGCGTGATCTTATTGATTACAATGTAAAACTTTGCCATTAAAAAACTTTTTGCATTGCTATAACAGGTGTCTTTTGGTACCCTGCTGAGAGTACATTACAAATATTTGTAAATCTCTCTAAAAAAAAAATAAAAAAGATTGGACACAATTCTAAAAGTGGGGCAATTATTGTGGAAACTAATTGATTTTGCCTTATTATTCCATCTGTTGGAATGGCAATTACTTTATGTTCAGAAATTCACATTTATATTAGTGAATGTACCTAAGTAATTGAAGAACAATCCCAAAAGAACCATATAGTGATTCTAAGTAACCAGTAATACGCTGACTGGCATAGTAGTAAGGGTTTTCCTCCAATCATGTTGCAGCAAATTGTTTTAATACAAGGTACATATGTTATAAAGTAGTAATATCCAAACTTTTTTCTTATTAGCGGATACCAAACATGAGTTAGAGCACGTTCATCTATATTAACTTGTAATATATTTGTAAAACACAAAGCAACGTTGCAGTGAGAATGTGATTGCCCCCTTCTAAAAAAAAAAAGAAAACTGATTCTCTGCTTCTGATAATTGTTTCCAGATCCATAAACCAATTAAACACTTTATAAAGGAAGCTTATACAAACATATACAAGCAGACAGCTTGCAGAATACCTCTTTCATCTGGCTCCGCTACTTAAATGGCTTTCTTGCCTTGAATTGCAAAATACACACATCCCCATTTGAAGTTCTCTTTCTATATTAATCCCTATGTTAGTCTCTCTGTGACTTTGGATTCATGGGTAATTCTCTCAAAGACATAATTTAAACTCCTCTTTGGTCTATATATATGCGCAATATAGATTAATGATCACAAGTGTGTTACAAATGTATCACTTGATCCATATATCACTAATCTTTAAAGGAAAATCAGTTGGCAAGAAAATGTTGTTTGGGCCATTGAGATTTAAGGATCGGTAATAAAAGAATCAGGCCTTAATAATATCAGGATTATTCACTATAGTGAGAATTAGTGGGAATTCAAAATGATTTTCAAATTTAAGGATAAAGAAGTCAAACCAGAATCTTTCAAGTTTGGGCTATTTTAGCTTTAAATTCATTTTGAATTCCTAACAATTCTCAGTCTTTATCACTATTCTTTAGTGAATCTTCAAGTATATGTAAAAATAACAGGTGTGCCGCTAGTTGCAGACCAATCTTACAAGTATGCGTAAAAGGAACTTTTAGTCCACGAAAATAACAGTTGTTCTTTCGGGACTATAGGTGGCCTTTTATCCAGCCCCTTTGAGTTTAAAAATTAAAGTCCAATAAATATTACTCACCTCTTTTCCAGCGCCAAGACTCCTCTTCTACAGACGCCCAGTCCGTCCTTGAAAACATCAGAATATATGCTAATGTCTTCCCGATCTCCTCCAATTCATTGTTTCTCACAGAGAAGCAATAGACTAACCAACCAAATGTCGTGTTCCTCCTCATAGCAGCATTTGATTCCCAGGCCAAGTTTTGCTCAATAAATGCTGCAGAAACACCTCTATTGACTATCGGGAAGACAGCCAACAGAGATGTATTTAGCTAGAGGTGGACTCAACTCTGCATTGTAAACAAGAGATTCAGTGGTCTGGTTGATTGTAGTGTTTTCATCAAATATTAAGCATGTATTGTAATTAACCTAAAATTACTGCTCATCATACAAATAGGTAGAATTATGAAAGTCATTAAATCAGGATGACTATAAACAAAATTGTATGAAAGGGTAAACTTCAAACAACAGTGGTGGCTAAAGAGAGACCCTTTGTCAGTCTTTTTTTGTCAATCTTTATTTTATTAAGGCATATATGAAGGGTACAGAATAGAGACAGGGGAGATGCATGGGTAGTCCACAAAATAGGGTAAATACAGCAAAAACCTTATTGATTACATTTCCCGATTATTAATGCCTCATTTTTTATATTTTGTAAGTCGCTTAACCGTAGTGTATTGTAAACATGCTAACCTAAAATGCTATATGACGAGTGTGACATTTCAAGTGTATTTTATGATTTAAGTACATGCAGGCTGAACAAGACAAGCTAAGACTGGCTTGTAAAAACTAAGTAAAATCAAGCGAAAATTAAACAGGTCCAACAGAATTGTTCCCAGGACTAGTAGTGATTGCAGGGCTAAGATGCAATAAATCCTTTGCAGTGTGTACAATCTGACTGGTGGCTTACTGTCCTGTGTTATTAGGGTGTACATAATCTGTGTTATCACATATGAGACATGTTATGCTATGATAGTAGTAAGCCGTTTGTATAGCGTGTTCCAATAAGCTTTCAATAACTTTCTAGTGAGTGTTTGCTATTTGAGTGTGTCTAGAGTAACATATCTAGGTAAATGACCTGGTGTGGATGTAACACAGAGTGTCCAACAGTGTAAGTCCTGAAAAGTGGCCAGACCGTGGTCCGGGGATGGGGTGGCCGCAGATCTCAGCCTCTGGTGTGTTTCTCTTTGCGGGCTGGGTTGTTGGTTGCGGGCCGCGGCCTGCATGCGTCCGGGTTGTCTCCCCTTATGCCCGTTCTAGTGGCTCTGCTTGTGCGACTGGGTAAGTGTAGGTCGTTCGGGTTCCGTCTGGGTGGGGGTTCCGGCAGCGATTTCAAGTGAGTCAACGAGGAGAGGAGGTGGTTGCGGCTGGGGGCTTCTCCTTTATTCCCGGCATCCTGTGGGGTTGGCACCATGTGGCCACAGACTCGGTTGCCTCTCGGGGCCTGGTCTTTCCCATGATGGGCGATATGGAGGGCCCTGATGGTTATCCGCCGCCAGCGGCGGGTGGCTCTCCTGCGGTGTGGTCGGTGAATAGGAGGGAGTCTCCTAACGTTCCCCTGCCGGGATGGGTGTTCCGCCTGTCTGTGTGCGGCGGCTTCTCCCGGGGTCTGCCCGCTCTGCCTTACAGCTTGGGACAGCCTCACCTCCTCTCGGTATGTAGGAGTTTGACGTGTCATCCGACTTTCCAGCTTCTCCCAGAACCGGCTGAACAGTGCATCAAGGCGCTCGTGTATAGGCTGGGTGGGAGCATGCTCTGCAGTTTGGCCTGAGGTCGCCATTTTATGAGCGTCTGCTTGACTGTGTGTTTCGTGCTGTTGGTTATCGTCATCCATTGCAAGCAATGGAGGCTTACGGTACATGCTTTTCTGGACCAGGATAACCCCCTCTGATCCTGGGGGGGTAGGGAGGCCCGATGCTTCGGGGGTTGCTTGGTTAGGCGGGTCGGGAGAGCGGCCGCCTCTCCCCACCACCATGCGTTGTAGGCCCCGAGTTCCCGGCCCAGACTCCCAGCGGGTTTGCAGGTCTGTGAGGTGTCCTCTTGTACCCACGCTTTCACAGTGCCAGGTGTGGTGGGCTAAAGGACCAGTTTGGGTGAGTTTTTCTCCGTTATCCGCCGAAAATCTGGCCCAGGCTCGGGAGCTCACAGAAAGCATGTCTGCTCAGCTCCCCGGTCAGGCCCCGCCCCCCACCCTTTGTCAGTCTTAAATATCGCAAAGCATCATAGAATTTGTTGTGATGTAACATAATGGAATCTACTTGTTGGTCACAATATATATACCATAAATCCACAATCATTAAATTTTTGTAATACGTTGTCAACTCATGCAAGCAGGGGCAAATCCGGGACTCAAATTTGACAAAGGCAGTTGTAAAAAAAGCAGACACTGACCCTGAGAAAGCGCCAGCCGCTTCCCTCCCTCTACCTTGTTTTAGTAATGTGGCTGAGTGGCATTGAAATGACAGTATTGAGAGTTATCGCACCCTCTCAGGACTCTGCACTGAGGCACTGATTGCTGTGTGGAAAGGGCAGGAATGCGATGTTATAACACTGCTCTTTTAGCACTTCCCAGTGAAGCTCCTCTACTGTTATTTCAATGCTGCTTGGCCGGAACTACAGTAGCAATGTAGGGGGAGGAAAATATAAGTATTTTTATATATTTTCTAGGTACTTGCTGGCGCTATCTTGGGGGGGGGCACTTGCCCTGGTGCACCGCTGCATCTGCCTCTGAATGCATGATTATACACGGAAGTATGAATTGAGAGAATTCTTAGTGAATTTGAGAACAAAATAGCCAAATTGGAAAAATTCTCCAAATTCACTTTGTTTTGTCCGAAAAATTGATATTTGAAATTCAATAAAGTGAATTTACTTTAAATATGCAGCAATTTACAAAACTCTGAACGTTTTTGGAATTAAATCAGAATGGCAAAGTTGGGGTTAAAATAGATGACTTCCCCAATCAGCTATGGTCACACATAGCTTGGCTATTTTGCCATTCAAATTTAGTTTGCTAGAATTCAGAATTTACTGAGTAGCCCTGTTAGTGAATAACCCTGATGTTTGTAAATGTTTTCAGAATAAGACGTGTTATTTTATCTCATTATGTACAGATTTATAAACAATGCCAAAGAACATCCAAGGATATAATAGTTCATGTAGGTAACAGCTCGTTGAATCAAGGAGGAATTTTGACAGTTTGGAATCAAGGAGTTTTTCAAAATAGGAAATAAATAGGAAATCTCTTAAAGTTGGGTTTTTCACATTGTTTTGGTTCAACAGCTGTAATATACATGTCTAAAAGTGAAGTTACATTGATTAATTACAATCTCTTTATAGCATACCAGCCATTTACAAATCTATAGATAACAAGAGCAATTGGTAGTTTCAGGCTATGATTAAGAAAGTTTATATAGGTTATATATATATGTAAATATATGTACACATATGTCATGACTGTTTTGAGTTAATTCCCACGCCTCTTGTTTTGTAAAATGATTTAAAATTAAGTTGAGGATTTTTTACCATGTCACTGTTCTGAACTAATTTGATTACTGTTATGTTATGTGAAATGTCTAATATGTCATCTTTACATATGTGTTGCACATGCCGCAGACACGCGATAGAAACCACAGGAGAACGGAAACACAGGGACACCACACCCATTTCTTTACCCCAAATAAAAATAAACTTCTATTTTTCTATCATTTAGCCTCTACAATTCTGGGCCGTAAAACAAGGTCAAAAAAAAAAAAAACAAAGAAGCAAAACGGATGGTTTCTATTTGGAAATCTGATAACAAACTGTATTAAGATTGCTATTCCATTCCAGAGTTAATGGCTTTCATATTAACTCCCTCACCGCCCGAAAGAACATCTTGTTCGAGTCCCAGGAATGGATGGGGAGTTCACTGCGTTCCTTTTTTTTTTTAACCATCCTCTAAGTCTTTAGCTCTGACATTGTTAGCAGTTTATGAGGCAGTTAATGTAGGGGAACAAAAAGGAGGATTTAGGGATATGAGACAGGTCTCCAGTAATTAGTTTTAATAGGAAAATCCAGGACTCTGTTAGGGGCCGGAGGTTTGATCATGAGGCTGGGCAGGAAATTGAAGCAGACAGTACAGATTGGAAAAGTATTCCCAAAAATCCAGCTCTGTAAGCACACAGCAGGGGGGGGAGGGACAGCTGTGAAGGAGTACCACTGATGGATTGCTTTGGGAAGGAGAGATTGCCATTGCTAATATATGTTAGTATTTTTCTTTGTAAATTGCCCACATTAAGATTTTACTGTGTGCCATAGACATGAGTGAAAAACTGATTTTCATTTCCAAGTCTAGGATTTCAGGTCCTGTCAATAACTTTTTGCTGGGTTTGGCTGAGACAATCATCAGGTAGTTCTACAGCTCTTGTGCTCTTGTGGAACTTGAATTACAACTCACATAATGCCTAGTCATCCACAGACCTCTAAAGTATCAGGTCATCAAGTAGCTGCTGTTGTAGAACTTTGTATCACAACTCACATCACATCCAGTAATCCAAGACTTCCAAAGTATTATGGGATTTACTAAACAGATACTATTAATGACCATAATACTGTGGAAGTGTCTAGTGTTTAGCTACTTGATAACTATATGTTTTTTAAGGCATAGTTTAAGCCAGTGATTTCCAATCCAGCTCTAAAGACACTACAATGATCCACTTTCTATCAGTATACCCAGAGATACAGAATTAAGAAATACCTATATCCTGGGCTGTAGCTGTGCTTGAGGCCAGGGTTGGAAATTACTGACTTAAGGTATTGCTGGTATGTTCACCAACATTATATCCACACAGGCTTCTTCCCTTCAGAATTAATGTGGGCAGAAACTGCATGTATTAGAATAGATAGGTCTGGATGAAATTATTTACAACTACTGTATATACTCGTGTATTAGTCGAGAATTTTGTACAGCGTTTGGGAGTTGAATGCGGGGCAATGTCAACTCCCGAGCGCTGTTCCCCTAGCTGGTCGGGAAGTCTAACGGGCAGGGGTACAAGTTTCACCGGGGTTCGCGGGCTTGCGTAGCCGAGATTCATACCGTTAATGACTATGTACCGCTGCCTGCGTTCAGGAGACAACACGTGCATTCGTATATACCAATGGCGGCCACCCAGGGCATGCTTGTTTGTTGTTAACAGTCAGGGGTGGTCGGTGATTACGAGGTGTTAACAAGGGGGAACCACACAGAGTCTGTTCGGTAACCAAACAGAAGCCGAACAATTCCATTTGAATAATGTACCCTCGACTTATTCACGAGTCATAGCATGTTTCACAATTGTTGGTCAAAAAACTGCACGAAGATAGACTTGTAGACGAGTATATACGGTAAACCTTGTTAATATGTAAGGACTTGAAAAATTGTAAGGCTTATAAAGTAAAGTAAGAATTCAAAGTGAATTTCAAATTTAAGTCCAGAGTAGCCAAACAATTTTTTTTTCCATTTCAACTATTTTAATCTTAAATTTGAAATTCACTTTGAAGTAACTTTGAATTCTCACTTTAGTGAATAACCCTGTATTTGCCCTAGTTGAGATGATAGTTACTGCCAGTGGGCCAAACTAGTACTCTAACTGAACTGGAGATTAGTTTTATCTACTTCAGTTAGTTAATTTCAATTCACCGTGGGGGGCGGAGCCTGACTGCTGAGCCGACTGGTCTCATGCTTCCCAAGCTCCGGGCCTGAGACCCTAACACTACCGGCTCTTCCAGCCAAAAATTACTTTAAAGCATACAATGCCACAGCGAGGCGGTCAGTAGCTCCGGGATGGGGCGCAGTTGCGGCCTGTGGGAGGTTGGGGAGGGGAGAGGCGGTCGCTCTCCACGCTCTTGGATCAACCGCTTGGCCCGAGTTTGCTCCCTCCCCCCCTTCCCCTCCCACTATGGACCGGCGGGGTGAAATCACACTCACCACACCCTGACCTGAGGGTACACGCGGAGCTGGAAACCCGCTCAGTGCAAACCTAGATAGCCATCGAAACAAGGCCAAGCACGACCCAGACTCCAGTGACCGCATTACTCTGGCCTTCGAGCGCTTCTGGAAGCAATACTGGGAACACACCAAACAGCGCCAGACAAGACCTGTCGTTGCGACCTCGCTCCATGCTGGCCCCTCACAGAACGGAGACAAACCGTTGCAGTCCGGGCTTACGCCTAACGCAGCATGACAAGTGGGAAAGCGGAGGTGGAGGCCTCATAAAGTGTCCCGACACAGACAGCTCAGCCCAGCTGAAACCCGCAGACCACATGGATCACAGCTCCTTCAGAGAAGAACCCTTTGACACCACTCAACCCCGCAGATGTTCTCTGCTCACCACGAGCAGTGGAATCCTAAAAGGGGGCCCGGTGTACAAATCTTGCCTGCAACCACACAACGGAGTAATAAGACCGGAGAGGGAAACAGCCACCTAATATGGGACTGGTTGGGTACCACGAAGCAGGACTCTTGTAATGTCTGCCCAGGGATATACATCCACTCACTATTAAGCAACGTTAGATGAACATAATTTACCTTATAAAGATAAGCCCTAATTAAACTTGTGACCCTATAATCTTACAAAAAGTCAGTATGTTAAATTATTTTATAACTGACATGTTCATCTAATTCTTGATGAATCTGCAATATAATAAAAAATGTGCAATGTTCTGATGTGCCAAATGAATGTCTTTAAATGTTGATCTAAAAGCTGGCAATAGCTGTTGTGGCACTGATTGCCTCTTTGTATTTTTCGTGCACAATAAAATAAAGAATTTCAGCTCACCATAATCTGTTCACAGAGTATGATGTTATATAAATGAGGAAGGGAGGAAACAAAGAATTGTTCAGCAAGGTAAAGGCGATTACTATTGTGAACCTCATTTCCATGCCCATATCAAGAATCCCTAACTATTTTATTTATATTATATGATAAGGAAATCTATGGGAACAGCGGTCTGCTGACGTGTCTGGGATGAGTAGGTGTGCTATACAGAAAGAGAAATTCACACTTGAAAGTGGATTATAGTATTTAGCAGTGAGAAAAGCACATTTTCTGTATGTCAGATGTAAATGGTAAAACCTAGAACCTAGCCTTGATTTACGTTCATTTGATGGCATGGCTTCTAAAATAATTTTCTTGGAGACACAAACAGTTCTGATGTTAATGAAATTACCATCGGATTACCAAATCTGGGTACATTCTATATACTTTATCATTGGTCATCCTCATAGATTTGTTTGATAAAAGTACCCTAAACATTCAAGCACTATACCTTTAATAGTAATTATACCAATACTAAACACAACATTCATATTGCACAACTAACTGCCAATTAGATGATATATTTACATTTTTTAAAAACAACAACACTCAATTAACTGTTTCAGTACTGCCTTGCTCACTTAAGAAGGAGCACTGACCTTCTTTCTTAACAAGAACGGGTTAAGATTTATACATAATCACGGTAAATTTGCAGAATGGCAAAATCTTGGATCATCAAGAGAGACACACCCAATATCCACATATGTCACGCAAAGTCATTTTTATCATTTCCACATTTGATTGTACAGTACAAACCTAGAACAGGCCTAAAACCGGAAATGACAGCTATAACTAGAAGACAGTTTTTATCAAGCTTGTAATTTAATGACCAGCTCAACAACATTAGTATTGCTTAAAACCACAGATCCATGCTATAATGCATTAATATGGGCAAACTAGTGCATGATTTGGTTCTAATATAGAAATTACAGGGTATGGGACAAAGACTTTCAGCATTATATTACCACAATATTCTAATCCTGCTCAGACTCCTATCTGAGCAAAGCAAAAACAACAAATATGTATGATACAGTTTATAATTGAAGTCCAATTATATGGAGCGATTATATAATGTGCAATTATATGGAGCTAAATTTGATACTATGAATAAATATTATATACGTATTTTCATTTACTATTAGTCATTTATTCCAACTTCTATCTATCTGAATTCTTGGTTTTCTCTTTTTATAATATATTATATAATATATAAAATAATATTTTTTTTCATGTAGAATTAAATGTTTTTCATTTATTGAACAAGCAACATTTTCTAATGGAAAAAAATATTAAAGTTTAATCAGAAGTTTCCTGATGATGCAGTAATGCCATTTTTCTCATATTATAAAATCATCCTGCAACCTCCAACCTCCACCCCTAATTATAACCTTTAGATGGTAAACGTGTGGGTCTTCTTGCAAAAAAAAAAAGAACGCTGCAAATGCTCCAGTGTTGATGGTTGTGATGGTTATGATTGGGCAAGTATGTGGCACACTGACCAAAGACCTAATGACTTTTTACATTGCCGAAAAGGTTAAGGAAAATGGAAAGCAGGCTTACTACCTAGTTTTAGGGTTTTCTGTGTTCTAGCCCCCATACCGCAGCCCAGACAATGGGGGGAAACAGAGGGACATTCAAATGGCCCTCGACTTACTTGTAATGTTAAACCAAACCTCTTACAATTGGCTATGAGTAATTGGGGCTAATTCATTGAGTCATATATTTTGACTCTCTAATACTCCCTTACTCCATACTGTGTGTGGAGTAAGGGATGGGGGTAAGTGTCAGGGTTGTGTATTTCTTCAGACTCCAAGATATTATTTTTGTTTGCTATTTTAAAGAAATACGTCTATTGGTAGACGTTTGTTCAACACAAAATGTCAGGAATATATCAATTGAAATCCATAGCTTGACCAATTAATCTGGCTTCAGGTGAGATTTTGGTTATTCATTAAATTGTGAATTATGGGGAATTCAAAGTAAATGTAACATTTTAAGGCCAAAATAACTGAACTGATTAAAAATATCTATTTTTCATTTTCCAATTTGGCTGTTGTGGCCTAAATTTTTTAAAACTCTGAATTTTCTGAATAACCCTGAGTGCAGCCAACATTCCCTTAAGCAATAGCAGATTTTTTTCCCCTTGACATTGTACCAATGTAAAATAGACTTCTTTGTACATTGCAATGTTTATAATTTTTTAGCGTGATCAATTGCAACAACCATAGCTACTGAAATGCAGTGCTATTACAAATTATTTACTGCTTTATATGAGGCTCAATTGTTAAATTGCACCAAGGGATATCTGTCCAGATCAGCTTTGTTACTTTACAATTAACCCAACTGAGAATAAAAGTCTGACATTTGTAATATATATATATATATATATATATATATATATATATATATATATATATATATATATATATATTGTTTAAATTACAGTCCTACTTATAGTAATCATGTTTTGTTTAATTACAGAAAATAATTATGATCAATTCAATTGCTTGGTAAAAGTAATTAAATCAGGATTGTCCATCTTTTCTAATATATGTATTAGAGGTACATATACAGATGTATATGTAATGTTTGCAGTCATATACAATGGGAATTCACAAAGGGTTTCACTATTCACAAAAATGGGGAATTGAAAACTTACTTGTAAATTATTACATCAATATAACTGAATTGGAAGTCTTAAAATGACTTTTCCAATTGTTCTGTAATATGCTATATTTTGCAAATAAATTCAAAGTTTTGTGATTTAACACCAATACAAATGTCCATAAACACTGTGACACCAGTATCAGGGTTAAGTGAAATAGAAGAATAATTTTCAACATAAAAAATATATATAATAATTAGATGATAAAGTAGTCTTTAAAAAACATTTTGAAAAATATAAACACCTAAACTTTATCTTAATATGTATTTAAGAGAATCCTTACTTACTAGTACAAAACACAGGAACCCATTCAGATTTTATCAATGCTGCCTCTTTAAAACTGATGGTGACAAGGGGTAATTTGTGGATCAGCTTTCCAGCAGAGATGGTATAGAGATATATAATGACAGCACAGGACTTGGGAGAAGGACTTGTCATATAGCAGTGATTTTTTAAAATTATGTCATACAGTTGTTACACGTTTACATGGAAATGAGAAGCATCAATCGTTATTACCTTTCTTTATCACAGACTGGTCCAATATGCCAACTCCAGACTCATCCACCGCCTGAAAAACACAACCACAAACACTGCATAACAAGGGGACACAAAGTAACTGCAAGTGACAGATTGAATTAAGCAAAACATGTTGGGGAATTTCACTAAACAGCAACTTAGGGCGAGCTGACAATTTGTTTAGCACAAACCCATCAGATTTAGAAGTAAACCTCTGCTAAACATTACACCAGCTCGATTACCTTAGCCTTCATCTGACAAGTCAGTTGAAAAAAAATCGTAGTTTAATGAATAATAATTAATAACTTTACAAAAACATCCACAAGTTTAAATTACATTGCTTTAAAAACACAAAAAACACAGATGCATACATAATGTTTACAACATTTTTGTTGATTAGTTTTATTTATTCATTTTATTGTTAATTTATTTGCATTAATAGGGTTTTTAAAAAATATTATTTTAACATTGGGCTCTATGCACTAAAGTAGCTCGGTTGAAAAAAAATTAAATTAAGTTGGCTTTCAACTCGCTGCTTAGTGAATATGGCCCAAATGATAAAGATTATTATAATGCAAATGAATCACCCATTTGTGTGTGTGTGTGTGTCTTTCTAATGTCATTAAGTAGACCATATATCACATTACCCTCTGAGACCTATGCTTAGCACCTTCAAAGGAGTGTAGGCTTTGGCAAGTCTTTAATGACATAATATAGATATTAGATCAACAAACAGACTGACCAATTACAGTCCCATCGTTTTTCAATCGGTTTAGCATTTAAATCGTTACTATATATCTCTAAGCACTGCTGATGGAGATAAGTGATAACTAAAAGTTTTAATGACACTCATACAAAATAGAGTTATAGTAAATACATAAATTAAGCACTGTAATAAAGAGGCAAAAGGCTTGCATACATTATAATTAGCAGACGTGTGTCAAGGTAGATTATAGCTAAGGATCCTTAAAATATTTATTTTAAAATATAAAATGTAATTATATATAATCCCCTGTGAAAAAAAAAGCTATTTTAAAGCAACCGATAAATAAATACATTAAAAAAACAAAAACAAAAATATGTATATGTTTGATCAGTCTAGTACAGTGAGATAATTTATAAGATATTCTGTTGTACAGCTTTAAAAGTGGAGCAATATTCAGCCGGTCTCATTTATTCGTTTCCATGGTAACTGCTCCAGTTCTAAACCTTTGCCCCACACTTGCCTTCTACATAACTTCCTATAAGTACCTTTATCCCGATCTATTTTGTGGGATTACAAACACTACGATTTAATTAACTAAAATAAACTTATTATTACTTCAAGTGAATGTTATAAACAGAAAGTTAATATATATATGTTTGTGTGACTAATTTGAAATGTCTGGGCGCTGGATGTCAGACGTGGGTGTTTATGGTGATAATGGTTATCTATACGGTAGTGAATACAAATAGATTATTCAATATAAAAGATATATATTACTAGCTGAGTACGTATTTGACTACGTTTCCTTCAAATCCAGCAAATACTGTTTTCAATTCACTGATAAATGTATGAATCACTTTCTTATACAATGTAGACATTGGGACAAATTAATTTAGGAGTTAAATTGCTTCTAAGATCAATTATGGAAAGACAGAAGAGGGACAAAGTAACATTCTAAAAATGAAATAAGTAAATATATAGTTAACAAACCTCGGTCATCATAATTTTAAAAATCAGTTTGTTTAAGTGTGTGATTTTTCGTTAAGTAGAGTTCTGCAATAAGATTATTTAAAAAAAAATTTTTTTCTACAGTTCTGACAAATTAACCTTTTTAAATAATGAAAGGTGAGTGATCAAATGTCGGTAATGCAGATTGTATAGATATCCTTTTTAAATAAAATGCTTTACATAATAAAGATGGATTTAGATTTAATATGGGATGCTGAACTTACAAAAACTATGCTGTACGTGGCTGAACAGTAGCAAAAAATATTTATATATATATTTTTTTTTTGTAAGAGAGAAAAGCTACAGAAACTGTCTGCAAAATGTGAAAAGCCCCAGAACTTGGAAACTTTAAATATATTTTTGGATTTAATAAAAAAAACTATAATTGCAATGCATGTCGTATAAGATCACTTTTTTTTGTGCTTTCTATCGCATTTTTTGTTGTATAAAAAAATATGTAAAGCTTTTATTTTAGAAAAACTCGAAAATATTTCCTGTAAAATAAGTCACGCTAAATACCCTTTATTCTTAATAGATAGCAAAGTAGACTGAATAATAATCAGAATGATTTCCTTTATAATTTTCGCAGTTGTTTTTTTTAATATAATATTAATACATATTTAAGGGTAAAATAATAACCACCAGAATTTTAAATGTCTTATCGGCTGAATAATTCACAGAAGATGTATATTTCGTATGCAAAATATTTGTCACTGGAAACATAATAGATTTCGTCATAACATATATTTGTAATTTGCCACTACTTCTGTCTCAAAATTAAATGCAATTAAATTAAATGTCCTCTTAAAAAATTATATCTATCTATATATTTTTTTTATTTTATTTTTTATTATTATTAATTATTATTTTTTTCCCAATACCGTTTTAATCAGGCATTATGGATATTGTCGAGGGAGTTAAAACACTTGCTTAGCGGATATTAAGCCTGGTTTCATGGGTCATTTAAAATAACTGTAAACAAATCCTAAAATGATACGTATTTTATGGCTGTGTGTTAGCTGACCTCTTCTAAATAGCTGTGCCTGAAGCGTTCAGACTAACAAGAGGTTCACTAACATTCAATCCAATGACAGTGTGCCATAAACACACAACATACACTGATCACACTCTACTCGTGCTAAATCATAATAAATCACAAAGCACCTTTCACCTTGAAAGGAAAGCTCCTCTGATCAATAAATTAAGTTTAAGAAGCAGACGTGGATCTGATGTGTGTTAATACAATGATTTAATACATATATCAAATTCCTGTAGTATTAGCATGAACAGAATAATTCAATTTTAATACTGTTATAGAAAGTTCCAAAGTCCACGCTCAGAATGGCTCCTGACAATATTGTTCATTCTTTTCTCATGTCAAATACGCACATTTTTGTGTTGATTTTTGTCAATGTTATGGAGGACTGGCATTTTTTTTGCAAAGGCAGTAGGACAATATTGTGCTTTAAATGGGATAAGAAACAGATTGATGGCTATGTGATTGTATTTACTATTCTAAGGGGGTCTCTGGGCATCATTCATTCTGTTACATATTAATCTCCCCATTAATCATTTCTGGTGACCCCAATAAATAGATGTTCTCCAGGTGGCATGGTGTCTCTTACCTGCATGTCCTCTATGCTGTGATGTGACAGGCCATGGAGAGACAGAGCACTCTCTGCCAGGCTGTGCCCTCCGTCTCCCAGGCCGGGCAGCAGGCGGGGGATCCCTCCATAGTCCCTGCGAGGGTCCAGCCCCAGCCCCCTGTGTGAGAGCAGACCTGCCTCCTCCTGCCGACCCCTCTGGCTGTGCCAGACCTGCTGCTGCTGCTGGTGGTGGTGGTGCTGGTGGAGGGGGTTGATGCTGCTGTAGGGGTCTGCCAGGTGGGGGTATCCGGACTCCTGGCTCTGCGAGTAGGAGAGGGGTGGTTGAGGGTACGGTGGGGGAAAATATGGGGGCTGGAAGTCCGATGCCGGGGTGTGGCAGAGCGGGGGAGCTGAGCTGTATGCCCCCTGGTTTAGGGAGGAGAGCTGGGACAGGCGGCTACCACCGGTAGATCCATTCAGGGCATCCGAGCGCTCCTGGAACAAGAGACAGCACTGTCTGTTAGCTACAACTCTTACCCTGACCCACTGAGCTGACACTCTAAACACTGACATGATATACACCCCAGCTCTTTCTGGCTGTTAGCTGCCTGAGCCACTGAGCTTACACTCTAAACACTAACATGATATACACCCCAGCTCTTGCTGACTGTTCGCTACAGCTCTTACCCACTGAGCAGACACTCTAATCACAAGCATGGTATACACATCCTCTGAATGTGCACTATCAATAGTACATAGAAAATACACAGATACATAGTGCACAGTACATATCTAATTGTTACTTACAGGACACGAAACATACACACTACATCCCCCAGTATGAACACATAGCAGCTGGATCTACAGGGCTACAGTCTTGGTTCTTTATTGAATCTCTTGGATCCTTCCTCGAGTTTCCAGAGAACTCTCTGTGCATACACAGTCACATACACCTATTATACACAGCCCTCCAGCCATATACCCAAGGGCCACATCAACTCCCCCCAGAATAACCATGCCTGTATTCCATGTTGTGACCCCCTCTACTTGGAGCCTCTCAATCCTCTATAGGAAAATTAAAGTATCACTAAACACCAATTAGGAGCATTGAGACTTTCCATCTGCCATAACACCACCAAGGTGTAATATTTCCAAAATAATGGAATGCTGCCTGGTTCTAATAACAGGGGTGTCATCCCAGCCCATCTTACCATGGCAGAGTATGCGTGGACTAACATGTGTGCAGACTTCAGGGCAGGATCCCAGAGGAAATAAATATTGGAAAATTAAAATACAAAATAATAAAAGAACAAAATAAACTATCCAAGTCACAAGTAGGCAGTCAGATCCATAGGGGGAATCCAGCAATCAGCAAGGAAGAGAAGCTCCAGCAATACTCTCAATGCAAAATGTTCCTGAGACTCCCTTCACCTCAATCCTCCTCTCTCTGAGCCTTAGGCATCTCCATGCACTCCAGATATAGGCACGGGAGCGCGCTGGGGGGTCGAGAGCGCGCTTTAAAGAGACAGTGGATTTTTTTTTTTCTTCAGTCCCACAATGAGTGTGTGCTGTTACGAAAACACAGCTTTGTAGAGATTTAATCCTGCGCTGCAGGACAATCGGGGCAGGAAAAGGGTTGGCTAAGTGATTCTTGAGGGAGGCTATTTCCACGCAATAAAATAATACGTTACTTTTCATGATACTGTTATATAAACAGTGACATTTTCCAATTTTCTAGAGTGGTTTTCCAGAAATAATCGTTCTGTGTAAAAGCAGAACTGATGTTTGTTTACCTTATAAATTACTTATCACTACAAACACATTAGAAACATTGCAGTAAAACACAATCAAATGAATCAGAAAAATAGAAGTATGTATAATTCATATTTAGGGTATGTTTATTGCAGATGATTAAATAATATAACATTTGACATGGTCTATGGGTATGACCTGTGACATTCATGTTAAATAAAATCTCACATTTCCCAGGACAGGACCCTAACCATTCTTCTTGCTCCAATACCCACTGTAATAACACGTTCAGGGCCCTTAGTATTGACATATAGTACACTTGCTATCTGTTCAAAGTGATGTGGAAAATGCTAAATAAATGTTGTTATTGCTGTGATCATGTCAAGCCTACATATAATGAGATAAGATATATATTTTTTCTGGATTTGATTGTAATGTGCGAGTCTGTTACTAATATTAACACATGGAGTTTGTGTTTCTACGTCTCTAGGTAAGAAGTATCTCTCCAACCGAATCCCCATCCTTATTATAGCTATATCATACGATCTCATCTTCATAACTCTTAAGAAATTATACTGAGCCCTTTCCATTTCCCTTCCAAATTCTCTCCCCTATCTCTGTCTATATCTCTACATTCCTGTATTTACCAATGCCCTAGGCTGCCCCTGCAGTACTACTAGTACAAAGTGGACCTGTGGATTCCTCTGGCTTTAAGTCCCATCCATTGGCTTTATTTTGATGTTACCCACCCCCATCCCTTCAATCAACTGCTCTTTGAAGTCTGCGGGTGTGTGGTTGTGAATCCCGTGTGTTTCCCTGTGTGAATGCCTGGAGCCCGGCGTTAGACTCAGTCACAAGCACTGTGCACAGGAGATAACATTCTAGAATGTAGAGCTGTGTGGGAATTCTAACCATGGCTACAACTCGCCTATAGCCCCACAGATTCAGTGGAAGTAGTAATCCCCCATCCAAGGCCACAATATGAAATCACACCTTATTTCACAAGTACAATCCTAGGGGGCTAATCATTCTGCCAGTGAGGCTTCATTCCAGCTCCTCTGAGCCATGCCAACATTTGTACACCACTTTATTTAGATGGCAGCATGCTTACATTAGGACAATGTGTGAGGAAAATCACATGGCAAACTCGAATGATCAGATCGTGCACTCTTAATTCCATGTTGGCAGCAAATAGGGGTACACTGCACATAACTTTGCAATAAAGAATACAATCATATAACAATTAATAACCATCAAACCAATAACTTAAAAAACCCTCCAAAAACTAAAAATGTCAGGTAAAGTGTTTGTAGTTTTGTTCGATGACTATCGGTTTATGTCTATGACGAATGTCTGTAATACATGTTTACTTTTTATGTGATGAGAAAATCGAAATAAAGATTATATATATAAAAAAAAACAAACAAACAACTAAACCCTTAATAAGTGTGCACAGCTATATATTAGGGTCATCTGCCAGCATTAATAGAGTCTCAAACAATGTTCTAGGCATGAGATCATCAGGTCGAGAAGATTGCAATATTGATTCACAATACTGCCGTACAGACCATGGATGCCCACCCCTAGCAAGCACAGCAAGAGCGAGACATGATTTATTTCATGGTTTACCTCGGAAATCATATTAGATGTCAGGATGGGTTCCTGCTGGTGGATCCTGAACCCTGGCTCTAGAACCCTGACCCAGAACAAGAGTGTGTAACAAGGACTGCATAATAATACTCATCTAGAATAGCTAGCTGTGCATTTTATCAATTCAATTCAAGAAACATATTATCTTTAAATAAAGAATAATTAAAAAGTGTTTACCATGAAAATTGCATTAAAATAAAAACAGAGAAATCCAGATTAAAATGCTAAAATCTTCTTTACTTTTCTCTCTTGCGACAATAACAACCCCATTTAGTTGTTCCTGGGATGGTCAGTGGCACATAGCAAGTCAGGATGGACAGGTAAAGGGGACACTGCACACCTGTCAGTCTGTCACATTAAACAGACAGATATTACTGTCACCTGCTGCACTCATAACTATGTGTTAAAGAGACCTGCTAGATCCTCTGGGATCACATTAACCTCTACAGAACCAAGAAGTAGATCGATTGATCTACTGTCTGTCTAATCTATCTATCTATCTATCTATCTATCTATCTATCTATCTATCTATCTATCTATCTATCTATCTATCTTACGATCTATCTATCTATCTATCTATCTATCTATCTATCTATCTGTCTATCAATCTATCTATCTATCTATCTATCTATCTATCAATCTATCTATCTATCAATCTATCTGTATCTATCTATCTATCTATCTATCTATCTATCTATCTATCTATCTATCTATCTATCTATCTATCTATCTATCTATCTATCTATCTGTCTGTTTATCTATCTATCTATCTATCTATCTATCTATCTATCCATCCTCCCTCTAATGGCCCTCTCTGCCAGTCTCTGTGTATTATATATTTACTTGCTCTGTGGATCTGTGGACATTTGAGAAGGAAACATCTAAACTTCACGTCGCACAGCAGGATAGTGCATGTATTTTACCTTTCATAGACTTTATTTGACACTTATAAACTCAGATTCAAATCTAATCTAATAGATAGAGCATTGCATCATTCTCAGATCTTGAAAAATCACAGTTTACGACAAGACGTTTCGGACACCAGACCTTTCTCAAGACAATACTACAGAGACTCTATCGTTTTAATTATTCGGGGCTTATCAACTAAACATTCAATTGTGATAATCCGAACACCACACTGTTGCAAATTAATCAAATTGTGAATAGAATTGAGTTGATGTTGTTTTTTTGTTGTTGCATAGCTGTCTTGGCCCAAATTTAATAAATTTAACCCAATTCATAAATAACATTTTATTTTTATATTACAATTTTAACAGGGAGTTACAATATATTTTTGGATACTTTACAGATGGCCCGTCATTTAATTAGGAATATCACAGGTATATTTACACGTATTTATTGTCAGAGGTACTTTTCTACCTTGCAGACAGGAAGATCAGTGGAGAGAAATTCTCAGATACTCATCCTTACCAAATGCAATGTGTTTTCCATACACAGATAAATGGATTTAACTTCCCATCACTAATTTAGTTATACAGAAATTTCTGGAGTTTAATATGTTGCAGTTATAGGACAATGGTATTCCTAAAGAAGACCAGGGAATCTATTAACACAAACCACATGAAAGAATGTAACACAAACGGGGAGAATCGATTTACCCTCTATGGACAAGAAATCTCCCCCTTGCTTCTACAACAACATGGGAAATGTACTTTATATTATATAAATGTAATATTTATTCTAACACTAATATAAACATGAATACAATGATAATAGCAGTAATAAAGATGGAACAATGGATGAGAGATTTGCATAGTGTCTAATATTTTTATAAAGTCATGTTAATACATTTTTGTTTAAAGATTGTATTGTTTGAGCACCCCAGGGCATTTTGGAAAAATAGAAAAATCTGAGTGTATTCCTCAGTATATAAATAACGATAACAAAAAAATTAAACAAAACAGAAAGTCTTTGCATATACTAATCGGAAAAGGAAAATATTTAAAATACAATTTAAATAAAAGCATAAACCTAAAAATCCAAGATTCTTAATAAAATAATTTGACTTGATGTATTCATTGGATCATTGTGTTTCTTAGCAATGGGAGGACAAATCGTCTGTATATATTTGTTTTCCTTAATTCAATTAAATCTGTACATTATATATATGTGTAGGTGTGTGTGTATGTGTAAAATTGAATTAATAGAAAATTCCTCCTATTTCCTCCCTCTGTTTGGTTCTATGAGCCCCTACTCCTGACCTGATCTTTTTATTTTGACTGTAAATAGATGCAGCCTGGTGCACTCTGATTTAGGTGAGACCGTCCCATTGTTGGTGCCATGCATGTAATGATCATTTGTATCGAAGTATGAAACATTTTGCTTTCCAGGTTAATTCACTGTGATGTGTGACAGGCATTAGCAAACACAGCCCACATTAAATTTAATTTCATTCAGCTATTCCACCCTCTAGCAATATCTGCCTTCATTTCATTTGGCTACAAATTCCCACAACTCTGTTCTCTTTGATTTCCAGGTTTAATTAACAATGCTCATTAAAGTGAATTTTATTCTTCTCTTTTAATATCGCTCTACCACCTGTCTTTGGAAAGAAGAAATGTTTGTGTATATTTAATATAAAGCCTTTTCATTAGCTGGAGTGGAGTTGGGGAGTATTTATCTCAAGCACTGTATCCTTGTTAGCAGACTGAGCATGGACCAAGCTGTCACTACACTATAAGGTTATGGGTAAAGGGGAAATCTAGGGCAACGTTCTAAAAGTGATGCTATCACCATGGTAACCAATAGAATGTTTCTGCTCATTTCTCCACTAGTAGGTTTAAAATCAGGTGGGTATACTTTCCTGCCTGTATACAGTAATTCAGTTGTGTTTGTTTTGACATGGTGTTCATCACACATTTGCACATATTGGGGCATTAAGAATATATTAATTCAAAGGCAGGATCAATGGTTAGTTAGTTAGCCAAGTAATTATATGGTTTAAACATGAGGGACCTGCACAATAAAACACAGGTGGATTCCCCCCTCCCCTCCTCTCCCCCACCTATTTTATTCTCCTTTTTATTTTAAATCAAAAAAATAGTATGTATTTCATGGCCGAGTGATTTAATCCTGCTCTCCTAACATTGCCCTTGCCCACATGCAAGACGGCTTTCATATAGATGATTGGTAATACTGGCAATAACACTATAATGCACACAGCTAGTTTATGTTGGGAATTATAAGACTGCTAGAATTGTGCTCCTATATTAATAGGGAATGCGACTGTACATGTGGTTACAGCTCCACCCTCTGTCATAAACGGTACGTTTAGTCTGTATTAACCCCCTTAAAGTCACGTTAAGTTGGGATCTCACCTATCTCAAACGCTTTAACTAATGGTGGATCTTCTCTGTTATTGTAATTCATTAGAGATCTACTGTATCACACGCCCAAGGTGAAACAAAGGATGCAAATTCTGGTTATTAACGAAATAAGAATCTCTGTTATGTATAAATAAATACATGTGTGTGTGTGTGTGTGTGTGTTGAATACCATATAAAAACAAACACAACTAAATCACACACACACACACACACACACACACACACTGTCTCACCTCATATAATCGAATTCACCATATTCCTATACATGTCAATACATTACCAGTTTCATCAGATAGCTCTTCTTCTATATGATCGGATTTTTAGCACAATATACTCAGTATAATTAGGGAACCTTATGTCCCACTCACTATGTATTTTTTAGATCTTCCCTGTCAGGTAATGTGCTCTTATAAGATATACTAGTGCTGAAAGTCTTTCATGTATTAAATGAAGTAATTTATGACACAAGTTAAACACAGATATTCCATGTTTCTTTCTGTCAGTGAACGACTGCTCAGCGTTTCCCCATGTAATGCACTGTGTATTAGTGTCATACCTCAGTATAGCTGGGGCTGCTCATGATATGAAGGGGGAAATACTGTGACTTAGGGAAAGCCAATTCAAGCCATATCAGCCAACCATGAAAGCTTCATTAACCCCTTAAGGACCAAACTTCTTGAATAAAAGGGAATCATGACATGTCACGCATGTCATGTGTCCTTAAGGGGTTAAACTTATTTTGTGCCAAGTAAACCAGTATTGAGTAGCTGCCACATAGTACAAGGGATTCAGATAACAAAATCCTAGCTAGTAGCTCCTTACCAGTGAAGGGCCTTATCAAACATTCTCCTCCCTATTTCCATAATGGGGTTATAGTATGGAGCACAATCCACTACTACTGCCCCAGTCCTGCTCCCATATTTTGTGCAGTGAGATGGGACAGTTAAGGGTGGTGGTACTGGTACCCAATCCTTTGTCTTTGATTTTCCACTGTGTTGCCCTGCTACATATAGATCACAAGCTCTCCAATATGAAGCACTGAATCAATACCCAGTCCCCAGCCATTGACAGTGCAAATTAGTTCATAGTCCTTATAACCTCCCCCATAAGATGCCCTGTCCCTCTGGGACAACGTGGCCACCAAATAAACTAATAGCTTTCCCACTTCCTTTCCATACATGCAGGTATAAAGTCAGAAATAACTGTGCAATGCAATGATTTTACATTTACCCAGTCAGCATACACATTGCTGTCCATTTCTGCCCAAACAAATAGATATTCCTGTAAAAGAATCTCTTCAAGTCCAACACGAACTAAAGAAAGGCACACAAGAACACAATCAATACATTATTACAGACTAGCATCTGTGGCAGACACAATCCCTTCTACTGTAATTAGCAGCAGCAATGTGTGTGATCTATTGGTAGGGTTATGTATTCTCCATACCAGTTAACACAATGTGTTGAGTGGCTGTGCAGTTTGGTAATTGACAATTGACCAATAGAATTGCACTACTGATTATACAATCACCTGAAAAGTGCCCCTGTGAATGATTTGTCCCTCATTAGACATAGATATGCTGAAATGTAAAAGGTGACTCCTGATTATATAATACAATAGCATTTTATTACATACATGTTGAAATGAACTGACGTTCCTTAGAAGGAAAAGTCACGTCAGCTATCTTTACAACTTGGTGTCCATTCACCCAAGATCTTGCATTGCCATTTTCAGGACTATTCTCAAAATATTTGTGGCAATTGCACTTGATATGTCCCCTTTCTGTTGTTAATATAAAATCCATTCAAGCATTTTCTTATGTACAACATGCAAATGCAATGTGGAGCTATTTCGTGTGTTTTAAACTAAACCCCAGGCTTGAGTTTCATACAATGTGTGGAATCAAGACAAGTTATACAAACCATACCATCCTGAATTAGGAGGCACATTCATACATTTAGCTTTGGGATTCATTTACTAAACTCTGATATACAAATGTTTAAAAGTGGAGTGCTTATACAGATATATAAATAATTTAAACACATACACTTACATTTTAGTATTCCTTTTGTTTCTCCATATGATAATTAAAACAGAAAAACAGAAATGATGGTGTGCAATCTTCTTAATTAGAATATTTTTCAATGTCCAGTGCCCACTCACGTTTAAATGAGCTGTTGTTTCAAACTCTAGAGTAGTGAATTTTGGGGTTTGGGAAGCCAAATCAGGAAACGTGTATCTCTTTAAATCCATCATGCATTTTAAGAATGGTATGCAAAGGAAGTAAAATTTTGCAGACATCAAAGACACTTCTCTCTAGATTATGCAATCTCTAAATGCCAATTTACATATTTATAGAGTTGTATTAGGTCCTGGTATTTTAGCACTGTCCTCCCTTTGAGGGTGGCACTCTTCACAATGGTCTTATTCTCAATATGCAGTCAAGAAGACAAGAAATAGGACAATGTAGGAAAAGCAATAACATTTATTAAAATACAAACATAACATTTAACGTAAAGAGCAATATCCAGCATATATAAGGCCCAAATGCTCAAAATCAAACTCAGATATTATATAGAGAATTGAAATTTGAATGGCAAAATTCAATCTAAAACTGCCAAACTGTGAGTATAGCTGAGAATTTTTACAAATCAGCTATTTGTGCCTACCTTTTTGGATTTCAAATTGGAAATTAGTGAATAAACCAAGTTATCTGCTTTTCTGTAGGCAAATGCAAAATAAAAGAACAATGCATAATGTAAAAAAGTAATGTAAATTTGGTCTATTTGATCTTCGACTGTTTCCTCTCTTCCTGTACTTATTTTAATATCTGTTCTTACTGGAGTGCCTTTTAGGCTATGGTTTCTGTATTACTTTGTTATGATTGTCATGTGATAAAATCCAATGAAGAGCATGATACTTATCTCCACTTTTTAAAGGAACACTATAGTCACTAGAACCACTACAGATTAATGCATTGCTTCCCTGCAGGATTAGCAGTGTAAACGTTGCCTTTTGAGAAAAGGCAGAATTTACCCTGCTGCCTAATGCCGCCTCTAGTCCCTTGGACAGCCACTAGAGGGACTTCCTTGACTCTCTGCATGGAGACGTTGAGTGCTCCAATAGAGAAACTTCTTTCAATGGAAGTCTATGAAGAGATGCTGAATAGGGCAGCCCAGCAATTTGTAGCGCAAAAGGGGCATACCTGCACAAGAAGAGGTGGACCTTCCAGAACAGGGGGCAAGTCTACCCATATTACTGACAGGACACCCTGGTGTAAACACAGGTACCCAATAGCATCTTTGTGTTTCCATATGGGGAAGCTGCAGTGAGGGCAGAAAGCTAAATCATTCTATCTGTTTCTTTCATTGGGGGTAGGAATGTAAATAGTCATTACAGTAATATAGCATTATGAATACACGTTTGTATTACTAATGCTATAGTGGTCCTTTATGGATACTGTTTAGAGATTTTGAAAATGATTTTATTGCAATGTTTTGTTTCTTTTTTTTTGTAAATATGTTTTTATTTATTCGTGGTATAATGAAGCATTGTTATGGATACGCAGATCCTTACGATTAACACAGTAAGTATGAAGCAACAGAATAGAGAGCAATTATTACAGTTGAAAACATATATAAACCATGAAAGTGTAAAGTTTAGGGTTGTCATCTCGCAAGCCTATTAAGGGGGTAGGACCTGCTGGTCCTGTTCCGTTACCATGAACATATATAGATATGTAGTTTCCCTCCTTGCTAGTGGCCGTAAAAGGGTGTCCTTGCATGGCTTTGAGTCCACCCCAGTAACACTAAGTCCCATAATCTATGGGAGTTCGCCTTTGGGTAGTTGGGAGGTGTCGTGGCGCTACAAACCTATTCCTTGAGTCAGAGGTTCCTGCATCCCTGCGTGTTAGGGAAAATATTACTAGGTCTATGTATAATTAGGTGGGTTTCATTTCTGAAACATCGGTGGTGTTGCGTGAAGGCGTGAGTAGATGAGACTCCCGCTTTCCAGTATGGGGTCAACTCTGCGGAGTACAAGCTTATCCCTTGCCATGCCTATCGACTGAAGGTCGAAGGCCTCTGTCAGTGACTCTATTTCGTGGGAATCAGCCGTTTGTTCCTCTTTATGACTATTTGAGCGGGCTCATTATCGGGGTTACTTATAATGGAGCTCGAGCGTTGCCTTGGTCTCAGGTCGCAGCCCCCGAAGCGTGTTGTCCTATATTATCAGGCACTATGTGTGAGATCGTTGCGAGCTATCTAAGGTGTTTGTCTTGCGCGGTGTGTGAGTTTGTAAGGGGGTACTTTGTCTACGGTTGTGTGTTTGTGTGTGTTTCGTAGTGTTGAGGTGCCCGGCTGACGGGTCCCGGGGTGTCCGAGGTCTGTGGCAACTGGCGGGCAGTCCTGTCTTGACAGCTCCCCTTCTCTGTCCGTAGTGTGTTGTGCATGTCCTCCCCTGTTCATTTTATATCGAGTGTTCATCCTGGGAATAGCCCGACTGAGTCCGGTATCCAGCTCCCCAGATCCCGGGGGCCCAGCAAGAGGGGGTAAGGGAGAAAGTAAAGGCAGGAGAAAATGAGCAGTAAAGGGGTAGGGGTTATGATCTAAGTTAAGTGGTATCCATGTCCCCTGCTGTCCCCTTCCCGGCGACAGGTGCGTCCCCATCTCGCCGATAGCGGGTGATGTATAAGAACCACGGCGTACACATCTCGGCGTGTCTAGTTCCTCGTCCCGACAGAGTTGCATGTGTTTCCTCCGCTCCCTGGATATCTTCTACTCTTCGAATCCATTCCTTTTTGGTGGGTGTTTCATTTGTTTTCCAGAGAGCTGGTATGTTGGCTTTAGCCGCATTAAGCAGGTGTTGTAGTATAGATTTCTTATACGACGGTATGGGTTGTGTCGAGATGTGTAGTAGTGCCAATTCCGCGTTCCACTCCGGTATGTCTCCCATGATGTGTGTCACTGTGTCCCTGATCATTTCCCAGTACGGTATGATGCCCCTGCACTCCCACCATATGTGTAGCACTGTGCCGCGTTCTGCCTGGCATCTCCAGCACACTGGGGGGATTGATGGGAAAATACGGTGCAAAAGGGACGGTGTCCTGTACCAGAGGGAGAGCAATTTGTAATTCATTTCCTGATAAGAGGAGCACATGGAACTCTTATGGTGCCATATCATCGCCTTGTCCCATTGCTGGGTTGTGAGTTGTCTTCCAAGTTGGTTCTCCCATTGACGTTTGAATGTGGTGGCTGTAGGTGTGCCGCCGATCAGCAAATGTTGGTAGAGAGCCGAAATAGCGTGTACAATAGGCGTGCCTTGCTCGCAGAGGGTTTCAAACCATGTGAGGTCTCTATGTAAGAGGTCCTTGTGTAATAGAGTGTCATAGTAATGTTTCAGTTGCAGGTATCTAAGTAGTGAGAGAGGAGTTCGTGGTCCCTCTCCTAGTAATGAGGTTAAATCTCGCAGTTTCCCGTCCGCCAGGGCCTTATATATGGGAATATATGTTCCGGTGCTTGGGATGGGCCACGCACCGGAGGGGAGTCCACCCCCTATGGCCTCGTTATTCGTGATCGGCATCATCGGGCTGGGCGTGGGTGATATATGCGTCTGTAGCATGAGTACCTTCCAAGTGTGTAGGGTCTGTAGGACCAGCCCCTCATCGTCGCTATGGTTTGTTCGACCTCCAGTTTTACCCCAGACCTGTGCCTCAAGTGTTGGTCCAATGAGGAATGTTTTGTTTCTTGTAAAACATTTTAACTAAGTATTCAATAAATGCTTGTTAGCACTCTGTATTGGTATCCTCCTTTTTATGCTTCTTAGAACGTATTAGTGCCCTTTGTCATGTTTTAGGAATCCTCGGATGCTAAAGTAACACTGTTGGCACCATAACAACTTCATCTTATTGAAGTTATTATGTGCCTTCAGTCCTGCCCCCTTGCCCTACAGCCAAAACCCTTTATTTCACTAAATAGAAAGTTTGGAAGTGCGGCTTCAATTACGCCTCCTAGTCCTCTGGGTATGAGAAATGGGAATGTAACTTTCCGGGTCTCACACCGTAACATACTGTGACATCACATGTGCATGTATTTCGTTTTTAGGAACCATAGGTGTATGCGAATAAGGTCTCCAGTGCTTCTTTATGAGGAAAATTGGATTGGACCTTCATCCTTTAGGAGGAAATGGCATAGAAAAGGTGAGTAATTTTTTAATCTTGATTTATTTTGGTTTTATTTTATAATACCTTGGGGGGCTTAAACTATAAATAGCCACATCATGACTGTAACCTCAGGAATATTAATTCCTAACACTACAGTTTTCCTTTGAGAATTAAACCTTTTTAAATGGTTTGACACATACCCGAGTATGTATTTACCCCCTTCTCATGCAGGTATGCCCTTTTGGGCAGAGACAGTGATGCAATCTCATTACTGGCCAGCCCCCTTTCTCCCCTCCCATCGGCGGTCCGATTCCAGGACATGCAGGTGTCGGGAGGTACACCATGGGACTCAGATAAGTGTCACACTATTTTAAAGGACCACTATAGTGCCAGGAAAACATACTCGTTTTCCTGGCACTATAGTGCCCTGAGGGTGCCCCCACCCTCAGGGACTCCCTCCCGCCCGGCTCTGGAAAGGGGAAAAGGGGTTAAACTTACCTTTTTCCAGCGCTGGGCGGGGAGCTCTCCTCCTCCGATCCTCCTCCGTTCCTCCTCCTGGGCTGAATGCGCACGCGCGGCAAGAGCTGCGCGCGCATTCAGCCGGTCACATAGGAAAGCATTCAAAAAATCACAGTGAGAAGCACGCAAGCGCCTCTAGCGGCTGTCAATGAGACAGCCACTAGAGGATTAGGGGGAAGGCTTAACCCATTGATAAACATAGCAGTTTCTCTGAAACTGCTATGTTTATGAAAAAATGGGTTAAACCTAGCTGGACCAGGCACCCAGACCACTTCATTAAGCTGAAGTGGTCTGGGTGCCTAGAGTGGTCCTTTAAGCAGTGCACTCTAGTGGTTATGGTGTTTAGAATGCCTCTTTAAATGCAAAGAAGTAATGGTCCAGCAACACTACAAACTAGAAGAGGATTTATTAATTGTTAATTGTTAATGCTGTTATCCAAAATGCTTCACACAATAGGTTTATTAAAAGGTTCCCATAGACTGGAGAGATAGATTTTATTGACTCCTGCCATGCCACCCTTTTTGTTATGGTATTATGTAAATAGTTTTCTGTTTTGTTTTTTTAAATTGACTAATTTATTCAGGAAATGGTCTGCTAATTGTTTTAGAATCAAGTCCTTAGCAATCCACCATTTTAAAGAGAGTTTCGGGGGAGAATTTTTTTTCTGGTTTGACTATTAGGACCTTAAATTTGAATTTCACTTTGCATTCATTTTGAATTCTCCCTTTAATGAATAACCCTGTTAGTGAATAAATATTGCTCCATCATTTTATACAACTCCTCCAATGTGTTTTCTAAATGTTCCTCATGCAAGAGCATTAAATGAAATGTAATGCATTGTCTCTCCCTGGTGGCTAAAATCAGGTAATACAAGTGGTTATGTAAAATGCATATCCTTTAGGTGTTAATTTCCCTCTAGGGTCTGACTTGGAGAAAATGTGTAAATCTGCAGTTTATTAATGGTGAGCGAGTTCTAAAGTGATTTTTATTAATTGACTAAATATATAGAATCAGCTAAAATCACTTTGCTACAAAACTAGCAGATTTGCCTGTACAAGTATAGTAAATTGACCATCCACAAAATTTTGTCTTTGTACAGACTTCAAGTAAGTAATGTTATGTAGAATATATATATATATTGTATATTCACACAGATATAACTATTGTATGCTGACCTTTTAGATAAAATGTTTATTATTATCATATTTTTAGACTAAGTTGTTTCAATGAAGGTGCTTGAAGCCTTCCTATACCTGCTATAACCCCAAATCTCTGATGCACATAATACTGTGATCATATCACTGATACAATATATTAACTCTATCTTGTTAGCTTGTTAGTTTAATTGTCCTAGGGACACAGTGTCTCCCTGTTTCCCAGTGTCCCCATGTCTCCCAGCCCGTTTCCCTAGTGTCTCAATGTCCCCATCGCTCCCAGTGTCCCCTAGTCTACCAGTGTCCCCTAGTCTCCCAGTGTCTGTGACCCTATTTCTCCCAGTGTCCCCAAATGTCTCAGTGTCCCCATGTCTGTATCCACAAGTGCCACCATGTCTCCCAGTGTCCCCAAGTGTCTCAGTGCCCCCATGTCTCCCAGTGTCCCCAAGTGTCTCAGTGTCCCCGGGTCTCTTAGTGTCCCCATGTCTCTCAGTGTTCCTTAGTATCCTAGTGACACGGGACACACTGAGACATGGGGACACTGGGAGAAATGGGGACACAGACACTGGGAGACTAGGGGACTGGGCGACATGGGGATACTGACACTGTGATACATAGGGACACTGATGCCAGGCTGGCCTTCTAATTCTTTGGACAGTCATGCCCCTTTTTTGTGCATGTTCGCGCTTTTTGGCAGTTCTGGTCACGTGATTCGCATCAGTGGCCCACTCTTTTACCCCGCCCATTGACTTCCTGCTTCATTGGACACTGCTGTTAGGGGTATGGATTTACTTGAAAAATGAAAGCATAAATTAGATAAAGAGATTAGCATAGAGAATGTGTTTTCTAATAGCTGCATTCTTTGAGTTTCCCTCCAACACTAACTCCATCAGATACATGACGCTTGAGAGGTATGACTGTTTTAGTGTTTTTGGTCGATAAGATTCTGTAATTAGGCCCCATCATAGTTGTCAGCACCTGGCCCACCGGGCTCGTAATCTAGCCCTGGTAATAGTATATGTTTATGAATAGTTTGTGACACACATACAGATACATAGGGGCACACACTGACACACATGCAGACAAATAGATATACATACAGACACAAACACACATGCAGACAAACAGATACAAATACAGACAAAAAGATACACATACAGACAAACAGATACACATACAGACACAGTTACACAGAGACATACAGATACACATAGACACATATGCAGACAAACAGATTGTCAGGAACCAGACAGAGACAGATCTAGATGCAAAAACACCTTTATTTAATAAATAACAAAGAAATAACCAAAAGCAAAGTCCAGGAGGCAAGCAGGAGTCAGTCACCAGAGCGGGTAGTCAGACGAGCCAGGATCAGGAGAACGGAGAGCAGCGGAGTCAGGAACAAGGCCAGAGTCAGGAACCAGGAGCAAACAGGAAACACAGGAACAAGGAGACTTCTGGGGAACAGGAAACCACGCAAGGGCAGGGGCGTACCTAGAGCATTTGGCACCCGGGGCGGATCCTGTGCTTTGCAACCCCTCCCCCAAAAAAAACCTGTAAAATTTTTTAAAGGTTCTCTTTTTTTACAATTTGTAAACTTTGCAAAACCGCTGTCAGCCCCTCCTTGTCCTGTCCTGCCCCTCCTACAAAACCTCTGTCCTGTCCCTTCTACAAATCCTGTACTGCCTCGTCTACAAAACCCCCGCCCCCTTCTACAAAATCCCTGCAGCCCCACACACACATTTACAGGCAGACAGTCACACACTCAGTTTCAGACAGACAGTCACACACTCAGTTACAGGCAGACACTCACATACAGTCACAGGCAGACACAGTCACACATATTGAAATATTCAAGTAAGGCCAGTTTATCAGCTGTTTGCTGTGTGAGCTGTACTACCAAGACGGCACCCAATCCACCATATGGGACACTGTGCGCCACAGCTCACACAGCCCCCTCCAGCCAGGGCCGGTACAAGGATTTTTGCCGCCCAAGGCAAAAGTAAAGTTTGCCGCCCCCCATGTGACATCACAATGCCCCAGCCATATGATTTGCCATGTTAACTAACGCCAGTGCTGCAGTGCCGCCGTGTTTACATTAAAAGGCCTGCAGGGACAGGCTATAGACACCAGAACCACTACATTAAGCTGAAGTGGTTCTGGGACTATAGTGTTTCTTTAATGTGAGGTAAATTAGAGCTTAGTGCCACGAATAATATACTAGATTGCCTACTTACAACCAGATGAGGATGAGGATGGGCTCTAGCTGCAGTCTGGCTCCACTGGTCTGGTGCAGAACAGGCTCTCTGGAGGCGGTTTGTAACTGTGGTCACAAAAAATCAATGTTCTGGGAGAACGGGAAGCAGCTCCATTTTTTGGGGGTCCTTTACACAGCTCAAGGTCTGGGTCCCAGGGTCCACCTTCATGTTCCACCAATGAGTTTGTTCACAGGGGGTGGAGTGTGTAAGGGATGTCCTGATATGTGTGTAAGGAATGCATTATGTGAAATTGTGTTTGTATGTGTAAGGGCTGCAAGTTGTGTTTCTGTGTATGTATGGGATGCATTGAATGTGTGTAAGGGGTGCATTGAGTGTGTGTAATGAATGCATTGTGTGTTTCTGTGTGTGTAAGGGATGCATTGTGTGTAACGGTTGCATTGCTTGTGTATGTGTGTATGTGTGTCTGTGTGTGTAATGCATTGTGTGTTTTTCTGTGTGCAAGGGGTGCATTGTGTGTATGTGATGAATGTCAATCTCTCCTGCCACTCCAATTTCCTTCTCCTCCTCCCAATTTCTCTTTCTCACCCCCCCTCCTAATTTCTCTTTCCCCCCTCCTAATATCTCTTCCCCCCTCCTAAT
>OW240912.1:180774178-180808020 GCA_933207985.1 Pelobates cultripes
GCACACTGAGTGTACACTTCCTGTTAGTCCAGCCGGTTACAGGAGACAGCTGCTCCCTGTACCCGCGGACTATCAATGCTGCCGGGCTCGGCCACGCTACAGCAAAGGAAGCTGACAGGAGGGAGCGCTCAGCGCTGAGCGCTTCCCTCCTGTCAGCCTCTCCTCAGGTTGCGCCCGGGCGGTGCGGTCCACCCTCATGGACGCACCGCTCGGGCGGCTGCAGCATGGGGGGGGCGGCGGGGCTGGTCATGGCACCCCCCACCCGGCTGGCACCCGGGGCGGACTGCCCCCCCCGCCCCCCCATTAGTACGCCACTGCGCAAGGGCAAGGAGGTTCTGGGATTTGCTGCTTAAATAGGCTGAACTGATTAGCAGCAGGGTTGATTACTATTCTCAGGTGAGTAACCGTGGCAACATGCTGAAGGAGCTGATCGTTAATTACAGCTGAAACCTCAGACACTGAAAAAGGAAGGGTGGCTGTTTAAAACAGCAAAGAAACCCTGACAGTACCTCCCCCTCAACGACTCCCCCCATTTCTGCTGGTGGGTCCGGGCTTCATGGGGAAGCGAGCGTGATAGGAACGAAGGAGGGATGGTGCATGGACATCAGAGGCTGGAACCCAGGAGCGTTCCTCTGGACCGTACCCTTTCCAGTGCACCAAGTATTGGATCTGTCCTCTGAAGACTCGTGAGTCAATGATGCTGCGTATTTCATATTCCTCATGATTGTCAACCGGAACAGGACGTGGACGTGGTACTGAGGTGGTGTAACGATTACATACCAATGGTTTCAAGAGGGAAACATGGAATACATTAGAGATGCACATGTTAGCAGGAAGGTCAAGTGCGTAAGCTACAGGGTTAACCCTTCGAAGTATACGAAATGGCCCAACGTATCGGGGTGCCAGTTTTTGTGAGGGAACACAGAGCCGTAGGTTGCGAGAAGACAGCCAGACCCTCTCTCCGACTTGATAGGTAGGTGCAGGAAGGCGTCTGCGGTCGGCCTGGAGTTTGTAGTTCTGCATTGCGCGTTGCAAAGAGTTCTGAACCTGCACCCAAGTGGAACGGAGTTCCCTGAGATGTTCCTCCAATGCCGGTATCCCTTGTGGCATGAATGTATCAGGCAATATGGACGGTTGAAAGCCATAGTTCGCCAAGAACGGGGATAGCCGGGAAGAGGCATTAATAGCACTATTGTGGGCAAACTCCGCCCAGGGTAGCAGATCAGACCAGTTGTTCTGGTGGTCAGAAATGTAGCAACGCAGAAACTGTTCCAGTGTTTGGTTAGCTCGTTCCGCGGCACCATTGGATTGCGGGTGGTAGGCAGAGGAGAAGGAAAGCTGAATTCCCATTTGTGTACAAAAAGCTCTCCAAAATCTGGACACAAACTGGCTACCCCTATCTGAGATTATCACTTTGGGTAACCCATGCAAACGAAAGACCTCCCGAGCAAAAATTGTTGCAAGTTCCTGAGACCTTGGTAGTTTTTTCAAGGGAATGCAATGCGACTGTGAGGAACTGACTCTGCTGGGTTTCGAACTCTCATTTACATGGTGCTAAACCTCTTCCTTACCAGTACACCAGCCTGCCTTTTGCAAATTTACCTGAGATCTGATACCATTGCTTGTAGAGTCAAGGTTATCAGTGACAACTCTCTTCAGCTGTGTCTGGTCATGTGTCTGGTTCTTGGCTTATAAAAGCCACTTCCTGTCTCTGTACCTTTGCCAGATTATTGTGGTTCCTGTACTCTCTAATCAAGCGTGTTCCTGTTTCTCCTTCCTGTTGCTGAATTTGGACTGTTTTGACTTTGCTGCTTCTCCTTCCCACTGACCTCGGCTTGCCTGACTACGATTATCATCTTTCTGTTCCAGTCTCCCATCTCTGCTTAAGACCAGAGGGCCACTCAAGGCTCAGGGGCTCAACCACCTGGGTAACGAGTGGCTACCTCTGGCAGAAAACATTGCTGATCTGGCTACTGGACTCCAAAACTTTGTAACATCAATACCATTACAGAATAATCTGGCCCATTCATGGAGACCGTCGGATCAGATTCTGCATTGGCCCAGCAGGTTGCTTTTAATGCAAGAACTATGCAGACCCAGGCACAGACCATTCAAGTGCTGCAGGATCAGGTAGCTGAACTGCAAAATGAAGTTCGATCAATGCATAGTGAGCTTACCAGCTACAGGGCACATGATGTTGCGGCTGCTGCTACTACTACTGTTACACCTGCACAAGATGCCCGCTTGCCTCTACCAGAAAAATTTGGAGGAGACCGCAAAAAATTCAGGGGTTTCCTAAATCAATGCCGTTTGCATTTCATGATGTTACCTAACCGTTTTCCATCTGAAAGAGAGAAAGTGGGATTTATTTTTTCCCTCTTCAAAGATGAAGCCCTGGCCTGGGGCTCCCCTTTTCTGGAACAGGACAGTCCAATCTTGGGAAACTTAAAAGACTTTCTTGAGGCCATGTGCCTAGTTTTTGATGATCCCAATCGCTGTGCTACAGCAGAAGCCACTCTCCTTCATTTACATCAAGGGAGGCGATCTGTGGCTGAATATGCTGCTGAATTCAGACAGTGGGTTACTGATACTACTTGGAACCAATCAGCCCAGAGGTTCCACTTCAGAAGGGGTCTCTCAGAAGCTATAAAAGATGAGCTAGCTCGTGTTGATCTTCCTGTTGAGTTTGATGCATTTGTGCGGTTGGCTATCCGTATTGATCGGAGACTTTCAGAAAGAAGATTGGAAAGACAGGGCTCTTTTAAACCAAGTACTTCTATTCAAGAATTTCTACTCCGACCCCACAAACACCTACAGACTCTGAACCTGAGGCTATGCAGGTAGATCTAATAAGAGGGCCATTATCCAATGAAGAAAAACAGTGGCGACGCACTCACAACTTATGCCTGTATTGTGGTAGTGCAGGGCATTATGCCATCAAGTGCCCTAACAAGTCTAAAAGAACAATAGCTATGACTGCTGAGGGTGCACAGATTCAACACCAATCCCAGATTTCAGACCAACTGGATTCTGTCACACAACCCTTGTTTTCTCTGGCTCAGGGTGAAGAAGGTATGATGACTCAACATCCTCATTTGGTGGTGCCTATCACTTTGCAATATGGTAATAATAAAATTTCAACTACAGCTATGATAGATTCCGGAGCAGGCGGAAACTTTATGGACATTAAATTTGCAGCAGGAAATAAAATTCAGTCTATCCCTAAATCTTCACCTGTGTTAATGGAAACAGTAGACGGTTCTCCACTTACGTCAGGCCCGGTTACACATGAGACTGTGCCCTTAAAATTGATTCTGGAAGTGAATCACCATGAGTCTATATCTTTCCACCTAATTTCCTCAACACAGTTTCCAGTGATTTTGGGTATACCCTGGCTTGCTCTGCATAACCCACAGATTGATTGGAAGACTAGAACTTTGTCCTTTCCTTCAGAACACTGCTTAATGAATTGTCAACCCTCTAAGGCGACACCTGTTACCACAACAATTAATGAAATGGTTGCTACAAACTTAACTAAGCTTCCGCTACAATATCGGGATTTTGCAGATGTCTGTGATAAGAAGAATGCTGATCAGCTTCCACCTCACAGGCCTTATGATTGCCCCATAGAGCTGCTACCTGGAGCTGCTATCCCATTTGGCCGTATATACTCCCTTTCTGAGCCTGAATTGAAAGCACTTCGTGAATACATACAAGAAAATCTTGCCAAAGGCTTTATTCGACCATCCCCTTCTCCAGCAGGAGCTCCTATATTCTTTGTAGAAAAGAAAGATGGCAGTCTACGGCCATGTGTCGATTACAGGGACATTAATAAAATCACTGTTAAAAACCGTTATTCCTTGCCTCTCATTCCTGAACTTCTGGAGAGACTTCGTTCAGCTAAAATATTTACGAAGCTTGATCTACGGGGGGCATATAATCTGGTTCGCATAAGACCAAATGATGAATGGAAAACAGCTTTCAGAACCAGGTACGGACATTACGAATATCTAGTAATGCCATTTGGGCTTTGTAATGCCCTGCAACTTTTCAGCATCTAATCAATGATGTACTACGGGATCTCCTGGATCAGTTTGTTGTGGCATATTTGGATGATATCCTGATATTTTCTGATAATCTTGAAAATCACAGAAAACAGGTCTGCATTGTTCTTGAGCGCCTTCGTACCCACCACCTATACATTAAACTGGAAAAATGTGAGTTTGAACAAACAGAAATTCAGTTCCTGGGGTATGTAATAACTCCTAAAGGTTTAAGTATGGACGCAAGTAAAATTAAAGCTGTGCTGGACTGGCCCATCCCCAAGAATGAAAAAGATATACAGAGATTTGTGGGGTTTGCCAATTTTTACAGGCGTTTCATTAAGAATTTCTCTGCCGTTATTACACCGATCACTGAACTTACACGTAAAGGGACTCCTTTTCAGTGGTCCAATAAGGCTGACACTGCATTTTCCAGATTAAAGACTCTGTTTACATCTGCCCCTATCTTGGTACATCCTCAGCCAGAATTGCCATTTACTGTAGAGGTAGATGCTTCTGATTCAGCTGTTGGGGCTATACTATCTCAAAGGACTGGACCTAAGATGTTGTTACATCCATGTGCCTTCTATTCCCGCCAGATGTTACCAGCAGAAAGAAATGATGACATAGGGAATAAAGAACTTTTGGCTATAAAAGCTGCCTTCACCGAATGGAGACATCTCTTGGAGGGAGCCACCCATCCAATTACTGTCCTCACAGATCACAAAAATCTGGAATGTATCCAATCCGCTAAGAGACTGTCAGCCAGACAAGCACGCTGGTCCCTATTTTTCTCAAGGTTTAATTTTTTTATTTCATACCGCCCTGGTTCCAGAAATGGCAAGGCGGATGCCTTGTCTAGGATAGCTGACCCCCTCCATACTACAGTAACCAAGGCCACCATCTTGCCGGAGAGCAGATTTTTAGGAGTTACCTTTCCTTCTGATCTAATGTCTCGCATTAAAAAGGGCTACTCTAAAGATCCAGTTTTTCGTGATCCTCCTCGTGATCTTCATATGACCATGCTTAATGGGTTTTGGATTTTTCAACAACGCTGTTTGTTCCAGAATCAGTGCGACTGGACGTTTTACGCCTCTACCATGACTCTAAACCAGCAGGTCATCCAGGAATCCGAAAGACACAAGAACTACTTACCCGATCCTTTTGGTGGCCTAAATATTATGAGGATGTTAAGAAGTATGTGTCCTCTTGTGATGTATGTGCCAGACATAAGACTCCTCGCTCATCCCCTGTTGGCTTGCTTCAGCCTCTTCCGATTCCTCATCGTCCCTGGGGATCTATATCCATGGACTTTATTGTGGAACTACCTCCCTCTAAGGAACACACTACTATTCTTGTTGTTGTGGACCGGTTAACCAAGATGAGTCATTTCATACCAGCTCGTGGTCTCCCTTCAGCTAAACAGACTGCTGACCTTGTTATTCGGGAAATATTTCGCTTGCATGGAGTGCCTGATGAAGTAATTTCTGACAGGGGAGTGCAGTTTACATCTCATTTTGGAAATATTTTTGTTCTATTCTAGGTATTAATGTAAATCTGTCTTCAGCTTTTCATCCACAAAGTAATGGACAGACTGAGCGAACCAACCAGACTTTAGAACAATATTTGCGGTGCTATATTAGTTACCTGCAGGATGACTGGCTGGATTTTCTACCCACGGCGGAGTTTGCCTATAACAATGCCCAACACTGCTCCACTTCTCTGAGCCCATTTTTTGCCAATTATGGTTACCATCCAACCTTTCTAGTGAGTCTCCCAATTACTACTCCCATTCCTGCAGTCACTGACCGGCTAACCGCCTTACGAGATTCCCAAGAACTGTTGAAGGAGACTCTTTCGGAGGCTCAGGAATGTTACAAAAGAGCTGCTGAT
Source organism: Pelobates cultripes (assembly GCA_933207985.1). Taxonomy (NCBI): domain Eukaryota; kingdom Metazoa; phylum Chordata; class Amphibia; order Anura; family Pelobatidae; genus Pelobates; species Pelobates cultripes. Next base: position 180,780,115 of record OW240912.1, read on the forward strand.
AGGCACAGAAAGGAGGCCCCAGTTTATCATGTTGGTGACAAGGTTTGGCTGTCAACAAAGAATCTTAAGCTTAGGATTCCTTCTCATAAATTGGGTCAAAAGTTCATGGGACCTTTTAAGATAATCGCTCAGATCAATGCAGTCACCTTCCGTCTGCAACTTCCGGATTCCATGAAAATACATCCGGTGTTTCACGTGGCACTGCTTAAACCTTTTCATGAAAATACTTTCCCTGGTCGAGCCTTGCCTGCCCCACCACCAGTCCTCGTGGATGGTGAAGATGAATACGAGGTGGAAAAAATTCTTGACTCCAGGATCTTCCGCAACAAGCTTCAATACTTGGTTCATTGGAAAGGCTATGGTGAGGAGGATAGATCATGGGAACCAGTGGACAATATTCATGCTCCTGATCTTCTTCAGTCTTTCCATGCACAGTACCCTGCTAAACCAGGAAATAGGGCATCCAGAGGCTGCGCCTGTAGAGGTGGAGGTAATGTGAGGAACTGACTCTGCTGGGTTTCGAACCCTCATTTACATGGTGCTAAACCTCTTCCTTACCAGTACACCAGCCTGCCTTTTGCAAATTTACTTGAGATCTGATACCATTGCTTGTAGAGTCAAGGTTATCAGTGACAACTCACTTCAGCTGTGTCTAGTCAGGTGTCTGGTTCTTGGCCTATAAAAGCCACTTCCTGTCTCTGTACCTTTGCCAGATTATTGTGGTTCCTGTACTCTCTAATCCAGCGTGTTCCTGTTTCTCCTTCCTGTTGCTGAATTTGGACTGTTTTGACTTTGCTGCTTCTCCTTCCCACTGACCTCGGCTTGCCTGACTACGATTATCATCTTTCTGTTCCAGTCTCCCATCTCTGCTTAAGACCAGAAGGCCGCTCAGGGGCTCAACCACCTGGGTAACGAGTGGCTACCTCTGGCAGAAAACATTGCTGATCTGGCTACTGGACTCCAAAACTTTGTAACATCAATACCATTACAGCGACATCTTTGAGAATCGATCAACAACCATGAGAACGACTGTATTGCCACGGGAGACCGGAAGATCTACGATAAAATCCATGGACAAGTGGGTCCAGGGTCGTTCACCATTAGGTATGGTTTGCAGGAGACCCACAGGAGGGTGTCGTGGGGTTTTATTTTGAGCGCATACAGGACAGGCAGCTACAAAAGCGGTGACATCCGAACGGAGACTAGACCACCAAAATTGCAGAGAGACGGACCAGATTAATTGGTTTTTGCCTGGATGTCCAGCTGCTTTGGGGTTGTGATAAGTACTTAATAATTTAGTACGGAGATGAATAGGTACAAAACAACGGCCATTAGGTTTCTCTGGAGGAGCATTACTTTGTGCAGCCAGAATCTTCTCGCCTAGGTGTGAGGTGAGGCTAGTACGGATGGTGGCCAGTATATGGTCCGGAGGAATCACAGGAGTAGGGGTTATCTCCTCTCTAGATGGAGGGGAGAACTGTCGATACAAGGCATCAGCCCGAATGTTTTTAGTACCGGGCAAGTAAGAAACCACATAATTGAATCTTGATAGGAAGAGAGCCCATCTAGCTTGCCTGGGGGAAAGTCGCTTAGCTTCGGAAAGATATGTCAGATTCTTGTGGTCTGTGAGGATGAGAATTGGCACTGAAGTACCCTCAAAAAGATGCCTCCATTCTTTGAGAGCTAAAATTATGGCTAGAAGTTCTCTATCACCAATCTGGTAATTGCATTCCGCCGGGTTTAATTTCTTCGAGAAATACCCGCACGGATGCCTGGAGCTCTCTGGGTTAGGACGTTGAGACAGGAGGGCGCCTACTCCTGTCTCAGACGCATCGACCTCAAGAATGAATGGTAAGGTAGGGTTAGGGTGTGCCAGTATAGGAGCAGCAGCAAAGGCGACTTTGAGAGACTCAAAGGCAGAAATGGCCTCCTGTGACCAATGCTGTGGATCAGCATCTCTCCTGGTCATATCCGTGAGTGGTTTAACCAAGGAAGAAAAGTTGCGTATGAACTTCCGATAATAATTGGCAAAGCCAAGAAAACGCTGTATAGAGCGAAGACCCGTAGGTCGAGGCCATTTTAGTACAGCAGAGAGTTTCTCTGGGTCCATAGAGAATCCAGCATCTGAGATAACATAGCCCAAGAATGTGACCTGTTTGCAATTGAACTCACATTTCTCCAATTTACAGAACAGATTATTTTCTCTAAGTCTCTGTAGAACCCTAGAAATGTCTGCGTGTTGGTTCTCGAGAGATGTGGAATGGATAAGAATATCGTCAAGATAAACCACCACACATTGCTGCAACATATCACGCAGGACGTCATTTATAAATTCCTGAAAAACCGCCGGAGCATTGCAAAGACGAAAGGGCATTACTAGGTATTCGTAATGCCCACTCCTGGTGTTAAATGCGGTTTTCCATTCGTGGCCCTCTTTTATCCGGACAAGATTATATGCCCCTCTCAGATCAAGTTTAGTGAAGACCGTTGCTCCCTTGAGGCGGTCAAATAAATCTGTGATCAACGGAATGGGGTAGGCATTCTTAATAGTAATGCGATTGAGACCCCTATAGTCGATACAGGGTCTCAACTCACCACTCTTCTTTTTCACAAAGAAAAAGCCGGCCCGGCAGGAGAAGATGACTTCCGAATGAATCCCTTTGACAACGCATCGGTAACATACTCCTCCATGGCTCTATTCTCTGCTACAGACAGCGGGTAAATCCGGCCACGGGGAGGGTTGGCACCAGGTTGGAGTTCGATACCACAGTCATACGGACGGTGTGGTGGCAGAACGCTAGCTTGACCTTTGTCAAATACATCTTGGAATTCTTGGTACTCAGCGGGTAAGGAAGAGGCAGAAACTGTGCCCAAAACTTTGACCGGTTTCCGGAGACAGGAAAATGTGCATTGCTGGGACCAAGATAATATCTCAGATTTGCGCCAATCAATTGTGGGGTTATGCTTCTGCAGCCAAGGGTATCCCAAAACAACCTTGTAGTATGGAGAGGAAATGACCTGGAATTGGATCATCTCATGATGTAGAGCCCCTACAGCCAGAGATATGGGCACGGTTTCCTTGGTCACGAGGGTTGGCTCTATAGGTCGGCCATCGATGGCTTTGAAAGCTAGTGGGGAGTTGCGAGGCTGTAAGGGTATAGAGTGCTCTGATGCAAATGCACAATCTATAAACAAGCCTGCGGCCCCAGAATCAAGAAATGCCCGGGTTTTAATGGATGACTCCGGCCAGGAGAGGATAATAGGCACCAAGGGTTTGTCCTTATTTATCTCTGGGTCTGCAGAAAGACCCCCCAAGATCTGCCCCTGACAGTATCTTGGGTGCGGGCCCTTTACCGGACGAATCGGGCAAAACTTTACTATGTGACCGTGGTGTCCGCAGTATAGGCACAGGCTCTCCCTCCTCCTAAAGGCTCTCTCCTCAACAGAGAGGCGTGAGAAGCCTAACCGCCTCGGCTCCACACCGACAGAGGACTCAGGACCAGGAGGCATGGGAGGTGAGGGAGGTTTGGGTGGGCAGGAAAAGCTCGGTGCCAAACATACTGGAGGCCTCCGCAGGCGCTCCCTGGATGAGGATCTCTCTCGGAGTCTGATGTCAATGAGGGTGACAAATGATATCAGTTCCTCGAGATCTTTAGGTAATTCTCTGGCTGCAATCTCATTTTTCATTACATCGGAGAGCCCCTGTGCAAAGGCAGCCACGAGAATCTCGTTATTCCAGCCACCCTCTGCTGCCATGGTACGGAATTCACTGGCATACTCAACAATAGTTTTCGTGCCCTGAGTATTAGACATGAGTTGTTTGGCAGTAGGAGTGGAGCGAGCTGGAATATCAAAAACCCTTTTAAAGGACGCAACAAATTCAGGGTAATTGTAAATGATGGGCTCTCTGCCTCCCAAAGAGGTTTTGCCCAAGCTAGGGCTTTTTCAGACAGCAAAGAAATCATGAACTGGACTTTGTCGCTGTCTGTAGGAAATGCCTGGGGCAGCATTTCAAGGTATACTTTAACCTGATTTATAAATTCTTTGCACTGAGCTGGGTTGCCCCCAAAATACCGAGGGAGCGGGACAGACGCAGTCATTCCTCTAGCCGCAACAGGTTCGGAGGCTACAACCGGTGCCAGAACAGGAAGTGAGGTAGAGGCGGCCGCAATCGCAGGCTGGCCGGGTTTTGGATTCAGATGGACATACTGGTCCAAATGGTGGTTCTGCTGGTCCCACCGGGTAAATAGGTTAGGTATAGGTGTATTGCCTGTACCATCTGTATTCATGGCCCTTGCGTAATGTCAGGAACCAGGAACCAGACAGAGACAGATCTAGATGCAAAAACACCTTTATTTAATAAATAACAAAGAAATAACCAAAAGCAAAGTCCAGGAGGCAAGCAGGGGTCAGTCACCAGAGCGGGTAGTCAGACGAGCCAGGATCAGGAGAACGGAGAGCAGCGGAGTCAGGAACAAGGCCAGAGTCAGGAACCAGGAGCAAACAGGAAACACAGGAACAAGGAGACTTCTGGGGAACAGGAAACCACGCAAGGGCAAGGAGGTTCTGGGATTTGCTGCTTAAATAGGCTGAACTGATTAGCAGCAGGGTTGATTACTATTCTCAGGTGAGTAACCGTGGCAACATGCTGAAGGAGCTGATCGTTAATTACAGCTGAAACCTCAGACACTGAAAAAGGAAGGGTGGCTGTTTAAAACAGCAAAGAAACCCTGACACAGATACACATACAGACACATAGACACATACAGACAGATACACATATAGACATGCATGCAGATACACAGACACAGTAATTGACAAACATTCAGATACACATACAGACAAACAGATACCCATGCAGACAAAGAGACACAAATACAGACACACACAGACACACATACATACAGACATACATACACACACACACACACACAGACAGAAACTCACACACACACTCACAGAGAGACATACACCCACACACACAGAGACATACGCACACACATACACACACAAATATACTGATACAGACATTCTCTCACACACACACAAACTGTTAAAAAAAAAGTTTAGTCTCCCTCCTATTCCCTTTTTGGTGCAGGAGAGTGACTTCCGTGGGGTCCAGTGGTTGCTTAATGCTGCTGGGAGCCCAAGGAATACATTGCTTTCGGGTGGCCCCAAGAGCAAGGGCCACCTGATATGCACTTAATAGGCCCCTTCAATGCGGCCGCGGTGGGGCCCCACCACAATGTCGACGAGCACCCCGGTGAAGGGCCCTGTCGCAAATGTGACCCCTGCATCCGTGGTAGTTCCACCAGTGTGTGGATGGATTTATCACATTGTGTATTTGGAGGTGTGTGTATGTTTGGGGCTGTTTGGGTATTGCATGTTAGAGGCTGCATGTGGGGTTGTGTGCATGTATGTGGGTTGTTAGTGGTGTTGAGTTGTTGGTGATTGTGTGTATGTTTGTGTGTGGGCTGTTTGTATTATTTGTATGAGGGGAGGGTTATTCTGCATTTCTGTGTATATCTAGCAGTGTCGTTGGCTTCCCTGGCTTCCAGTGGAGACCAGGTTGGCCAGGTACAGGTCAAGGACAGGAGCTGCAACAGCAGCTGCAGGCTGCTCTACTACAGTGTGGATTCTCATTCACAAGTGCTGAAATAAAGTAATCTGAGATCACTTCCTCTATTTGCAGCAGTGCATTAATTGAGGATTGTCCTTCACCAGCTTGTCTTTCAAATATCTGAAATTTCACTGGGACTCCTGATAGGCCAGAGCCTGTTTTGCACTAGCAGCCGTGAATGCCATGCAAAGACACTTTAAGTGCCGTGCATGGCAAACGTGCCATAGGTTATCTACCCCTGTCCTATAGTAAGGAAGGATTCTATGTCTTCCTTGATACTGTGTAAAGGATCCTGTTATCCCTGTAGTACCGATCCTTGCAGCTTCTCCCGAACTCCCAGCAGAATAATAACGAAGTAGTGATTATAGCTCCCAATTCTCCCAAACATGAGTCGAGACTTCATAAAGGGGTAAAACGATCAGATTTATTGATAGCCAAACTCAGCCTTTTATGATGGTCTCCCAGCAAGGAAACTCCCACAGGGGACCTTGTGGGAAACTGTGACAAAATATACAGAACCAATCAGTTTACAGTACAATTGTTACCACAGTAACACACCCACAGTAACAGTGCAACCCCTCCTCTCTGTCCTGGAGATAATTAACTTAAGTGGTTGGATAGAACCGAATTATCTCCAGGTAGAGAAAAACATGTCCTTTTTACATTTGGACCAAACTGTATTAAAATCCATAACTTATATTTCGCCGAACGTAGTCTCCATGTTCCACATACCCTCAGATAGCTGGGATCTGAGCACACAATATAGACGAATAGCGCTCAGATCCCACAAACACAGTTCTCAATATCGTCAAGTAAAGTTTTTAGTTCACCGGTTGTTCGGGCAATTGAATCCGAAAAGAATTCCATAACTGCAGCTACCTGGGGTCGGTCTAGCTCGTATAGTAGGTGTAGCGGAGATGCAATATTCCCCAGGTTACCTCCGCTTATAATCCAAGTGAGGCTCAGGAACAAGTAAATAATAAATCCATAGGCAAAGTTTCCAGCAGGTAAAATAACAGCAATCTCCCCACAGCAATCCCAATAACTGGACGACACACAGTTTCAGGAGCAGAACTGACAAGCCTTTAATCACAGTCTCCTTATAAAGCATGCTCCCATGCAAGGGAGGGATTTACAGTAATTATTACAGTAGCCAATCCTGTCCTGGTAACCTCCCACACATCTCCTCCCCTCAGCCAGCATCATAATCCCCTTATCCAGCACACCAATTCCCCCCGTTTCTGGATGTACCCCTAAACGTAGGGGTACCTCTTTAAATCCTACATCCCCGGATACCCCTGATCTGGGTGAACAACATATCCAAAAATCACCCAGATCAGACCAGGGGTTCGGGAAAAGTATGGAGGGAATAAAATGACCGACCGCACGAACTGAGATAGCCGAATTCGGTTCCATGTGAATGGGCCCTGCGGTCGGTCCTGGCATAAGGGAATAAAATACACGAAAACCTCTAGCTATAGAGGCTAGGGAGGGTTCGCCTGAATCCCCTCGTTCGGTATTTTCTATCTACCGAACGAGGGGCCGTTCGGTAGTTTGGAACCGAACGGACCAGGGCTGTGGAGGTCTCAGCGGTGTTCGCCTACTCGAGTGTCCGATTTTAGTTCCAGACACTCGACGGCAAAACACCGCTGTTCGGGAGTTTTAAAATGGCCGCCGCCACGTGTTCGTTTGTCGAATGGCGGCCACCCCCGAGAACAAAGGACGGCTACTTCCTAGTCAATTACCCGTTCGCAACAATGTTGCAACGGGTAATTGAGGACACACTTCACACAGGGGAGGTCTGGTTGTTCGGTAGTTTCATTCGAATAAACTAAGGGAATGAAACTACCGAACAATCACAAGAATACAAGGCTTTAAAACACATAGAAAACTAGCAGATCACACGAATGCAATTATTTCAAAGACATTTGCAGGACAGCCCAGTGCCATCCGCTACACTGCTCCCCCTTGCCCACAAGCCGGCATACACAGTCTGATCCAACACGGATCGGCTTGGGGATGTCCGGGGACTCACGGATCATTTCTCCAGGTCAGTTTGTCTTGACAACCCGTCGGCATTCCCATTCTGTTTACCCGGGCGGTACTGAATATTAAAGTCAAAAGGCTGCAGCGCCAAACTCCAGCGCAGCAGCCTGGCATTGTCCCCAGCCACCCGGTTTAGCCATACCAACGGGTTGTGATCCGTGAGTAACGAAAAAGGCTGTCCATATAGATACGGCTGTAGTTTCTTTAAGGCCCACACCACAGCCAGGCATTCCTTCTCGATGGCGGCGTAGCTTACTTCTCTGGGTAACAGCTTGCGACTGATGTAAGCCACGGGGTGTTCTCCGCCATCGGCTCCGACTTGGCTCAGTACTGCTCCCAATCCAAACATAGAAGCGTCTGTGTGAACAAGAAAACGTTTAGTTGGATTGGGAGCTGCCAAGACAGGAGCATTTATCAGTGCATTTTTCAGATGTTGGAATGCCTGCTCACACTCCGGGGTCCAGGTCACCTGGCGGGGCAAATTCTTCCGAGTAAGGTCAGTGAGAGGTTTGGCGAGGGCGCTATAGTTAGGGACAAACTTCCTGTAATACCCAGCGGTCCCTAGAAAGGCTAACACCTGGGTTTTAGTCCTAGGAGTGGGCCACTGGGCCACGGCTTCTACCTTGGCTGGTTCGGGCTTCTGTTTGCCGCAACCCACTCTATGTCCGAGGTACTGCACCTCGGCCATCCCTATGCTGCACTTGGCCGGTTTCAATGTCAAACCAGCTTCCTTAATCCTGTCTAGAACCGCTCCTATATGGGCCAAGTGCTCCTGCCACGTATTGCTAAAAATGGCAATATCGTCCAGGTAGGCACAGGTGTAGTCTTGGAACCCATCCAGGAGTCGGTCTACCATCCGCTGGAAAGTAGCTGGGGCGTTTTTCATCCCAAATGGCATGACCTTAAACTGGTACAAGCCAAATGGGGTGACAAAGGCCGATTTCGGGATGGCCTCTGGGGCCAGGGGGATTTGCCAATACCCCTTACATAAGTCAATGGTAGTGAGGTATTGACCCCTGGCCATTCTGTCCAGTAGCTCATCTATCCGTGGCATAGGGTATGCATCGGACACCGTTTTCTCGTTTAATCTCCGGTAGTCTACGCAGAAGCGGGTCGTACCGTCCCGCTTCGGTACGAGTACTACCGGAGAAGCCCAGGGACTATCTGAGGGCTCAATCACCCCCAGTTGGAGCATCTCATCGATCTCCTTGCGCATATTTTCCCTTACCGCTTCGGGGATGCGGTAGGGGGTCTGGCGCATCGGTAGTTGCCCTGGGGTCTCTACCCGGTGAGTGGCCAGAGGGGTGTACCCAGGTACATTAGAGAACGTGTCTCGTTTCTCCTCCAACAGCTGCTGTACCTCGATGCGCTCCTGTGGGCTCAGCCGGTCTCCCAGTGTGACTTCCCCTAAATCCCCAGACAGCTGCCCATCTTCCAGCAGATCTGGGAGTGGTAAGCTGTCAAACTCATCCGAATTGGGCGCACATATGGCGGTTACCTCCTCGGAGCGCGCTTGGTAGGGCTTCATCATGTTCACATGGAGCATGCGTCGCCCTCCCGTCCCTGTACAGGGGCCAATTATATAGGTGGTGTCACATCTCTGTTCCACCACCCTATAAGGTCCCTGCCAGGCGGCCTGTAGCTTGTCATGTCGGATAGGCTTTAAAATTAGCACTTTCTGTCCGACCTGAAAGCTACGGTCCCTGGCTCCCCGGTCATACCATGTGCGCTGGCGGGTCTGTGCCGCCTGAAGGTTTTCCCTTACCGTCCTGGTTAAGGCTTCCAGGCGGTCTCGGAGAGCCAACACATATGGTATGATGGGGGTGCCATCTGCGCTCCGGTCTCCCTCCCAATGCTCTCTTATAAGATCTAAGGGGCCTCTGACCCTCCTCCCAAACAGCAGTTCAAACGGGGAGAACCCCGTGGATTCCTGCGGCACCTCCCGGTAAGCGAATAGGAGATGCGGCAGGAACCGCTCCCAGTCCTTGTGGGTCTCTGCGAAGGTTCGGAGCATTTGTTTCAATGTGCCATTGAACCGTTCGCAGAGCCCATTAGTCTGGGGGTGGTAAGGGGCACTGATAATAGGCTTAATGCCACAGATCCTCCAGAGGTGTTGGGTGAATTCTGCGGTAAATTGGGTACCCTGATCCGAGATAATCTCCCTGGGTAATCCCAACCGGGAGAATATCTGCATGAGGGCATCCGCGACCGTTTCAGCCTGAATGTTGGTCAGAGCCACCGCCTCTGGATATCTGGTAGCATAGTCTACTACCGTTAAAATGTACCTTTTGCCTGACGGGCTGGCTTTCTTGAGGGGACCTATCAAGTCTACCGCTATTCTGCTAAAAGGTTCCTCAATTATTGGCAAGGGGTGTAGCTTCGCCTTCCTCCGGTCTCCCCTTTTCCCTACCCTCTGGCAGGTGTCGCAGGTGGTGCAATACCGGCGCACTTCCTGGCTGATCCCTGGCCAGAAGAAATTTTGGGTCAGGCGGTACCTAGTGCGGCTGACCCCTAGATGTCCGGATAGCGGGATATCGTGCGCTATCCGGAGTAGCTCTGCTCGGTACCGCTGCGGCACCACTAGCTGCCTCGTCACTATTGGGTCTGACCCCTCAATCTGCTTGTCTGTCTCCCTGTACAAAAGCTGCTTGTCCCAGACAAATCTCTCCCCCTCTCCCCCCGGAGGGTCTGCTGTCACCTTGTCTCTGTATACCTGCAAGGTGGGGTCAGTCACTACCTCTGCTGCAAATTCGTTAGGAGGGGCCCAGGGGACACAGTCAAGGGAAGGGGAAGGGTCTCTTACCTGAACCTCCGGAAGTGTGTTGTAGTCCTGGGTGCGGGCCTGTTGACGGGTGACCACAGGATGAGCTTCTCCTGTGGTGGACGTCTGGGGCTCAAAAGCAGATGTGAGCCTCCCCAGATCGTTCCCCAATAAAACCTCCGCCGGTAACTGCGGCATCAACCCCACCTCCACATGTCCTGCCCCCGCTCCCCAATGTAAATGTACCCTTGCTGTAGGTAGCCGGTACACTGCTCCCCCGGCTACCCTGACGGCCACAGTTTTACTTAGTCTCGCTTCATCCGAGACCAGGTGACTTTTGACCAAGGTGATGGTAGCCCCCGAATCACGTAGGCCCTGTACTGCTTTACCCTCCAAGTATACGGTCTGCCTGTGATGCTGTCTGTTATCAGCATTGGCCTGGACTGGATCCGCCTCGTGTAGTACTTCCCACTGTTCCACGGTTGTTATGGGAACAGCTGACCCATATGGTGTGGCCACTATATTTTGGTAGTGATGGGCGGCGGCTGCTCTCGGTGGTGGTGGTGGTGGGCCGGGGCGAATCCAGGTAGAACGATCCCTCAGCTGGGGACATTCCCTTTTATAATGTCCCCACTTCTGGCAGTGATGACAGGGGCCAGAAGCGGGCTGGCGAAACCGGGGCTGTACAGCGGGTGGTGGTGGTGGTAGTTGCCTCGGTGGAGCTGGGTTGTAGCTGTTTCCCCCAAAGGTTTTAAAAATAGCTTTTGGGGCTGCTGGTTTCTGCTGCCTGCGTGCATCCAAGTACTCATCGGCCTTCCTAGCAGCTTCGGTAAGGGAGGTAGGGTTTCTGTCCCTCACCCATTCCTGGACCTCACCTGTTATCCCCTCATAGAATTGCTCCAACAACACCATTTGCAATAAGTCCTCCATGGACCGAGCCTTATTGGACTGTACCCACCCCAGAGCGGCCCGATGCAACTTGCAAGCCCATTCCACATGAGAGTCCTTGTCATTTCTCTTTAGGTCTCTAAACCGTCGCCGATATGCCTCTGGCGTGATTGCATATCGGGCCAGGATCACTTCTTTTACTCTGCGGTAATTCCGAATTTCCTCATCAGGTACAGTTCTATAGGCTTCCGCCGCCTTCCCTGTGAGCTTCCCTGCTAAAATAGGCACCCACTCATCTGGGCTAATATTATGCAATGCACACAGCCTTTCAAAGTCTTGGAGAAAAGCATCTATATCTTCCTCTGCTTCTATATACGTTTTAAAAGCTTGGTAAGGAATTTTTGTCTTACCCTGTGTGATGGTAGTTGTGGTAGCATTCCTCTCCAGCTGCTGTAGTGGCCTTTGACGCAGTATAAACTCCTGTACCTCTGACATTGTCCTGGCTATAATATCCGTTGTTGGATTCTCTCCATAAAAGGACAGCCTGAACTGCACCTCTCTCCGGAACTCTTCTTTTTCAGCTCCATCTGTTGCACTCTGTTGCTCAGGGATTACCCTGTCCTCCTGCTGGCCATCACTTCTGCAATGAGGATTGCTTTCTTTTTGTTGCTGGCTGCAATGCCTTTCGCTTCCAGGAGATCTTTTAGCGTGGATCTTTTAAGCTTGGCATAATCACTCTCCATCCGTATTCCATTAGTCCTTGTTCCCTTGTGAGTCTGGATCCCAGCGCTGCCAACCAATGTAGCGGAGATGCAATATTCCCCAGGTTATCTCCGCTTATAATCCAAGTGAGGCTCAGGAACAAGTAAATAATAAATCCATAGGCAAAGTTTCCAGCAGGTAAAATAACAGCAATCTCCCCACAGCAATCCCAATAACTGGACGACACACAGTTTCAGGAGCAGAACTGACAAGCCTTTAATCACAGTCTCCTTATAAAGCATGCTCCCATGCAAGGGAGGGATTTACAGTAATTATTACAGTAGCCAATCCTGTCCTGGTAACCTCCCACATATCTCCTCCCCTCAGCCAGCATCATAATCCCCTTATCCAGTACACCAATTCCCCCCGTTTCTGGATGTACCCCTAAACGTAGGGGTACCTCTTTAAATCCTACATCCCCGGATACCCCTGATCTGGGTGAACAACATATCCAAAAATCACCCAGATCAGACCAGGGGTTCGGGAAAAGTATGGAGGGAATAAAATGACCGACCGCACGAACTGAGATAGCCGAATTCGGTTCCATGTGAATGGGCCCTGCGGTCGGTCCTGGCATAAGGGAATAAAATACACAAAAGCCTCTAGCTATAGAGGCTAGGGAGGGTTCGCCTGAATCCCCTCGTTCGGTATTTTCTATCTACCGAACGAGGGGCCGTTCGGTAGTTTGGAACCGAACGGACCAGGGCTGTGGAGGTCTCAGCGGTGTTCGCCTACTCGAGTGTCCGATTTTAGTTCCAGACACTCGACGGCAAAACACCGCTGTTCGGGAGTTTTAAAATGGCCGCCGCCACGTGTTCGTTTGTCGAATGGCGGCCACCCCCGAGAACAAAGGACGGCTACTTACTGTTCAATTACCCGTTCGCAACAATGTTGCAACGGGTAATTGAGGACATACTTCACACAGGGGAGGTCTGGTTGTTCGGTAGTTTAATTCGAATAAACTAAGGGAATGAAACTACCGAACAATCACAAGAATACAAGGCTTTAAAACACATAGAAAACTAGAAGATCACACGAATGCAATTATTTCAAAGACATTTGCAGGACAGCCCAGTGCCATCCGCTACAGTAGGAAAGTCCCGAACGGCAAGATTTTCGTGAGTTATTAAACGAATGGACGGGGACTTGGTACACTTCCGCGGTGTGTGGCTAAATAAGTGTCCAAAAACAGTTCCAGAGGGTCGACGACCATCTACCGCTGATCGTTTGACGATTTTAAAATGGCCACCGCCACGTGTTCGGCAAACGAACGCGGACCACCAAGCCTTTCCTCAATTACCTTGCGGTTAACTGCAAGGTCTGGGTGGTAAATGAGCTGCACACGACCCTGGTCGGAGGTTAGGTGGTTCGGGAGATTGTTCTGACCTTTTACAAATACACGAAATAGCCAAACACATGAATATTTAGATGAAATGCTGCTTCCCTGAGTCTGTCCAAACAGGGGTTTCGTTACACTCTGAATCTTGTCTGCGGGTAGACTAGACTTCATTGTATTGAGTCAAGATTTATGATTAGGAATATCAAACTAGTGGAGGGGCTGTCTTTAACATGGGGAAAACGACCCAGACCCAGATACCCCGGGGGGGCCCTCAGCAGCTGCCCGCACTAAGGGTCACTAAGGGTCACCCAGTGGGCATTTGTAAGCAGGAGCCCGGAACGCGCACTGTACCCCTTTTGCTTAACCCCTTTTGCCTCTTGCTTTTCAGCAGCCTGGGAGGAAGTGACTGCCACGGTTACTTCCTCCCAGTGAGAACACAGGAGGCAGTGAGGAGGGGGCTGGGCCAGGAGAGCCCTACCTCCCAACAGCCTCACCCACCACTCTGGACACCAGGGAAGGAACCCTTCAAGGTTTGAAACGGGTGTGTCAGTATGTCTGTCTGTGTGTGTATGTGTGTGTCAGTATGTCTATCAGTGTATGTGTCTGTGTGTGTCAGTATGTCTGTCAGTGTATGTGTCTTTGTGTGTCAGTATATCTATCAGTGTATGTGTGTGTCAGTATGTCTGTCAGTGTATCTGTCTTTGTATGTCAGTGTGTCTATCAGTGTATATGTCTTTGTGTGTCAGTATGTCTGTCAGTGGATGTGTCTTTGTGTGTCACTATGTGTGTGTGTGTGTGTGTATGTGTGTGTGTGTGTCAGTATGTCTGTCAGTGTATGTGTCTGTGTATGTCAGTATATCTGTCAGTGGATGTGTCTTTGTGTGTCAGTATGTCTGTCACTGTGTGTGTGTGTATGTGTGTGTCAGTATGTCTGTCAGTGTGTGAATATGTGTGTCAGTATGTATATCAGTGTATGTGTCTGTGTGTGTCAGTATGTCTGTCAGTGTATGTGTCTGTATGTGTGTCAGTATGTCTGTCAGTGGATGTGTCTTTTTGTGTCAGTATGTCTGTCACTGTGTTGTGTGTGTATATGTGTGTCAGTATGTCTTTCAGTGTGTGTCAGTATGTCTGTCAGTGTATGTGTCTTTGTGTGTCAGTATGTCTGTCAGTTGATGTTTCTGTGTGTGTCAGTATGCCTGTCAGTGTGTGTGTGTGTGTGTCAGTATGTCTATCAGTGTATGTGTCTTAGTGTGACAGTATGTCTGTCAGTATGTCTGTCAGTGGATGTTTCTGCGTTTGTCAGTCTGTCAGTGTGTGTGTGTGTGTCAGTATGTCTGTTAGTGTGTGTGTGTGTGTGTTAGTATATGTGTCCATGTGTCAGTATGTCTGACAGTGTGTGTGTGTCAGCATGTCTGTCAGGGTATGTGTCTGTGTCTGTATGTCTGTCAGTGTGTGTATGTGTGGGTCAGTATGTCTATCAGTGTATGTGTCTGTGTGTGTCAGTATGTCTGTCAGTGTATGTGTCTTTGTGTGTCAGTATATCTATCAGTGTATGTGTGTGTCAGTATGTCTGTCAGTGTATCTGTCTTTGTATGTCAGTGTGTCTGTCAGTGTATATGTCTTTGTGTGTCAGTATATCTGTCAGTGGATGTGTCTTTGTGTGTCAGTATGTCTGTCACTGTGTGTGTGTGTCAGTATGTCTGTCAGTGTGTATATGTGTGTCAGTATGTCTTTCAGTGTGTGTCAGTATGTCTGTCAGTGTATGTGTCTTTGTGTGACAGTATGTCTGTCAGTATGTCTGTCAGTGGATGTTTCTGCGTTTGTCAGTCTGTCAGTGTGTGTGTGTGTGTCAGTATGTCTGTCAGTATGTGTGTGTGTGTTAGTATATGTGTCCATGTGTCAGTATGTCTGACAGTGTGTGTGTGTCAGCATGTCTGTCAGGGTATGTGTCTGTATGTCTGTCAGTGTGTGTATGTGTGTGTCAGTATGTCTATCAGTGTATGTGTCTGTGTGTGTCAGTATGTCTGTCAGTGTATGTGTCTTTGTGTGTCAGTATATCTATCAGTGTATGTGTGTGTCAGTATGTCTGTCAGTGTATCTGTCTTTGTATGTCAGTGTGTCTGTCAGTGTATGTCTTTGTGTGTCAGTATGTCTGTCAGTGGATGTGTCTTTGTGTGTCAGTATGTCTGTCACTGTGTGTGTCTGTGTGTATGTGTGTGTGTGTGTGTCAGTATGTCTATCAGTGTATGTGTATTTGTGTGACAGTATGTCTGTCAGTGGATGTTTCTGCGTTTGTCAGTCTGTCAGTGTGTGTGTGTGTGTCAGTATGTCTGTCAGTATGTGTGTGTGTGTTAGTATATGTGTCCATGTGTCAGTATGTCTGACAGTGTGTGTGTGTCAGCATGTCTGTCAGGGTATGTGTCTGTATGTCTGTCAGTGTGTGTATGTGTGTGTCAGTATGTCTATCAGTGTATGTGTCTGTGTGTGTCAGTATGTCTGTCAGTGTATGTGTCTTTGTGTGTCAGTATATCTATCAGTGTATGTGTGTGTCAGTATGTCTGTCAGTGTATCTGTCTTTGTATGTCAGTGTGTCTGTCAGTGTATGTCTTTGTGTGTCAGTATGTCTGTCAGTGTATGTGTCTGTGTGTGTCAGTATATCTGTCAGTGGATGTTTCTTTGTGTGTCAGTATGTCTGTCACTGTGTGTGTGTGTGTCAGTATGTCTGTCAGTGTGTGAATATGTGTGTCAGTATGTATATCAGTGTATGTGTCTGTGTGTGTCAGTATGTCTGTCAGTGTATGTGTCTGTGTGTGTCAGTATGTCTGTCAGTGGATGTGTCTTTGTGTGTCAGTATGTCTGTCACTGTGTTTTGTGTCAGTATGTCTGTCAGTGTGTGTATATGTGTGTCAGTATGTCTTTCAGTGTGTGTCAGTATGTCTGTCAGTGTATGTGTCTTTGTGTGTCTGTATGTCTGTCAGTGGATGTTTCTGTGTGTGTCAGTATGCCTGTCAGTGTGTGTGTGTCAGTATGTCTGTCAGTGTGTGTGTGTGTCAGTATGTCTATCAGTGTATGTGTCTTTGTGTGACAGTATGTCTGTCAGTATGTCTGTCAGTGGATGTTTCTGCATTTGTCAGTCTGTCAGTGTGTGTATGTGTCAGTATGTCTGTTAGTATGTGTGTGTGTGTTAGTATATGTGTCCATGTGTCAGTATGTCTGACAGTGTGTGTGTGTCAGCATGTCTGTCAGGGTATGTGTCTGTGTCTGTATGTCTGTCAGTGTGTGTGTCAGTATGTCTTTGTGTGTCAGTATATCTGTCAGTAAATATATGTGTGTCAGTATGTGTGTCTATGTGTGTATGTGTCAGTATGTCTGTTAGTGTATATGTCTGTGTAAGTATATCTTGCACCTCTCTACTTTAGTTCTCCAACTGCGTTAGGGTGAAATGCATGATTGCATGCCAGGGAGTGGGGGCATGTGAGGGAGGCAGGGTCCAGGGGCCCCCCAAAAAATGCTTTGCTCAGGGTCCTACTAATAGTATAGATGGATCTGGAGGGGCCTATAGTTTTTCTTAGCTAGAAAATTATCAAGGTAATGTATCACCACTGGGCAGCTACAAACACTTAGGAGGAGCCAAAAGAGGGTTTTTGCAAAGACAGTTTTGGACTGCTCCTGGCCTGACTATAAGGCTGGTGGAAAAATAGTATTTCCCCATCCATTTGATTCCGTAAAGATGCCCTAGTGACAGAGGTATGGGGAGCAACTTGAAGGCATTGGAAATGTAAGTTTTTCATAGCCTTGCTGCTTTCCTGGCCTTCAAGATTGTTTGTATAGCAATATCTGTATCACTTATATTTGGTAAAACTGAATGTATGGCTCCCTTTACATAGTCAAACAGTTAATTTAGTTTAATGCATTCAGGTATGTTGCGAATTCGTATATTATTTCTTCTACTCCTATCTTCTGCAAATTTTACATTTGCTAACACTTGCACACGGGAAACAAGTGATGAATGGTCATTCGCATAAACCTCTAATTCATTTTCAATGTGGTTCATCCTAATATTTAATTCAGTTATATCTTTTTTTATTTTGGTTATACGGGCGTCTAGATCATTACAGATCTCCTCACTATTTTGTCGAAGAAGGATTTGTAATATAGAAACTGTTATTGGGGAGTCACCTAACCTGTTGTCAGGAACTGTCATTTCCACATTCGGAGGTAATTTACTGTCGCCCATGCCTGAAACATGTGATGGTAATGTTTTTTCGCTATTCTTCAATCCATTTGATTTTTTGTGCTTTTTTGTTTTAACATGTTGAAGAATCCTTTTAGTAATAAAATGATGTGAGAAATATGATACTTTTTAAAAGAAATTCATGCATTTATGGACTTTGTTGCTCAATACCACACAGAACTTTTCAGTTAGGCAGCCACCTTGGTTAAGCCACGCCCCCTCCCATCTGTTTAGCATTATCTATTGTGACATAGTATAATGAAAATTCTTCTGATGGAATCAAGGAATTTAGACTGGGTATTGCTAAAGAACATGAATTTTTTTTTTACTGTTAGATCATTATTTTTATATATATATATATATATATATATATATATATATATATATATATATGATCTAAGTACTTTTATTTAATTTAGAAACTGCTTTTAAATGTTTATTAACTTTTCTAAACTTTTTTTCAGGCATTAGGGGGACTGCCTGACATTCCCTGCAGGCACTGCACAAGCCGAATATTTCACCCATGTGATCACGATGACCCCACGATCACATTTCTAAGGAGGGCCAGATTAGCGGTGGGGGGACTGCCTGGGCTGTCAGACAGTCCCCAGGATCTAGACCGCCAGCGGGGTTCATTTTGGCTTTATTTTTGTTAAATAAATTATGACACAGTATATGTCATGTGTTGTTCATGTGAGATTGTATTTACCTAATTTTAAGGTACAGATGATTGTCCTGATATGTAAAACCATAGAATTCAAAGAGCGGGTACGTTCCCATGACTGTATATTGGCCTAATGAGAGCAAAACACATTAACAACAAAATGGTTGACTGAGTGTCGAATGTACTTGTGGCTTTGTGTTCTAGTAGGACAAATTTTGAGGATGCCGAATGTCCAGAATCTAATGTTTTACTGAGCAAATGGCCTAACAAGGGCTAAACAAGGGTCTTGTAAATCTATTAGTTTGGCCGAATGTGAGGCCAAAATGCCCTAATTGGATTTGACTGAATGTGGGCCGAAGGACATTGCCTATTCATGATGGGAAACAGCTGAAACAGGTCAAATGTATGTATAGAGGACGAATGAGGGCTGAATGACATGACTCACAGTTAGTTGCCGCCAAATGAGGTAAAGGAAAGTCGTGGCTGGGCTGAATGCCGAAGGCATCAATTGGCCGAATTACTTCTTGCAGAGGCACGAACAATGGGAAACCCACGTGTATTGGGCCTTCCACTTGTAGCAGTATTTTGTCGGCTGTGTGTCACGAGGAGTAGTTTCTTTGGACCAGAACCAGACGTTAGAGTCAGTAAATGAACCATACGATAATGACCCACAGTGAGGAGTGCCCTGTGTTTAAAAAGGCTGGGTAACTGAAGCCATTCCCCCAACTTGTAGGTTACAGCTCTGAGTGCTCCTCAACTGGGACTACAACGGCCTTTACTTTTCACATCCTTTGTAGTTTCTCTTTCAGTTTTTGGTATTTGTTTACCCTCTCAGTTCCTTCTTCCTGATGTTATAGTATTACTACATCCACCACCACTGCAATCTTCTGTTCCATGTCTACCACCCCGATGTCAGATTAGTTGGCCACTACTTGCTTGCCTGTCTGGATCTGAAAGCCCCACAGGATCTTAGACCCTCCCATTCTCAACTATCCTTTGTGATATCTCCCATCTGTTCTTATGCAGGTTCAAACCATATTCTGTGCATATATTTCTATACACAAATTCAGAAACTTGGTTGTGCCTCCTTATATTTCCTCGTTAACCAAGACCTAATTTTGATCTTTCCACTTCCATGAAGTTGATCCAGTTTGGGGCAGAGATTCGGGTTGGCAATCTTCTCTAAGTATGGGTGTAGATATTAGAATATCTTCCTCTCATGGCTCATTTATGATGTTTAGTGTACCCCTTCTAATTGCCCCTCCACTCTGCTCTTGCTTGAGTCAGTCGTATCATTAGGCAACGCAGGCATCTACCTACTGACACATTGCTGGTAGAGGCACAGTGCAACGGGTTCCATCTCTGCCAAAGTGACTGTGCAACATCAAGGGAGCTGCTGTGCACTGGTGGAACAGATCCCTTGCATGCTCTGTACAGATGCTGGGTGCCAGCATGTGATATGACCCCACCTCCAGCATCAACACAGAGCAAGCAGGCACTCACATGCTGAACTTATTTGGGACATTTCTTTGGAGTTATCAAAGAACATAAACCCGAAATGAGGGACAGTTCTAAGATGCCCTGAATGCACTAAGCTCAATTTGTGCAGGTTAAACACATCTAATGTTGTATTTGTGCTGTGCTTATTGGTAACTTGTCTCTGATATCCCCAGATGCAGGATACCAGAAAACAAACCTGGGACAGTGGTTCAGGGATCCAAATTTAATACTGTCCCATCAAATTTAGGCCAGTCGAGATGTATTGTCCAAAGACTGTTAGCGCATTTCAACAGAACTCTTCAACTTTCATTCGTCTATGTATTATATGTACGTTGCATGATTAATAAAAATCAATAAAAGTATCACAGACTAAATGAGATGAAGACAAACTAAACTTTAAATATTAAAGGGTTATTTCACCCAAAAAGAATGTTTTAATAAAAGTGTTTTTGGTTAGAGTTAAAAAAATAAAATAAAATAAATGAGGAATAAAGAAAAAACTTCAAGTGGTGAGGCCAAGTCGGGGAGGACTTGTGTGTCATCTAGGGGGGTGTCATGCTGCTATACATACATGCTTACAACAGATGTTAAATATGTACAGAATTGACATTGAGAAATGATTCACTGAATGCTTCAATAGTGTCTACCAAGAAAAACACTTTAATTTGACCTTCATATTGCAGGAAAACTCTTATTCTTTATTAGAATGGACATATTCAGGGCAAGTCCAATACCTTATGTGTCTGGAATTGCTTACTTGGGAATAATCCATAAGCTGCCTTTAAACAGTACCAAAATTGCAATTTGGCATTAAAGTTGTTAATTGTTCCATGAATGCTGCAATTCAAAAACACATAGGGAATCACCTCAACAGTGTTGAGGACAAAGAGTTAGGCAAAGCCTATAACACAATGACAGACCTTGAATGAGTTGTTTACCAACATAAAGTTAAAGGACCACTATAGGCATCCAGACCACTTCAGCTTAATGAATTGGTCTGGGTGCCAGGTCCCCTCTAGGATTAACTCCTTTTTTTAGAAACATAGCAGTTTCAGAGAAACTGCTATATTTATAAATTGGTTAATCCAGCCTCCAAATCCTCTAGTGGCTGTCTCATTGACAGCCGCTAGAGGCGCTTGCGTGCTTCTCACTGTGAAAATCACAGTGAGAACACGCAAACGTCCATAGGAAAGCACTATAAATGCTTTCCTATGAGACCGGCTGAATGCGCGCGCAGCTCCTGCCGCGCATGCGCATTCAGCCGAAGAGGAGGATCGGAGGCGGAGAGGAGGAGGAGAGCTCCCCGCCCGGCGCTGGAATTAAGGTAAGTTTAACCCCTTTCCTCGCCATCCAAACGAGTATGTTTTCCTGGCACTATAGTGGTCCTTTAATTGTAGCTTCTGGTAAATTTAATGAACAGTGACACCTGCTGGTGAAACAAGAATTTGCCTTTACTGACATGTTAAACAAGGGTACTCCATGCATCATCAAGTATCTTGCAATGTTTTTTTTATTAAAAAAATCAGGTTTTTTTGTTTGTTTGTTTTTTACATTCATTTTTTTTTTTTTGTGCATTGCAGAGTTAACAAGAATACGTTAACATTTTTCGAAATTCTGAAACGACAGGTAGAGACCTATCAGGAAATGCTGAGGAAACTGCACTTTTTGTAGTAAATTTGAAAAACATGAAGAACACAGTGTTATGTAGGTGAGACAGAAAGAGAGAGAATCAACCTGAAAAATAAAACTGTTAATAATGTACAAGAAACATATACAGGGAGTGCAGAATTATTAGGCAAATGAGTATTTTGACCACATCATCCTCTTTATGCATGTTGTCTTACTCCAAGCTGTATAGGCTCGAAAGCCTACTACCAATTAAGCATATTAGGTGATGTGCATCTCTGTAATGAGAAGGGGTGTGGTCTAATGACATCAACACCCTATATCAGGTGTGCATAATTATTAGGCAACTTCCTTTCCTTTGGCAAAATGGGTCAAAAGAAGGACTTGACAGGCTCAGAAAAGTCAAAATAGTGAGATATCTTGCAGAGGGATGCAGCACTCTTAAAATTGCAAAGCTTCTGAAGCGTGATCATCGAACAATCAAGCGTTTCATTCAAAATAGTCAACAGGGTCGCAAGAAGCGTGTGGAAAAACCAAGGCGCAAAATAACTGCCCATGAACTGAGAAAAGTCAAGCGTGCAGCTGCCACGATGCCACTTGCCACCAGTTTGGCCATATTTCAGAGCTGCAACATCACTGGAGTGCCCAAAAGCACAAGGTGTGCAATACTCAGAGACATGGCCAAGGTAAGAAAGGCTGAAAGACGACCACCACTGAACAAGACACACAAGCTGAAACGTCAAGACTGGGCCAAGAAATATCTCAAGACTGATTTTTCTAAGGTTTTATGGACTGATGAAATGAGAGTGAGTCTTGATGGGCCAGATGGATGGGCCCGTGGCTGGATTGGTAAAGGGCAGAGAGCTCCAGTCCGACTCAGACGCCAGCAAGGTGGAGGTGGAGTACTGGTTTGGGCTGGTATCATCAAAGATGAGCTTGTGGGGCCTTTTCGGGTTGAGGATGGAGTCAAGCTCAACTCCCAGTCCTACTGCCAGTTCCTGGAAGACACCTTCTTCAAGCAGTGGTACAGGAAGAAGTCTGCATCCTTCAAGAAAAACATGATTTTCATGCAGGACAATGCTCCATCACACGCGTCCAAGTACTCCACAGCGTGGCTGGCAAGAAAGGGTATAAAAGAAGAAAATCTAATGACATGGCCTCCTTGTTCACCTGATCTGAACCCCATTGAGAACCTGTGGTCCATCATCAAATGTGAGATTTACAAGGAGGGAAAACAGTACACCTCTCTGAACAGTGTCTGGGAGGCTGTGGTTGCTGCTGCACGCAATGTTGATGGTGAACAGATCTAAACACTGACAGAATCCATGGATGGCAGGCTTTTGAGTGTCCTTGCAAAGAAAGGTGGCTATATTGGTCACTGATTTGTTTTTGTTTTGTTTTTGAATGTCAGAAATGTATATTTGTGAATGTTGAGATGTTATATTGGTTTCACTGGTAATAATAAATAATTGAAATGGGTATATATTTGTTTTTTGTTAAGTTGCCTAATAATTATGCACAGTAATAGTCACCTGCACACACAGATATCCCCCTAACATAGCTATAACTAAAAACAAACTAAAAACTACTTCCAAAAATATTCAGCTTTGATATTAATGAGTTTTTTGGGTTCATTGAGAACATGGTTGTTGTTCAATAATAAAATTAATCCTCAAAAATACAACTTGCCTAATAATTCTGCACTCCCTGTATAAGCCACTGGGTTTTAATATTCAACTATGGAAACATTGCGATAAGGTAGCAGAGTGTGATTATGAGTGTTACAAACAAGCTGCAGGTAAGGATTGTAGATCTGTCACCCGATTCCCAATGAGGGTCAGTCCCAGCCTCCCCATTGTCTCTCCATTGGGCCCAAGCACACAGCCAGCGCAGGAACAGCCTCCACAATGAGACATTGTGATCCCCAGCCTGAGCCCGCATCTGCCTGCTGAAAATCCAATCTTGCCGGTAACAGGAGTGGTAAGCCTCCAATACAAATAGGTTGCTTGCTTGCCCGGTATTGGGGCGGATCAGAGCGTAGATGTCAGAGTTACTGACCGCTCATTTGCAGCACCCTTTTGGCATCATGTGGGAAAGGCCCACACAAGCTGCTTTGGACCATGGGAGCCATGACTCGTCTTGCAGAACTTGAGGTAAGACCCCTTTCATTAAGCCTAGCACAGAAGGTAGCACAAATGCGATCAAAATTCAAGAGGAGCGAGTCCCTGAGCAATAGCGGCTGCTGGAAAGTGCTGCAGGTCCCAGAAGTGCGGCCATCTTAAGAACCAAGCCTCAATCCTCTAGTTCAGCTGCAGGCTGGATGTCTTGTCGACGGGACCCCACCAATACACCTGTGGAAAAAGGAATTGTGACGAGACCAATCTCGCCACATTGCATTGGAGAAGCCTGGTTGTTCGCCTGTTGCCTTTGGATTATGGCCCCATTTTAAAAGGCTTGATTTTCCCCTGCAAAGACATGAAAGCCGGGTCATTTGGTGTTTTCCCTGTTTGAGCGGTGATACCCCAGATAGCTATGCCATGGAGCCCATTCGTATAATGAAAGACTATGGGAAAGACTTTGGCTGCATGGCAATTGAACTGTATGTGTGTGCTCTGAGCGCCATTCAGTAATAATGTGCGCTCAGATCTGAGCTATCTGGGGATATGTTGAATGTACCTGTTTTGTGCAATGTCTGCACAGTTATATGTTTTTATGTGTTTTATTGTCTTTTTCTGCCATGTGTTCAATGGAGTTTTGCCTCTGTCTTTGGAGATAATTGGATTACTTCCCAATTATCTCCAGGATAGAAGACTCTGTGGAACTGGTTTTGGGCAGAAAAGCCATGCTTCCTTTGGTCACAAAGGTCTACGATCTATCTTTTGAACCACTGGACCAATTTGGATGATTTTGACATATGTTTGTATTTGGAGTATGCAGATTCTGAAAATGTATGATATTTTCACTTCTTCGGTTGGATCCTTTGTCAGTTTTTTATAGGTTTTTCGGTCTCCTAGTGATTTTAGGCACTCGGCTATATAATCTTTTGTTTCCATTAGAACAACCCCACCCCCTTTCTGCGCTGGTTTGATCGCCAGTGTTTCATCTTTTTTTTAGACGTTTTAGTGCTGTTCTTTCCTCAAAATGTAAATTATACTTGGATTTTTGGGGATTTTTTATTTTCTGTATCATTTTTTTCAAAGGTATTCATTTCCTCTGAAATATATGAACCAGGGGAAAAGGAGGATGGTTCTCTTAGATCGGAATGTATATAAAAAAAATTTTTAGGAAGAATTTGTTGAGGCCTTATTTTCTCTTAAATTTTTGTAAGTCTATATACACACTAAATTTATCAAGGTTTTTTTGTGGGTGCGAATTTTAAAACTCTACCTAATAGCTTCCTTTGAGGTATAGTTACGGTCCTATTTGTTAAGGTAAATATGCCACTTTGTTTTGTGGTTTGTCTCTGTTCCTCCTAGATTTCCTGTACTTCTCCTCCTTTTTCCTGGTGACCTTCTGATGTTGAGTGGTTCTTTGTGTTTTTTCTTGGTACGCAGTTCCCCAAAATCCTCCTCCCTTGGGGACCTTGCTAAATGTTCAAATCTATTGTATAGTGGAACATCTCTATTGTAGGGAATATTCTTGCCTCTTCTATATTGTTGCCTATTTTTAACGTGCTCTCTCGTTGTTACATTTGTTTTAGGAGGCAAAATTCTTCCTCCTGTGGTTTTCATGGGTTCTTTCCTTCTCACCACTTTGTACTTCTTCGTTCAATCGATCGGCTTAATGTCCTTTGTCTTGGTTACATTTTTTTGACAGTCGATGTCTTCCTCTTTGGAGTATTTGGATGGACGTAATTGTTGTCTTTTGTTCTCTGGTTCAGAGCATTAATTCGTCTGTTAACGTTCCAATTTTCTTTGCAGATTTTTGTTTAACATTGTATTAACTATATATATAGTTAATACGATGTTAAACACTCAGCTCTACCTCGTATACATGTCAAACTTGTGGCCCACAACTAATATGTTTGCGGCTCATGGGCCGTGGCGAGGTAGCGCTGAGTGTAAGCTCTCCCTTCTCAGCTCCCCTCAGTAATGCCGGGAGCCAGAATATGACGTCACTCCGGCTCCCGGCATCACTGGCGGCGCGCGAGGGAGTTGAGCAGGGAGAACTTACACTCAGCGCTCCCTCGCCACCTGTCTGCCCCCAGCCTGCACGCCTGCCTGCCTGCCTGCCCAGCAGCTCCACTAGACCCCAGGTAAGAAATCCACCCAGCTCTCCCAAAGGTAGATAGGCTGGGTGGATTTCAATTTAAAAAAAAGTGTTGGGGGGAAATGTGTGTTTGTGTGTGTGTGTGTGCATGGCTGTCTGTGTCCATGGCTGTCTGTGCGTATGGCTGTCTGGCTGAATGGCTGTCTGTGCATGTGTATGTCTGGCTGAATGGCTGTCTGTGTGTGTATGGCTGTCTGTGTGTGTATGGCTGTCTGTGTGCAGGGGTGGACTGACCGGTTGGGCACTTCGGATATGGTCCGAGGGCCCGGCTGGGAGGGGGTCCAGGCGCCATCAGGGGGCTCGGCGGCAGGGCCGGAATTCCGGGTGGGCCGCGGCATATGGGGGCTGCGCAAATAGGTGCCACCGGGTGGCCAGTCCAGTGGCACACTTTGAAGGGGCCAGCCGGCTGCATTACATGCTGGAGCTGCTGGGCCGGGTGGCAGCCTCGCCGGGTCGGCGGCACTCCTGTCTCAATTGCTGAGGACTGAAGGAGGGAGGAGCATGTCTCTCTATCATGCTCCTTTGCGGTTCCCACAATTCCCAGCACAGCGCACTGTGCATACTGTGCTGGGAATTGTGGGAACCGCGAGAGAGCATGATAGAGAGACATGCTCCTCCCTCCTTCAGTCTTCAGCATTAGTGACAGGGGTGCAGCCGGCCTGGCGAGGTTTCCAACCAGCCCGGCGGCTCCAGCGTGGAACGGGGTCAGCCCCTCTGTCTTCTCTCTGTAAATTAAAGGGGGAAGAAAGGGAATAGAGACAAGAGGAGGGGGAAAAATAAAACAGAGAGGGGGAATAGATATGCGCATGGGAAGAGGGAAGAAAGAGACAGTGGGAGAATAGAGAGAGACACAGGGGGAGGGGAAGGAAAGAGGCAGAGGGGGAGAGAGAGTGACACAGGGTAAGGAGGGAGAAAGAGACAGAGAGGGGAGGGTGAGCTGTGAGCTCAGTTATTGCACTGTATATTACAGCTTTATAAACCTTGCTTTGAGCTCAGTTATTACAATGTATATTGCAACTATATCACCAGTTGTGAACAGCCTTATTACACTGAATATTGCAGATTTACTACCTGGCTGTGAGCTCAGTTATTACACTGTATAAAACGGCTTTATCATCTCGCTGTGAGCTCAGTTATTACACTGTATATTGCAGATTTATTACCTGGCTGTGAGCTCAGTTATTACACTGTATATTGTAGCTGTATCACCTGGCTGCGACGTGCGTTATTGCACTGTATATTGCAGCTTTATAAACCTTGCTTTGAGCTCAGTTATTACAATGTATATTGCAGCTTTATCACCAGTTGTGAGCAGCCTTATTACTTATTGCAGATTTATTACCTGGATTTGAGCTCAGGTAATACATTGTATATTATGTCTTTATCACCTCGCTGTGAGCTGTTATTACACTGTATATTGCAGTGTTATCACCTGGCTGTGAGCTGCGTTATTACTTTGTATATTGCAGTTTTATCATCTTGCTGTGAGCTCAGTAATTAAACTGTAGATTGCAGCTTTATCACCTGGCTGTGAGCTGCGTTATCATACTGTATATTGCAGCCTTATCACCGGCTATGAGCTGCGTTATTACACTGCATATTGCTGTAGCGGAATGGATGTTCTAGCTGCAGTTTTATTCCCTTTTCTTCAGCTGCCCATACACCCCCGGTCGTTTACCAAAACCAACTCTGTGTGGTCCCCTTGCTTGCACCTTTTAATCACATTACTAGCCACCAAGGGAGCAACGTTTTCAAACGTCCCTGGGTACACTCAACCGGGTAGAAGCCCCCGAACAGCAACCTCTCAGACAGACCCCCAACAGAATTCCTGAGGCTGTCAGGGGACATATGAGACAGGAGATCCAATAGATGCTCCATCTCAGGGTTATAGAAGCATCTGATAGTCCTTGTGCTTCTCCGGTAGTCTTGGTACCGAAAAGGGATGGAATGAACCGCTTCTGTGTAGATTACCGGAGACTCAATGACAAATTCCCATTCCCAAGTTGGCCTTTGTCACGCTATTTGGCCTGTATTAGTTTACAGTCATGCCATTTAGGATGAAAAATGCCCTGGCCAAGTTCCAACGTATGGTGGACCGGCTGCTCGATGGCTTCCAATATTTTGCATGTTTATACTTGACTTTGCGATTTTTAGCGAGACTTGGGAAGAACACTTATGTCATAAAGGTGCAGAACTT